>VNJU01002891.1:0-435511 GCA_008042675.1 Drosophila seguyi | reverse complement strand
CTTCCAGGGAATACATTGTCCTTGAATAGGAAAAATATTTTATTTTAATATAAGTAATACAAATAATAAAATAATGTAATATTGGTTAAGTTAAGAAGACTTAGAGCTTAAGATTTAAATTAGTTTTAATTTTAAGATGAGAAAAATAACAGTGTTGAGTTGGATTAGGCAATTGAAAACTAATTAAACTCAATTCTACTATTTGTAGTGGTTTTAATTCAGTTAATAAATCTGCATTCAATTTTTTAAAACAAAAAAAAGCTTTTGTTTGTTAGTTTTGATTAGGTTAACAAATCTGCATACTAAATTTTTAATTTTAAATATAAACATTTTTTTTCGAATTTTTGACAATTTTGACGATGTAACCCCTTATAAAATTTGGAAAAAATTTCAAAATTTTGTTTTCCTCCAAACATGACCAGATTGACTCGGTTTTTAATGCTGATCAAGAATATATATGGTTTATAGGGTCGGAAATGACTCTTTCACTGCGTGGCAAGCTTCTGACTGAAATTATAGTACCCTGCAAGGGTATAGAAATGATATAGTACAAATAACAAGTTTTATATAAATGTAGCAAATTCTACGAGAATATAACCCTTATTCAAGAACATTTAATTGTAATAAATCCATAATGTTTATTTAATGAAGATTGATGGTGATTTCCTGATAGAAAATCAAGCATGCTGAACCCATTAATAAAATGCTAAATAAATGATTAATTGCCATAACTATTAATTATTATTATTTGTATTTTAATGAACCTTGACTTAAAATTTCCTGACCCAATTATCCTTTTATAAATTTACTTTGTAAAGTTTAAATATTAATTGATTAGTATACTTATATTTTTAGTTCTCCATATATAAGTATACCTGACTTTTGAAGGATGGCCAAAATCCTTAACTCTCATCTATCTAGAAGCTCTGCGATCTGCATGTGGTTTTTTCTCTACCTCTCCTCATAATGAAGGAATTTGTCAACGCTCCGTGGAATGACTCTGACGCCGTGCTGTGAATAATAAGTTGGATGTTGGATGTGACTTCTTCACTTCATAATGCGCATAAAAAGTTCCTCGTTTCTTTTTTATTGTGAAGTAGGTCTGGGTAAGGTCTTGGGCATGGGTACGGGTCTTGGTCGGGAAGTGCAACTGGGCCTGGGACTGGGACTGGAGCTTGGTCCATTCTCGACCTCGGAGAAAGGCACTTGAACTGAACTCTTTTTGCTTTCTTATACATATATATATATTCTGCTAGCTGTCTTCTTCTGTGGCTCCCTGGCTACTGTTACGGGAAAATTGTGCGCATGCGCAAATGCGATCAAAAAGACAGCAAAGAGGAGGGAAAACCTCGGCAACAGGAAAAGCTGAAAAACAGAGCAGAAAGATGCAGGAAAATATTGTGTGAAAACTGGGTCCGGATGGGTGGATACTCCACCGAGAGTTGAATGCCCAGCTCATTCCCGAGGAGGTGACGGTTGGGTTAATGAAGGGTCTCCGTTTTCTCTCTCTCGCTGTGTCCCTCATTCTCTTTTGGCCTTCTCTGGCCCCTCTAAGCCTGCATTTTCCTGGGCCTTCCTCTTCTGTTTTTGGTAAGTGGGAAGCCTCACCTGTCGGCCAAGTTCTCAGGATCGCCGCCTGGGAAAGCACTTAAATGGTTATTCATGCCCAGCTTAGCCTTTCTGTAAGCCAAGGAAATTGTCTCTGCCCGCTGGATCGCAGCATTGCGGTTTTCTTTGGGGCAGCACAGCAGCTCCAGCATCCCAGCAACCCAGCATCTCGGCATCTCTCAGTTTGGAAGCTGCAGGAAGCCTTGCTGGCGACCACAATCTTGGCCCGTATACGTAATTCGCCCCGACCAAGAAGGAACTCGCACACAAACCACATTGGCAAGAGGCGATCTCTCGGTCTTGGCCTAGGCGCTGCGATGTCAGGCATCTGCTGTTGCTTCTGCTGCCGTTTTCAGTTGCCGTTTGCAGTTGCAAATTGCTGAAGGAAACGCACGAGTGCCGCAGGAGAGAGTTAGCAGCCAACATCGGCCACTGCAACAATAGCAACATTATACACGGAAGGAAAATGCTGAATATTATCAATACCAAGATAGTATATAGTTTTCTTATAGATTAAGTCCATTTAAAAATGTTCTTATATACTATACTATACATAAAATTAAATGTAATCTAATTAGCAAACAATTTCTCTCTGTGCAGCAACAGTTGCTCTCTTTTGGTTCATTCAACCCAGCAACACAGACACGAGAGCCTTCCGCCACTTTCCAGCTGTGGGGAATAGACATAGATATAGACGCGGAGATGGATGAATGGCTGGGCCTGGGATGGGTGGATCGCTGGATCGGTGGATGGATCTTCTAGCTGCTTGGCTGACTTTGGCAGGCAGAGGCCAGCCAGCACACGCCAGCAGCAGAGAACCAGAGAGGACTTAGAGTTGGACCTGCACTTGGGTATACTGGCGGCGGTGGTGGCCTCCCCCCTGCGAGAGCCGAAAGCATGTTTTACAAATGGACTTCATGTTCGCTTAGGTTATGTTTCTCGGAAAGGATTTCTTGTCATGGCCATGTCTGGTGGTCCGTCGTCTTTGCGAAATTAACTCGGATCAAATGGAGTGAAATGAAATGCGACAAAAGTCGTAAACATGCGGCATTCAAATGGCCACCGAGAGTCGTTGACACTGACGGAAGGAATGAACTGACTTGAGTCTCTCTCCTTCCCAGAAAACATTCTCGAGAGCTCTCCGATCCCGATCCTTGGCCAGACCCACTGCCGGTGGTCAGAATCTGTTGCACATCCAGGGCAGAATGCATGTCAAAGCCATTAAAAAGGCCGTCGAGTATCTCGGCTCCTGAATCTCTTACTTTCGGGGAACACAAGGAGCCCCGGTGCGTAATAAAATGCAATCAAAAAGCGAAGAAAACAAACGTTTTTAATGGCTTTCCCACCGAGAGATTCCTACAGAAAATGTTTTATGTATCAGGAAACTGGGCGAAGGGTTAATGACGCCGCAAACTCAGCGCTCGGCTGGTCAAATAATTCAAGGGAAATATGTTTCCGTCAAGCGATCCACTGATCCACCGATAAGGGAATATGCTCGAAGGAGTTGGGGGATATATCTCAACCCCCAAAAAGAAAACTGAAAAAAAGGGCATTCATTGATTTAGGGAATTGAGTTCAATTGAAGATAAAGTAGAGAGGTTTTTTAGCAGGGATGAAGGAGTGTACAGAGGTTTTAATTACGAGAAAGTTAAATGGATAAATAATTAAGCCTTAGAAATGTATCTCATTATGCGGAAAAGAACTGAAATATTAAATATTTAACCAGAAAACTTACATAAACTGAACAAAAATAAAACAACATTAATAAAACCCCTATTTTAAATCCTTTAAAAAACCTCACATTTTTCTCCCTGTCTGTAAGTGATTTCCCCTTTATATATCTTATCCCTGTTAACGCCTTAGGTCACTGAAACGCACTGTATGCAAATTAAAATTAAGAAAAAAGAAAGGCAATCAAAAATTCAACTCCCGTTCCCCAGGATTGATCGTCGTGGCTGCCGCTCGGTCGGATGACATATTATTTAGCAAATTGAAAATATTTCCCCTGCTCGCAATTCGCACGTTACAATTACCGCCCTTTCTCCTGCCGATTCTCCCCGGATGCTCCCCGATCTCTCTCTCAATCTCTCGCCTTTATCTTTGCACCCTCTAAGCCCCCGAAGCGAGGCGAAAAGGGATCGCGGATCGCCTTTATTGTTGCCTTTCAAGTTGAGTTTCTTTCTGGGCTGGGCCCGCACTGCACACACATTGGAATGCAAATCAAAAGAGGGCAACGAGGGGTGGAGCTGGCCATAAAAGTATCCTCTGACACGATCACGCACACACACATGCGCCAGCAAGCGTATAGAGAACACCACCAGAGAAACGCCAGAGAATAAATAACTTTCAAGTCCCGAGATTCCCCCCTTCGCGAGGCATTTCCTCGCTGGATACACACGGCTGACTCCGAAACATTGGGACTCCCGGCTCCGACTCCGACGGCGACTCTGACAGCGATCCTCGAAGTCGCAGGCGAAGTCGCGGTCTCCGTTGCGATCCCATCCCACATCCCACTGATCGCAGTGACTGCACCCTGTGGCGGAGCAATTGTGCCAAGGCAGCACGTCCTCGTTTCGGGTAGAAGATCCCTGCTTTGTGCTCCCTGTTCCCTGTTCCCTGCTCCCTGCTCCCAACTCGTTACTCCCTGTTCCCTGCTCTGTGTACTCCCTGCCGCCGATTCCCTGCTTAAAACGCCCTTCATTCAACTGCCGGCTTCCTCCCTCCTCGCCAAGTGCTTGAGATTTCATATGCATGCCAGGGCGTTTTGCACAGAGAAAAACTTAAGAGCTGAAAGCTTACCAAAAAAAGATTGATATAAATATTTAGAATTTAAAAGTAAACAAATAAATCCTTCTGGTTTAATTATAAGAACAAACCCAACCATGTGGGTTTGATCTGTCTTTTTGTTTTGCCTGCAGTGTACAACCAATAGTTGAATTTTGAGATTAAAATAAAAGAAACATAAAAGAGAAGCCTGAGAGGAAAGGTCCAAGGCACATAAGCAGACTCCTAAATATATCTTTATTATAGTTTCCAATGAGTTTTTGCAGGAAATAAGTTATTGATGACTTGCCTGCCTAGATTTTAACAAACTGTTTAACCCAAGTTTGCTCCCACGTCATGAAACTGCAATTTTAACACTACATAGTTTTCTTATTTAACTTTAAAGCTCATCAATTTTTTTCAGTGCACCCTGTTGCCTGTCCCTTCCCCTTTCTCCTCCTAAGCTCTCCCAGCCGACCCTGGGCTGAGTGGCCTAAAGTGGCGCAACAGATAATGAAAGTCAACGTCTGTGCAAGGGTACAGGATACGCTGCTTGCTCACCTCTCCATCTCCCTCTCCCTCTCCGTCTCCATTCCCATTCCCATCCCCATCCCCATGCCCAGGCCCATCTTCAACGCCATCCCCTTGTTCTTCTCATTTCCAATTCTTCGGGTCTTCTTTTTTTTTTGGCCTCTCCGTTTCTGTTTTCTTTGCCTTCGGTAAATATCGGGGAGGCAGACAAAGAGCTGGCTTTGTCCTCGGTATCCAGTCCTTCGCTTTCAGTCCTCGATGATCAGTCCTTCCTGCTCTTGCCTCGGTCCTCATTCCTGATTCCTCATTCTTCACCAGGGGGAGGGTGTCGGGCGGCGGGGATGCAGCGTGACTCGTTTCATGTCCCGCTGTAATTTCCAACAATCTCCGCCATGTCTCTTCTGTAATTACAGCCAGGTCCTGTGGGGCAGTACAGTCGTCGTTACTCAAACATTATCTCGTTATTTGCCTGTAATTCCCCGCCCCGTCCCTCGGTCGGCCAGGTGTTTATGTCAACGGCTGTGTCTATTTGAAGAGGATCCTGAAGGATCTCCGAACGCTTCAACCCTCGGGGCTGCCAGATACACAAAATATCCAAATTGTATCTCAAAATAAGGCTGGGATTTTGATCCTGTCCGAAGGAACGTGGGAGAATGGCGTAACGATCAAGGGTAGACGTTCCCCCGATTTTATGTGAAAGAGTTCGGAGCGGAAAGGATAACAGAAAGGAGCGAGAGTCAAGGGCCATTAAGTCGCGGGGCAGCCGCAGGCGAAGAAATCAAAATACAAATTTAATTTTAAATGTTTCGTTCCCCTTTCATTCCCCCAGTTCATGCAACAGATCATGGGAATTATTTTTCGGAACCTGATTGCAGGCTGACTTTTACGAGCTCTTTTTGGGAATTTTCGAGGGAGGGTGAAAGTTACTGCTGCCGACCAACTTGTTGGCAGGACTTTGCAGGACAGCTCTACAGGTGCGAGCTACTGGGGTCCTTGTGAGTTCAGGGAGCGTGAAAATTATGCAACACACTGTGTGCGTGGCTGTGGGAAGCAGCTCACCAGGGCAACCATTTCGGCGTTTCACGCTCATTTCACGGATCTCACCGATCCTGGCTACCGGACACGGACACGCAACTAACTTGGTTCACACGGACGTCATTGAGGGGGGAAGAAGGAGAAGGCAGAGGAGGAGGAGGAGCAGCAGCTCAAAGCATGCCCAAAGTGCTCTGTCACATCCGATCCAAGGTAAGGGGGAACACACAGAGATGGCGACATTTCCGGATTTAAGGGCCCAAAAAGGGCTAGCTAGCCCCACAGCTGCTGGCTGGCCCAGAGTGTCATTAGGCGGGTTACACTGACAAAGAAAAAATGGGCTAACGAAACAATAATATATAATAAAACAGAAAAAAAGAATTTAGGAGAATAATTTCTCTTTGAAGTATGATTTCTACAGAGCTCTCAGAATCCTTAGTTCAAACTAAAGTATTGCTTTAATGAATTTTAATTATTTTTTCTTTAAAATTTGTACACTCATATAGACTATTTTCCACAGTGCAATCGTTGGCATTAGAAGCTGTGTAAGGTAGCTGCCTTTTGCCGTTGTCGTTGATTGTGATTGCTGCTGCGGAAGTTCCCACCAGACCGTGATTATGACGCAACACAATTTTTGGGACAGTTGCAGGTGATCGGAGCTGGAAGTTGGCGGCTAAAAGCTGGGACTCACTCGCTGTGCTGGAGATCCATCCGTTCTGTGGGCCTGGGATGATGACGTTCGCATGGGACGCTAATTAAAAAGGAATTTCTTGGCCCCAAGTCTGCGTTTTTCTCGGTTTTACAGCCCCGCCGGCAACGGCAATTAGAAATTCTGGACGGTGGGGTGGGGTACCCCAGACAATCAGGAGAGTGCTAATTTAGTAATCACAAGTCAGTCGCAAGCCTAGAAAGTAGCTCTTCTGCGGGGATAACCGGTTGTCGTTGTCTCCGGGGTCCTCGGCAGCGATAAGCCGGTATATATCTTCTGCCGCTGCCGCTGCCACGCCCTTTTCTGCGGCCTCTCTAACGGTGAGGTGTGAAATTGTTGTTGCCGGTGGATTGGATATCTCTGTTGGATCATCAGGTGGCACGGCGCAGCTTGACGTCGTGAGATCAGAATTGATCCTCCCCAAAGCCGAAGATTCGAAGATGTTCTGTTTCTCTCCCTTTCTCGCTGTGTAATTCGATAATTTATAAATCTTTTGTTGGGATTTTCCTCGCTCAAAGCTGCGATCCCTGGTGGTTGCTAGCTGCCTCTTTCAGTATCCCACAGATACAGATACTCTATTGTGCTGCGGATTTTCCTGGTGTGTGAAAAGTCATTTTTCCTGTACATCAATTAATGGGGGAAAAGACATTGTATGCGCTGGGGTTTCACGAGGTTTTATCATTATGACAGGAAAAGGGAATAATCTGTAGATCATGTGTATTTACGTAATGTCCTTGTGTAAAAGAATTTCAAAGGGATTTGGGTAAGGTTATTAAGTTTTAATATTTTATTTAAGGGTTTTTACTAGGTTAGTACCTTACTTAATACGCAATTTAAATATATTTTATTTATTTTTTTATAGTTTAACAAGATGCTACCAGGAGACATCATCAAAAAAAATATATTTTTCAAAGGCCAACCATTTACTCAAAGCCCTTTCTTAGCTAAAAATTGGTTGTGTGAAATGATATGTTAAATAATTAATAAATTTAATAAATTTTTATTAACTCCCTTAAACCCAGTTTCATAATATATTCTGGGGTATATTTATAATGAAGACAGCTAACCTTTCCCATCACTTTCATTAGGCGAACTCTGACGTCTTTCTATTTGAGTTTCTCCAAGTGTGAAACACTGTATCGAAATTAATGAGGAAAATTATATATACCGATATTGTTTGTTTGGGTATAGCTATTCCTTGGGATTATTGGTGTGTTAAGGAGCTGTACCTCCATAGGAAATCCAATCCTAAGCCATCGCTCATCTACTGGCACATGTTCTTCAGAGCTGGACAAACTTCGGGAGTTTCGACTGACTGGCAAACAGAGCATTAATATTCCTCAAAAAAGAAACCTGGAGATTCGGAATCCCCGAGTCCTAAACTAATTTACAACACGTGTAATCGCCGGGAGAGGTCGCTGACCGTTCGCCGCGTTCCCATTCTTCCACCATTCTTCTCGCGCTCGCGCTCGTATTCCCATTCTCGTTCCTGTTCCAGGCCAAAGGCAAACATCTTTTCTAACTTTTCTAGATTGACAATCGAGATTGAAACGCACACACACACACACGCTCAGCCAGAAGACACAGATACGTAGCACAGAAGAGATACCGGCGGTGAGGATAGCCACGGAACGGAGCAGCGGAGCGTGAAAAGGTAAGGTAAGGAATCGCTGCCAAAGAGGAACGGCCAAGGAGCCCCGAAGCCCCGGGAATGGTATTGTAAATAGCAATAAGTACAACAAAAAGAGAAAAATTAAACTCGAAATCGAGGTTGGGGGGTTACCGCCGCCAGGGATCCGAATAGGGTAGCGTCATAAATAATATTGTTTACACAAATGGTTCACGGCGATGAGCAGCTACGACTCCTGTTCGATGGCCGAAACGATGACCCCGTTCCCAATCCCGATCCCGATCCGCTTTTTCGGTCAACACGGATCCGATATGATCCGATCCTACGCATCCCGGCTAAAAATAGCCGTGACTTGGACCCGAAAGTCGGCGTGTGTTTACGAGAAAAAGTGATAAACACGAAAAAGTTTCAGGCTTCAGGCCGAGGCAGGAGGAGCCTAAATTCCAGCTAAGCCTAACGCACCGGCACGGTAAAAAATGAGGGATTTTTAATTACATTTATTAGGACTAAAAATATATTATTTAAGGCTTAAGTGAAATTCTTTCATAAGGAGAGCTACAAATTAATATTAATTATCTTAACAAGTTAGGAAATAAATAAGACATTTAATTAATGTATTTAAATGCAAATATTCGTTCAGAAAATAAATCCTTAAAAATTTAAATTGAAATGTATTTGATGAATATTAATATGCTATATTCTATGTTTATATGGTTATTTCTTCGAAAAAATGCTTAACATTTTTATTATTAGAAAATCAAAAGTTTCAGAATTAATACAATAACTACTTTAGAAATAAAGTTATAAAAGAGTGATGAATTATAATATTAATACAATTTTCTGATCCTCAACTAAGATATCAGTTTTCGCTCAGTGTGCGCATGAGGCGAGTGCGTGCCGCCAAGGGAGGTCGCCTTGTGGGCAGAGTAGCCGTGGGCTGAGAGGGGGCGCCGAGGGGCACGGAGGGGATGTGTTGGAGCGCTGTTGCTGTAAAAGGGGAGCAGGCTTAAAGCCAAAACAACAACAGGTAGAAATCAAATAGAAAACGGAATAGACAAAGAGACAAACAAGGCGAACGGAGGAAATGGCGAGGGCAGCGCTGCGGCAGCAGCGCGGCAGCATAACGACCAACAGGCACTCACACAGATACACACACACACAGATGCAGCAGCCTAGACAGGGGCGGAGAGCGCGGTTTGTCTATGTGCCAAGGCATTTCGAGTTTCATTTTATGTTTTGACCCCTTTTAAGTTCAAGAACCCTTTTCCTCACAACATCGCTCACACACACGCGCAGGTCTCTCTGGCTCTCCAGCTGCGATCATTTTGGGGCTCGGCTCCAGCTCTCTCCCTCTCGCTCTCTTTCGTTCACCCATACACTGGCAAACGCTGCCCAGGAGAGCGGCAGCAAGAGCTGGAAATCCGAGCGCGTCAGAGAGCAAGTCTCCACTGTAAGCGAAAGCTCAGCTCAGTGGAGACCTGGAGAGCAGGGATTGTTATTGTTTTGACGTGGGATTTTTTTCCGTTTTCATTGGGGTTGTTGTTGCCGACGTCGCTGTCACAGTCGAAGTCGACGTCGCAGCCGCTGCCGCCGCCTGGGCGCAACAAGTGTATTTCTTCGACTTTTGATTTATGCCTGCGGATTCCAATTCCGATTCCGCTCTCAATACGGAGCGCTGAGCTCCCCTGCCCCCACCGTTGGCAGCACTGAACGGAATTATTAATTGATTGATGAACACTAATTATGTTAATTGGTTAATGAAATGCAATGTGTCAAGCGCAGAGCGAGGCGGTCCCAATTGCCACGAGAGGAGCGAGCGGATTCTTCCTGCTCTCCAGAGAAAAAGCTTTAAGGCTACAGTATTACATCCTTAAAAGGAATTGAGCAGGTGAGTGAATTATAGGTAAAGTGAGCTTGAGGTAACTATTCTAACAATAATTTGATAAGAAATCTAACTTATTTAATAATTTAAAAACATTTTTAAAATATAATTGTAGATTGTCATATTATTGTACTCTTTTCCTGAGTATACCCTGTAAGGTCTGAGCTACAACAGTACAACCTGTACTCCCTGATTTTCCCGCACTCGACAGGTACAAAATGCAGTTACTCGGTGAGTCACTCAGGAGAAAAAGCTTAGTTTGGGGCGAGTGCTTTCGGGGAAAGCGATCGATCGATCGTTGGATCGTCGAAGGGCGTTGCCTCTCCCCTGATGTCATGTTATTTGGGATATAGCGGAGGCCCATCCCCGATCTCTGATATCTGGTGATGTATCTATTACAAACGAACAGTTACATCCTCCGCAAAAAAGCAGCCAGAGACGAGACAGCGGGCCAAGTTGGTCGAAATGAGCCGTTCATGGTCATTGTGCCACAAATGGCAAACGAAACGAAATTGAAATTAAGCAAATGAGTGGGAAACCAGACGCCGAAGCAACAAAGGAGAAGACGGCGCTGCGACGTTCTTCTTCTCCGTCAGCCACATCTGTGCCAGCTTCGGAAAACTAGTTGATGGAGCTCGAGGTTGGTCCAAAGCCGAATCCAAGTCTGAATCCGAATCCCAACACGAATCCGAATCCACAAGATACAAGCAGCAGCGCAGCGCCACGACGAAGGCGGATGCGCACCTAGAAGCCAAATGAGGAACTCTAGCGGATGCTGTGCCTCTTCAACTGGGCCAAAATCAAAGCCACTTCAACGGCGGCGGTTGATCAACAACAACAGGCGCACTTGGAGAAATTTTTAAAATTTGTTATATATTTTTAAATTTATAAAGAATTTTTTCTGAGATAAAAACTGAGATACGACTGTATCTCATGTATGTAAAAGATACTCTTTCCTAAAATATTGTAGGTCAATCTTTAGATGGGGTTTTTTAAAGAAAATTATACATTTTAAATCTCATATTTTTCTCATAAGAGTATATTAATAGTTAATAAGATTTATTCAGTATATACCTCACAAATCTCTTTTTTTCATCCACAAATTTGTCCAGTGTATCGACTGAGGAGACAATGAATGGGTTAACCCAACGACTGGGTTGGCGGCGGCGGCCCACATGTCCCACGCTTCCATTTACATACTTTACACAGGTATAACGATCCGATGGGCTAACGGTACCTTTACGCAATCCCCAGCCAAGAATGCGGCCCGCGCAGGAGAGAAATCCGAGAGATACATTTTTTGTAACTCGTAACTTAATGTCCACAGAGCGGGAGAGAAAGGGTTTTCTTTCAAATCAACCGGGTATCATAAAAATAAATACAAAAATAAAAATGCGCGACGCTTTCAACATAAAGAGAAAGAAGGAGAATTAAGGGGGGGACACACAGGCGGCAAGGAAATTAAGGTGAAAAATGGGGATACGGTGAAGGCAGTGGCGGATTCGCAGGGAGAATTTCGGTTAGTAAAATTAGGAAAAAAGGTTTCGAAATATTTATAAAATATATTTTTTTTAATCAAAATTTAAGTTAATTACAAGGTAAAGACATAATATATAATATATAATTTCTTTATTAATATGATACTCGGAGATTTTTTCAATAAATACATAACAATAAAGGAAGCTAACACCGAAGAAAATCTTGAAAATCGTTCATAACTAAGTCAAAAATGCATTAATTTTAATTCGGAAAGCTTTTTCATGCTAGTTTTTATTAGGTCAACAAATGTGCATATTTAGTTTAATATCAAAAATATCATATTTTTTTCGATTTTTTTTTGACAATTTTAACGAAATAATTTTGAAAAAATTCGAAAAAATTTTTTTTCTTTCGGACACGTCTAGGATGATTCGGCTGATGATGCTGATCAAGAATATATATGATTTATAGGGTCGGAAATGAGTCCTTCACTGCATTGCAAGGTACTGAATAAAACTATTATCCCTGAAATAGTATACAAATACAAGATAAATAAATAGAATATTACTTACTTAAATACATGGTAAATAATTCAATAAGTCATTAGTTTTAAAAGTATTTAATTTATTTTTATGGATATAAATAATATATATAATAAAATTACTCTTTAAAATTGTTAGACTAATATTTAAAACATTTCTTAACGTAAAGGCACAATAAATAATTGAATAGATCGATTTTTATTTATTTATTTAATTATCCCCAGCTCCGACCCTGGAAAAAGGGTAGAAAGGTGTCGTTGAGCGGACCTGGCGACGCATTCAAATCGCCTTCCATGTAAAGTTTACTTTCCACTTTTGGACGGAGTGTCAGGTGCGCTGGCTGCCAAACGGACGATGTTTCTTTTTAGAGGCCTTTGGCTATGGGCTTTGGGCGTGTGCCTGCTCCCCTTTGAAATTCCTCCCTATTATATATATACATATATATTTGGATACACATAAACCCCATTGAAGTGCCTGCAGCAACTGCAACAGGTTCGTAAATAACCATTAAGTTGCGGGCGTAGCTCTGGGCCAAAGTCCTAAACGCGGCTCAGATTTCAGGGCACCAGCGATTTACAGGCTTACACTGAAGCAAATGGGAATATTAAAAAGGAAATTTAAAGGAACATAAATATTTCTAACAATTTAACTTAAATCAAATTGTATACAAATTGTAATGATATATTCTTTATGTAACTTAACTGGGTTTCAACTCTTATTTGATGCTAAAGGCTTTCCCATTCTAATTATGCCCTTTTTCGTTCAGTGTTCCCACAGGTTGCGGCCTTAACAATAACAAAAAACTGCGCCCCTGAAAGAAAGCCCATCGTCCGCGTCCACGTCCGAGTCCAAGCTCGGAACTCGGACTCCAAAGTCGTACGCATTTGAAGCGTTTTTTTACTGTTTACTGTTACGACTGTCGAGTCTCCAGTCTCGGGTCTCGAAAGCGAAGATCTCAACGGACAGACGGATGGACGGCTGCCCCCCCGCTTTGCCCGCTCTGCTCTTCCAGTTCAACGACCGAAAAACGGACTGAGACTGAGCCCGAGACCCTCTTCTCTTTCAGGGCCCCTTCTTCGGCGCTGTTCTTCCTGACTGAGCTGCCTTTTCTTCTGGTTCGCCTGCTGCCTCTGCTGCCGGTGGTTCGTCTAGCTTTCTATTGTCTGATGATTGCCCAAAAAGAAAGAAGAGACACACACACTTACACAGAAAACGCTTGTGGGTTTTAACCCTACAAAATACTGGGACTGGGAATGGGAATGGGAACCCAAAAAACCAAAAACTGAAACCTGGCTCTCTCTGGCATTCCACCAGCTAGTATCTATGAGGATTTATAATGAGGCGATCTCTTGCCGAAAATGTCCAGAGAGAAGAGATTCTTGGAGATTCTTGGATTTCTTCGCAGCGAGGGTTTTTTTTCGAGGGTCATTGACTTTCTAATTGTGGCCAATAGGGATAGACCCAGACGCACTCTGTGCGGGGTTCCTATAATATGATTAATGGCCTTTCTTCGTAACTTACTTTGTGGAGAAGAGTTCCCATCAAAAGTCCTCAGAGGAGGAGCTGTAGATCAATTATAAGGTGATCAGGAATCAGAGTTCCCAAAAAAAAAACGATAACTGTTATAACGTTTTGTAACTAACTTTAATTATTATTTAATGAAGCCAAACTTTGATGTATATGGTACTAATTTTATAGTTAAAAGTCGAATAAAACTGTCTTCTAGACTTTCCAGTTTAAAAAAGATTGTTCTTATCCTTTTGCCTTATATTTCTTTCCTCTTTAACTTTAAATTCAACTCTAAAAATCGCCAGTCTCATTCACATGCACACAGTACAGCCTGTCATTAAAATCATGAACCAAACCAATAAAATCACTTGACAAATCATGCAACAGGCTCGAAAAGCCCAACCACCTTTTGAGAGTGACGAATCATGGGAAAATGTCAAATCCCAGGGGCAATGGGGTTGGGGTGGTCTGGATGTTGTGAGCTGTGGGTTTCACTGTAACAGGTTCACGCATAGTGAACCGCACAAATCCAGCGTCAGATTCGTGGCATGGGGATCGTAAATAAGTCACCGTAACGCCCTTGCCTAGGAGAGCTCATTTAAATTCCATGTGAAAATTGCCATAAACCTATTTTGATTTTTTTCAAAGCCCAAACAGGGAGAGAATATATCTAAAAATATATAAAACCCTTTTTTAAAGTCAGAAAAAAATCTACAAAACTAGAAAACTTCTTAAAATTAAAGAATTTAAAGCCCATGCTTAAACTGAACAGAATATATTAAATAGATTAAAAACTTATAAAAATACATTTAAGAAAGATCTAAAAATGTATGAAACCCTATTTAAAAATGCAGAGAAAACTATTTAATAGTTACGTCTTAATGTTTTGCAATAACTTTCTATCAATATATATGCTCAATATATATTATTATTACTTAAAGAGTATTTTGAACAGTTTTTGTACAATCTTTTCTTGGGATTATATTTTAAGCTTCTAAAGAGAGTTTAAAAAGTGGTTTCTATTATATTTTTTCATGTGCACATTAATTTGTATTAAGCTGCCAAAGCTTTGTTTATGAGATTTTTTCAGTTTTCGGTCAGTAAAAATAGGGATCTGGTGGCGATTGGCGAGAGCCTCCCCCGATGTCGACAAAACATAATTGTAATTATTCACCCCTGGCAGTCATGTGAAGGCATTTCCGCTGGCCTTTGTCCCGTTTCCTCATCCACTTCCGTGTCCCCGTTCAAACGCTCTCTCCCACCCCCGAGGACTTGAGGGCTGACCCTCGGCTCGGCCAAGTGTCCGGAAATGAGATGCAAATATTATGTGGGACTCGGATCGGATCGGCGGATCCTGCAGGGGCTCCTGCTCCCTCCCTCCCTCACAGTTGAGTGGCCATGTCCAAGGAGCTGCTCCGGACACATGAGGGTTGCTCAGGAGCTCATCTCCTTGCAGAAGATCCCCCAGCAGGAGGGTAAGTCCAAGAAAATCGTCTTGGCCCTCTGCACGTGCGTTTTCCACGGCATCGAAGAAGTTGAAAAGGAAATGTAATGAAAATTGCATTGCTTGAGTGCGCTTACAGCGCGTAATTTGGAACCCTAAGTCAGGCAGTATCATTCTTTAGGATCTGGGGTGCCATTTTAGTGGAAATTATGCAAAGTTGAGATCGGACACGGCATCGGGGAGGGACTACGTCTAGGCTACGTCTGTTCTTTAAGAAGTTATGGCATTTTTCTTGGCCACAGGTGCCTCCTTATTTTCCTGGGAAAAACACTATCGAAGAGGCACTTAAAGGTGGTTATAAAACAATCATAAATGAAGGCATATATCCTAAAAGGTTTATTACAAATTCTTTTACTTTTCCATTCTCTCTGTAAATTAATTACTTTTCGTTTCTCCAGAGTTCATCTCCGATCAGGAACTATACACTGCGGGATGTAGGTCAGCGGAGTCGTAATTGCAAGCACATGTCTTTCTAAGCTCTCACATCGCCTCCCAATTCCAAGTCCGGCTGTCCGATTAAGAGATTTCTTTAAACCCAACTCCACGCTGGATCGGGGGAGTGCTCATAATTTATCATCCTCGCTGGATGCTAACCCCTTGATCCAGGCCGGGGTTCACTGAACCCCAGAGAACAGATTCAATTTCCCAGCACATCCCCATTCCATCTCCACGCCATGCCATGCCATGCCATCCAGCTCTATCTGTGTGTGTCCCTCTATCTCCACAGCCAGACGGGGCAACGCTGTTAATGGATGGCTGCCCCCTTCCCAGCTGGAGGAGGAGCAGAGCTCCCGAGGAGATAGGTCCGAGGAGGAGACAGATACATGGCATATAGTACAATGCAGTGAGCTTGCAACGCGTGTCTCTCCCGGAAAACATGGAAAAGGGAAAGAGCAGGGCAGGCTTCTGCTCCATGGATCTGCAAACGGAAAAGAAAATAGTTCCAGATGGGCGATCAAAGTCCACAGAAGTGCATTCCCAATGGAATTCCTTTCATGAATAGGAAATTTAAAAGAGAGATTGCCTTTGGTGGATCCTAGTAAGTTGCTTAGCAAAATCTTTTTTTACTTTCTTCTTGTTATTTTCATCATAATCTCTTACAACCTTCCTGAAAGTTATTTCCTTGATTAAAAACTCTTTCCCTCGAAAATCCTGTTAAGGAAATATAATTTGTTGTTTTATCAATTCGCCAAGCATTCCTTTCCCATCAACTGACTTTCTTCTGGTGCAAGTCCCCTCCAGAACTTCCTTTCGCGTGCTTTCTCTTCTGATCTCATTCGATTCCACCATCCGGCTGTTGAGTGTCTTTCCTCGCTTCTCCCGCTCTCTCCCTAATATAAAGTATATATGTATCTGCTGCTTGGGTCCTTGAAGTCAAGTGCTTGCTTCCTTTCTCCGCCTTGAGTCGCGTCTTGTTCTGGGCAGGAAATATTGAATTAATAATTATGCAGATAGGAGTTCTTGATATGCGCATATTTTTACGATGCACTGTTGCCTCTCTGCCATGGCCCTGCCCCTAATTAGGGCGCGGCACATCTTCGTCTGCAACGGTTGCGATCTCCTCAAGCGAGTCCAGCTGGCAGCGAAGGGTGACTTCCTATTGCATGTCCTAGTAATGGGTGTTCTACAGGTTTTCTTACAGAGCAAGAAAATAGATCATGTTTATCTCAAAAAGAGAATATATTTATTAAATATATCAATGTAATATCGATTTATTAAAATCTATTCATAATCGTTGTTAGCTTTTAACTATTCATAGGAATTCATTTAGAGATAAATCTGCTGATTATTTTTCAGTAAATAACATTTTCTTTCTGTGTAGTGAAAAACCCAGTAAGGAAGCAACCACCAGCACAGGGACGACAGTATTTAGATAGTCAAACGATCACTTCACACTAAAGCGAACACGAAAAGTAAGAGGACTCGCCACCACTGAGATTCCACCACCATTACCTTGTTTACCTGTCCCCGTCTCCGGTGCCTGGCCGCGGAGGGTTGCTAGACCATCTAATTATCATTTTTCAGCATTCAGGTGTCGCAGTCAGAGTCGGAGTCAAATTGAAACTCATCAGGTGTACGTACGAGTCTTTCTTCCTTAAGGATTCCTTGACGCACGACTGATCGCAGACGAAGAGATCTCTTCCTTTGTTCGGGGCTTGGTATTCGTTACCCTCGTCCCTGTGACTGCTCTTGCTCCTGATGAGTATTATTTCTTTTGTCGTACAGAGTTCCTTAGGGCATTGTATTCCCTGTTCCTTTGTGCGATCGGTGAGTGGTTGGAATGGATGGATGGATGGATGGATGGTTGGGCTTTG
The DNA here is from genome assembly GCA_008042675.1 of Drosophila seguyi. Lineage (NCBI taxonomy): Eukaryota > Metazoa > Arthropoda > Insecta > Diptera > Drosophilidae > Drosophila > Drosophila seguyi. The sequence goes on along the minus strand of VNJU01002891.1, from coordinate 418,007 downwards.
TCTGGCATTCTGACTTGTAACTGACTTTGCTTGGCTTTTCGAGGGCCAATCAGGGCTGGAAACACAGGGAGAAAAATTGTTGATAGAAAGGGTATACCTATACTTTTTAATATTATAAATATTAATATAAACCTAAGTTTTAAATTAACTAAGCCATCAGGCGCTTGATAAGTTTGGAAACCTGTTTGGTCTTTGATATTCTAAATTAAATACAAACTTTTAACTTACTTTGCTTGTATTTACAAGCTATATAGTAATTTCTAAGCGTGTAGTCGCAACCCTCTCCACTCCAAAAGTGTTATTGCTGCGGCATCCTGTTGCTTGCTGTTGCATGAAACAGGATGCCAACGAGCGTGTAATGCATAGTTACCCTTCCCCTCCTCCTCCTCCTCCTCTGTGCAGTAATCTCTCCCCCTGCCAACCCACTCCACCCTCGAGGGCCGCACCCCCGCAAAGTGCATTCAACTGTTGCTATTTGATTTCCATTTCCAATTCGAACGCACCGAAGGAAGCGATAATTGGCTGGATATTGCCTCTCTTCCTGTCGCGGCTGGGAACTGAACCAATTTAATGGCCTTTTCAAATTAATAATGAGTATATTTCCCTGGGCACTCAAGGTTGCCAAGCCAAGCCCCTAATAAAGCAAAAAAAAAAAACTAACTTCTCGCTGCCCCGACAAAATAAAAAAAACACAAAGCACGAACAGAAAAAAAAGAGCAAACAAATCAAAATCAATTTGTCAAGCGACACTTGCCACCGTAAATAAAACTTGGCAACACAAAAAGCGGCAGCAGGCAGCAGGCAGCAACACCAACAGACATTCGAACGGCAATCAGAAATCAAAACAAAAACCGCTAAAATAACACAAAAAGAGCCAAAGAGCAGCCGCATTAAACGAAATACAAAAGAAGTAACACAAAAAAGGCGCGCATGCGCAAAACGAGTTTCGCAGAGACTCGAACCCGAGACTTTTTCGGGGTCCGCGCAGCCACAGAGAACAATCGGAGCTTTTTTTCTGTTTTTATTGAGCCGGCAAGCGACGAACGCGTGGTGCTAGTCGCCACCTCAACTTAATCCCATTCAGAGTACCCAGTAACCAGTATCTCATACTCCATACCCTTTAATTGTTAGAGAAGTACTCGAGGGACCAGGAGGGGCTGCTTTAGAGGAACACACTGGGGGAAGAGATTTAGAGAGAAAAAATAAAGCTGATTTAACACAAATTGTTAACAATTTACCAACTTTCATTAGCTTCACAGTTTTAAATGTTCTGTAAGATCGTCTTCCAAAAATATAAAAGCAACTACCAAGGAATTCTAAGATCTGTATATTGTTAAAATCTTTTTAAAACTACCACCGGAACCGGAAATTAAATATCTTCAACACAACCTTCCTCAGGCGATCACAATTATTTACAAAACCGTTTTTATTTTAATTAATTTGTTTACATTTTTCGGTCTGTATAAAATGAATCATCTCTGCACCCGATCGATGGACAATTGAAATGGACAAAAACCTTACCTCGGCCGGGACAGGATCCGCTCTCCGATCTCGGGTGACCGGCCGGGGGAGAGTGTGGGGTTCCCCGGGGGAATATGCAAATTGTTGTAAGCCGACGCGACAACTTCATTTGCTCAACGGAGCAACCGGCGGCCAACGGAAACGCGACCGTTGGACGAGACAGGAAGGCGGGAGCCAAGTGGGGAGTGGGACTGGGACTGGGAATGGGGAGTGGTTTTTTGTAGCCAGAGTCGGCGGAGGAATGGGAGTGTGGCAAGTTGATGCACGTCGCCGGCCAAATTGAGGTTAAGTAATGCAGTCAAATGCGTGAAAAATGGCCAGAGAACAAATACCAAACGGAGTTGGAGAAGAGAAACCCCTCTGAAGAAACTGGGCAGGGCTCCAAGGTGGAGAACGGGGCGGAGGAGAAAGAGGAGATGACCAAAAAAGGGGACTCAACCCGTAGGACTCTCAGTGCGTGACGGCAACATGAAACGAGGCAGCGCACGTCGCCAAAAAACGATGTTGTCACCACCATCGCAACGATCATTATCGCCTTCGTGGGGCCAACTTCATGATGGCCAAAAAAACCTGATCCCCGGATTAGCATGCAGGCATTCCTGCGATTGATTTTTGCGTTTTTGGGTCACCATTTGCGAAAACTGACGATTGCCTGTCAATCGGTGGAGTTTGAGGTGCGTGGCCTTAAAGTCTTTTAGAGAATTGGCACCTTTTCTACGTAGATTTTCTTATTATAGATTTTCCTAGATTTTAAGGTTTTGAAAATCAAGCTTTCAGTGGGGTTGCTTAATTATTTTATTTTATCAGTGGGATATAGGCCAAACAGAAAAATGCTGTAATTTTACAATAACTTTTTACAAATTTTGAAAAACACAAAATATCACACTAAAAGTTTGAAAATATATTATATATATAAAATAAAATATAAAATATATATAAAATATATTGAAGGTCTTAGGACTACTAATCATTTATCTTTAACCCTTTACTTAACGGATGTACGGATCCACAACCTTTATAAATTGATTTCCAACAAGAAACTGATATATTTATCATGGATTCACAACCTTTATAAATTGATTTAAAACAAGAAACTGTTAAATTTATCATGGGAAATATTTGTTATTTAAGAATTAACATTTAAATTTATGCATATTCTAGCGCTACAGACACAGACTTATATTTATTGCACTATAAACAATGTGCTAAAAAAAACCCCAACAATTTTATTTAAATTTAAATAAACTTTTAGTTCTTATACGGAAATGTATAAACTTCTTTGTTTTATTTCAAAGACTGACCCACTTGCCGAGTGCACCTGACCCCACGTGGCACTCGAACTTGGATTGTGTCTTGGATTTTGGATGGATAATTAATTTCGGATTGGCACTTGGCCGGAGGAGGAGAGGAGGAGGCTACTCGGGGGCCGACACCGTGACACCTGCGCCCATCGGACAGCCTGGGATCACCCGCAGGCTCCCCTGGAGTCCGCTCCTGGGGCTGCTGGCTCACCAAACTGGTTACCAATATTAGCAGCAAACATTTGCAGTTTGCCGTTTGGCGTTTGCTCTTTGAGCGCGGCTTCTAATCCGTTTGGAATTTCAGACACGCCAAAGTGGCGCACCGGCTGTTTTAACTGAGCGAAGCATGCCACAGATGCACTGCGAGAAATACATTGCTTTGGTCTGGTTTTTTACCTAGGCGTTTACAGATTTGTCAGGAGTTTAAGCCATGTTTTTTGCCAGTGCTGACTCTAAGCTCTAGCCACAGGCTGCCTAGCCAGGTTTCTTGTCCACTTGCTGGCCCGGCTCACTTGGCCCGGCTTGGTTTTCTGGCTGGCTTGCTGAATGGCTCTGGCTGGTTGGCTCTGTCTCCGCGTCTCTCCGTCTGCTGTTGGCAAAATGTCAAGTGTCTGCCGCGGAAATGAGGCCGTTGTGGCAGCTAGACTCAGCGGATAAAGACCAAGACGAAGAAGTTGCAGCAACTCAAGGAATTAGCCAGAGAGGAACTCGAATGAGTTGTGACAACTTATTTGAAGGAAGCCAGTAATATATAAGCTCATTGAGCAATTTATATAAATATTTGTAGTTGTATATATTAATTTATTTATAGGTTAACCTTAAGCACGACAAATCAAAGCTCCCGAATATATTATATATTTTCGTTTAAAAGTTAATAAGGTTTTATTAGACTGGTTTTGTGACTTTATTATTAAAACCTACATACATTTAAGCCAATCAAGAATTAATTAATGACCAAATATTTAAAAGAAATAAATTCAACTGAGAGAAGCAGCCAATTTTTATATTATATTATATTTCAATATTATGTATACGCAGTGTGAACCGCTCGCTCACATCTCTAAGCCTCATTTTAACTTTATGTATATGTGTACGTTTTGAAGAAAATAATTTCCTTTCGCCAGTCAAGCGTCACATTTTCGGATTTGATGAAGGAGCTGAAATCTCTTGATCGGCCGGGGCTGGAACACACGCCATGCGCCAAATAATAATAACAGGGGTCGGCCCGGCCTCTCGTCATGGATCGGCCGCCCAATCATTTGATCACATGTTATGTAATGCCAAAGAGAAGAAAATAATAACAATAATAATAACCATTTGCCAGCCACAAGCGGGTAGCAAACAACAACAAAAACATACTGCATTTTCACGCAGCCTGATGCCGAAGTGAAGTGAAATGAGCCAACGGATGCACAGCACAAAAAAGTAGTAGTTGCAGTAGTAAATACCGCTAAAAATGCGAATTTAAAAATAGTTTCTTAAAAATATAAGGTAAGAACTAATTCACAAAGATTGTAAAATATAACAACAGTCAATAAAGTTTTTTTCAACGTTGTATTTAAGATCAGTCGCACGTTAATATGATATCTTATTAATTATTTCATTTTTATTAAATCATTTAAATGATGGATGTGCTCTTTTATTTTTCTGTGTACCGATCGAAAGCCTGTTGCGAGTTTTTCCTAATAAAAATCACGAGGGGAATGATGGTAAGGGGGGCTGGCTCAAGTCTGGGATTCGGCTAGCCAGCTCACGCTAGTCGCAGTCCCAGCCCCCTAAAATCTCCACTCCCGATCCCGGACCCGATCCCATCGAGCACTTAAAATTGCATGCCGAATTCGCAAGTCAGCCAACCAGTTTCACTTGCGAAAGCAACCAGCTTCCATTTCCATTTCATTCGAGAGTCGACCGCCAAGTTGCCAAGTTGCGCGTAAAAATCAAAAGTAAATCCCGCTGTCCGGCCCAAAAATAAAACTTCAAATCAAAAGTAGTTCCTGCCAAACCGAAATAATGCGGGAAGCCGACTTGGAGGATCAGTACCAGAGATTTCCGGCCATCAAGCGTTCGGAGGTGCAGAAGTTCGTGGAATGGATCCATGCCCAGCCGCACATCTCAGATAGGTTCTCCGAGGGTGAGGCGCTGCACTTCTTCCACGCCTGCCGCTACAGCATGGAGGTGGCCAAGCAGGTGCTGGACACCAATCTCACGGCCCGCACCCACCTGGATGAGTTCTTTGTCAATCTCGACAGCGAGCGGCCGGAAATTAGGCGCGCCATGAAAACGGTGTAGGTAGAAGCATCTTCTTGACAGCCATCAATTTATTTATTTTACGGAGACCAAATATATATGGGTTCTCAATATTTATTATTATTTATATTTCGTCTTCGTCGATCTACAGTTCTATTGTTCCTCTGCCTGGAGCCACTCCGGAGGGTTATCGTGTGATTATCGGAAAACTAGACGACTTGAATGCCTCCAACTATAACTATGCAGATGTTATGAAGTTGTAAGTAAAAATGTTACCGCGTCACTTTGATTATAGTCAATAAAAGAGATATAAGCTTACCAAAGGATACACTCCAACAAGGAAGCACCAGAAAATCTTATAGGATGATTAAATTTTTAGCTATATATCCTTTCATGAAACTACAATCGTTAGCTAGCTATTTGAGTATAATTAGCAACACTTGTTCAAGTTTGAGTTTATTAATGACTAATAATTACTGTCCAAGTCGGAGTCGAAGTCGGTTGAAAGCTATTTGCACGTCATTTTTGTGCATGACAAGGCATTCGGAGCTTGGATGAGATATAGGGTAGTAGTGTGTGCTGTGCTATACCCAACTAAAAACTTAATGCAACCAAAAGCACGCACAGCTCACAGATTTAACAATTGCGGCTACTGAGATACAGAGAAAGAGAGATACACACTCGAGATACTGCGCCATAATCTGCTTGTGGCACTCATAACGATCATTATAATCTGCTGTATAATGGCAGTCAATTAAGAGTTAACAATTAAGCCAGTACGTAGTCTATATACATGCCCAGCTGTTGTCCAGGGGATGTCGCTGTGGATGCACACTGACTCGGCATAATATCGTATTCCATAAAACAGCTCCTGGAGGTGGTGGTGCGTCTGTAATAAATAAATCTTTAAAATACATACAGTATTTAAAAAGCACTACCTTATACAAGGATGTCACTGCAGTTTTTCGGTTGGTCTTTTATGATATCCTTGCATTTACCTTCCCTCGTATCTTGCAGATACTGTATGGTGTTCGACTATTGGATGTACGAGGATGGCATACAACCAGGTCACGTGATAGTGATCGACCTAAAGGGCACCTCCCTGGGTCATGTGGCTCGCATTGGTCTGCTGCAGATGAAGAAATTTCTCTTTTACCTGCAGGTTAGAGTTCTTTTTGAGCGAATTTTTAATAAGAAGTAAACCAAAGGTAAAATCCTTTTAGGAAGCGGCGGCCATCAGACTGATAGGCTTTCACTTCATCAATATTGTGCCCTTCATGGACAAAATTCTGGCCTTGATGACGCCTTTTATGAAGAAGGAACTGACGAGTGTCCTGCACATGCACAGCGATATAAATGAGTTCTACAAGTTTGTGCCCAAGGATATGCTGCCCAAGGAATACGGAGGACAACTAGAGGAAAGCAGTTTGGCCAAAGGTGGGTTCTTCATCGAAACCTCCTTAGTCTAATGTTTGTAATCTTCATGCACAGAGATCTATTACAAGAAACTGCTGGACAATAGGAAGGAAATGCTGGAATTCGAGACGCGTCACCAGGTCAATGAGAAACTGAGGCCTGGCAAGGCCAAGAACGCCTCCGATCTCTTTGGCATTGAGGGAAATTTCAAGAAGTTGGACATTGATTGAGACATAGTGCTGCTTCTAGTATTTAGGAAAATTGGTGTTTTTAATGTTTTTAATTGACTGTACTTTACTTTTTTAAAATTAAACGCAGACATTTATTCAGTTTCCGCTTTTAGCTTGAACTATACATAAAATGTATGTAATGTGGTGAGTGAAAACTATGACATGTACAGTAATGCTTCATAAAATGTAGGGTGACATGATCCTATCGCTATGATTTTTCAAAAGTCCATCTCATGGGTTCTTACAAGGGTGCTTACTGGCTAAGAGGCCTGCCTAGACTATAGGTAAGACCGTCAAACTAAATCAACACATTCCAACCACATGCTACTACTACACATACTTATAGCTTAACCCTATTATTATCTTTATACATATAAACCTGACCAAACATAAACTTTCAGTGTGTGTGCTACTCTGGGAGTACAAATTAACATATTAGCTCGCGCTGTCGGGTTATAAACAAAATTAGAATAGGAAATAAGAGAAATAAGAATACGAATTTCAGACACTTGAATTAAAGGAGCTTTTCTGGAATATCAGTGAAAATGTTGTATCCTGAATCACAGGCAGTCTTTCCGTTCTGGGAAAATCCTCCTCCTCCTTCTTAGTTTCGCTTTCCGTTGTCAAAGATTCATGGCTGGAACACTTGGTTCATTTGGTTGGGCCTCATGCCCTGGCTATTGGTGCTGTTTATCTGCCGAATCGTTGTGTTGTTCTGCCTGCGTGCCTTGGCCTTGGGCGCCGGTTGCTGCTTCTGATGCTGCTCCGCTATGAGGCCATAGGGCGCTCCACTAGGATTTATGGTGATGGGTAACTGCCAGCGAAGGAGAACTCTTAGGAAAACGTACAATATCATTTTGGACTTTGCACTTACGGGTATGTTATAGCGCTGAACGGGCATGGGCTGCGGGACAGGCTTCGGGCTAAAGTTGGCCGTGTTGTTCTGTCGCTGAATGGGGGTGGGCATGAGGTGGGCCATGTGGTTGCCCGACGAGGAGGGGAGCATGGGATTAATGCTGTTATTAACTGTCGGCGTGGCAGTCACTGTGGCTGATATGGTGCTGACCACTGGCCGCAAAAATGTGCTGGAGGGAAGCTTGAGCAAGGCTGCCTCCGGATTGGGGGGCGGCTGCTGGTTCATCATGGGGGTCATCATGGGCGGCCATTTTTTACCGACTGAACTGGTGGACACAGGTCCTGGCGGGGGTGGACAGACGGCAGCCGTTGTCCTGACACTGGGAGTCGGCGCGGAATTGCATAGAGGCGCGGAATTGCCTAGAGGAGCGGGTGTCGATGCCATCGTCGGCCCTTTGGACTTGGACGAGCGCACATTTTCTATAACGGATGCCGAGGACGTTGGAATTGCAGCGGAGAGCGGCACCTGGACATTTACGGCCTGGCCACAGGTGGCCGAGTGTTTGGGCCAGTGCATCTGCTGGCAGGGGTAATCGCAATACGAGGTGTTCCAGCAGCAGTACAGCTGCGCCTCGCGCATGCAGTTTGCGCACCACTGCTTCTTTTTGGCCTCTTCCACAGCCCGCATCCGCTCGATGTTGGCCTGCTGCCGCAGCTCGCTGATCACGCGTCTGTGCTCCTGCTCCAGCGTCTTGCGCATCTCGGCAAGCATGAGTTCGCTAGTCCGCTGCATGTCCGTCAGCTGGCGATCGTAGTGCTGCTTTAAACGCTCGTTCTCCAGCGACAAGCAGGTGATACGGGCTTGGAGGTCGCTCTGGTCGCCGGTGGCCATGTCACTGAGCGTGTCCTCAATGACGGAGATGAAGTAGTCCGTGATCTAGAGGGTGAAGTTCGTAAAATGAGTTCCAATTATAGAGCTTTTCCCAACTAACCTTGTGGGCATTATCCTTGAGCTTCTGCGAGACGGGTCCTGCCTGTGAGGGATAGATGTGAGAGCCATCCGACTGCAGCGGGCCGCCGGGACGTGCCACCAGCTTGGGTGGCCCAGAGCGCAGCAGCATTTCACTCAAGACCGTGGCCATGCCGGGGGTTATGGGATCATTCGGATTTGACCCACCCACCAGGCTTGGCTCTTGGCTCGTCATTCCGTTCAGAGCGCTGGCCAACAGTCCACCCGCCGCCTCTCCGCCATTGTTTCCTTGGAGTGCTGCGGACGTGGAGGGCATGGGCGAAAAGCTCAAGCCAGCTAAAGGTGGCACGGATATGGCGCATGGGGGCTGCGAGGGCAAGGACCCCGAAGAAGGTGCTGGCAGCAGCGAGGCGGACGTGCTCTGCAAGGTGCTCTTGGAGACAGCTCTCAGCGGCGGAACCGGTATGGCCATGGGACTGTGTGGGTTGCAGTTGTTTGCCTGCTCCACGGGTATTACCACCATGTTCGATCTGAGAAGACTTGATGTTGTGGTGGTGGTGGTGGCGGCCGGTGTGGCCCCGGGTGACGAGCTGGGATTGGGTATAGCCCGGTCGCTCTTTACACGGTTTTGCTGTTGCTGCTGCGTTGGCGCCTGAGCTTGAGCCTGAGACGGCTTACCCTTCGACTGACCTTGAGGTGGCGGTGCCGGGGTTGGCTTGCTCCCTCCATACGTGCCACTCGACTTGGGCGAAAGCGACTCTGTTGAAGGTGCTGCTGGGCCTGGTGATGGCACTGGCGACAGGGCCGGCGATGATGGCTGAGCACCACGACGCTTGGCGTTCGAGTCCATGGACTTGCCTCCCGGCTTCTGGCTCACTTTTTGAATGGTCGTATCACCCACATAACGCACCGGGGCGTCTGTGACGGTTGACTCTTCTCGTGCGGTTTCTATTTGGACTCGTGAGGGTAACGGAGGAGGGGGAGGGGGCGGTGGAGGCATGGGCTGTGGCATCGGCGGAAACGTTTCAAGCCTCTGACATACACTGGTCTGTTGCTGCTCCTGCAGCTGATCCGTCTCCATCTCATCCCCGCTGAGAATCTCTTCTTTTATTCTAATATTCTCGGGAATAGAAATCTCCATGGGTTCGGGGGGAGGAGCAGCTGGCACGGGTGCTGGCTCCGGTTGTGCTGGCTGCCTTGGTGGCTCTGGCTCTGGCACGGGAAGCTGCTGAGTAGCTTCCTCCTCCTCTGCTTCCGTTTTGATCTCCACAAAGGGAATCACTTTTCTGATGAGCTGCTGTTGCTGACGCTCAACTTCAGAATATTTCCGGGATTGAGTGCACTCCGGTGCCTTTGGTTTGGCCACCGGTGAAGAATTTGGTGGTGGAGGTGGCGCCGTGGCTGGAGCAGGATGTGGCGCTACTGCCGGAGATGGAGGTGGCACTGCAGCAGCTGGATCCTCTGGGCCAGCCGCCACCGCTTGCTGTTGATCGCGTGGTATTTTAGTGATGGTCACCCCTTGGCGACGCCTGACCAGCTCCACCACAGAAACCACGGAGGCGGGAGAACTTTCTGGAGCTTTTGCCTTGTGTTTTTCAGGAGATTTCTCTACACCAGGTTGTTCTTGGGACTTGCACGGCTTCTTAGGAGCTTCTCCATGCGCTGCCACTGGCTGATCAGGCTCCTGATGCTTCTTGGTATGTTTGGCCTTGCGTTTTTGGTCACTGGACTCGCTGGTGCAGCTGGCATCGCTCAGGGAATGTTTGCGCTTGGCGGGCAGCACCGGAGACGGAGCTGCATCCAGTGCTGGAGCTGGTGTTTGTGATGGTGTCTCCACGGAGCTCGACGTAGTCTTTGCAGCCAGTGATTTCCGCTTAAGGAGCACCTTGCAACGGGAGTCGCTTAGCGACTCACCTGATCTGGATATAACCTCATAGTTATTGCTCTTGTTGAGCTTGGGATGTGGCTCACTGGCTCCACTGGATGCTACAGTTTCCGGAGCCTCTGGAGGCTTCTTCACGGGGCTGCCCGAGTGATCCGATTCGTTGCCAGACTCAGTGGTCTTTGTCTTTTTCACTATCGACAACTTATCATCGGCTGTCTTGCGGATGAGAAACTGTAGTGGCGTCTTGTTGGCCGGCTCCAGTTCCCGATCGATGGCTTCATACACGCCCGGCATCATCTGTTCCAGCTGCTGTTGCTCCTCCAGCGGGTCGTAGGCTGTGCGATATTCGGCATAGCGGAAGGCCCCGATCTTTCGCTTTATATTCTCAATGTGCACCTCGACTTCGCCAACGCATTCCGCCAGATCCCTGGCCGATCTTCGACTGGTTTGGGTATTCGGATTCTGGGCGGAGTACAGAAAGCAATCCTTGACGGGCACAAAAGCCCGATCGTGCTTGCCAAAGAAGCGGACATTCACGTGCGTGGAATTCGAGACGCCCATCGCCTTGGCCGGCCAGTAGGGGAAGCCCTTTAATTTGGCCCAGAGCAGTAGATGGGGATGCCGGCAGACCTTTACGAACCACTCGTCGCTGGAGTTGGCGTTCAAATAGCACTCCGGGCAAGTGTCGATCTCGTTGGCCTCCTGGCGGCAGACCTTCACCACCGCCTTCGAAGCCTGCTCCACCTTGGCATCTGTAGGAAGACATTTAGAATGTAAAGAAATTCGAAATTATACTATGTATATCCCCCACTCACCGCCAGTGTCCATGATGAGGGCGTTGTGCTGGATCCATTTGACCTCGCTGAGGAACTCCTCGGTGCTCTGGTAGGCACCACGGCGGATGCACTCCGCCAGGCTGGCGAAGCTAACGGGATTCACAAAGTATTTCTTGTACGTCAGCGGGCAGATTTCTTGCGGCGAACGGAGCTTGTGGGCCTGCGGGGGAGATACGAAGAGAGAGGTGAAATCATAAGCGAGGGTATCAAATTCGCCGCGCGGCGAAGAGAGAGAGTGAGAGCAGCTTGCAAACAAGTTTGTCGACAAGAGCCCGCATTTTCCACACACACACAGACACACGTTTATAAACACGGGAATATTTATATATATTGGACAACCAAGTCTCTGAAAGCACAGGAAGGGGAATGCGGGAAGGCAAATATAAATTACTGCTGTCTGCTCTCTTTCCCTTGTTGCGTTCTTCCTGTTTCCCAATTTGGACTCGAACTATGGTAGATTTTCTTTAAGCAAAAACCATAGCACATATAGCATATATGTACATATATACATAAGTATCTGGGCATGCAAATACAACAGCGGTCATTGCATTAGCAGCATTAATTTAAAAAAAAAGGAAAATATATTGACAACCGTTTATAAATAAAATTATATAATGTCATTTGTCAAATTTTTGATTGGCTTAAACAATAGACCAACACAAGCACATCTTTTAGTACAATACTTTTTGGGTAGACCCCACCACTATTATTCTAGCCACGAGTGTAAGCATAAACAATGGTCTCTTCTTGTATTTATTTTATCCACTCTCTGCTTGCCGGACTTGTATAATTTTAATGCTCAACTCTGTCCAAGCGGCGTTAGCATTAAACTAATTAATTAATTTTTCTCCACTCTCGCACATTATAAGCATATCTAACGAGAGAAAGTTTTTTTGCTCAGTAAATTGCTGAAATTAAATAGATAAACTTTTTAAGGAGTCACACTTGTTTAGCCTTTTTACAAAATAATGAACTATGATTATAAAGGCGAAAATATCTATAACAATCTGCAAAGTTCTTGAAATATATCAAATATATGATGTAACCGTCAGGGAATAATGACTAGAAAATAGTTCCAATTATAAGTTTTATATAATAATGTACATCAAAAACAATATAAAGGGTTTTATTCCTAGTGTTCAATTCCAGCATGTCTGACTCCAGGGAGGAGAGGTTTGAATCGCTCTGACTGTATCGGCGTTAGCTCAGAGACATTAAACCTCATTATCATGTACAATTGTATATACGAGACCCTTGCGAGTACAAATACCCATACAGCCATCCATTAGCCACGCGAGCACGCCTTTGGCAACGGGCAGATAAGTGAATGGAGAGTACTGAACCACGTGAGCCGTGGAATAGCTCCAACCAACGCCTAACACAGGTCGCAACAGTAGATAGTGCTTACTGCACCGAAGCTAAAGCTGAATATGGAGCTGTGCTTGTGGCTTTAGCCGCCTTAAGGGTCAAGGGAAACACGAAACCCAATAGCTAGACGGCAAAGCAGCGAGATATTTCAGGTGTCTATCTATAGCAAAGAGACCTTGTGGACGAGCGAGCAAAAACACAGACCCATATCTATGTACAGCTGCGGTCAGAATAATGGCATGCAGGAAATGAAAAAATCTAACATGCCATCAAGTTCGGTTATTGCTTATATGCAACAGCATAGAAAATTACAATTTAAAAAAGTTATATTTATAATTAAATTTTAGTAACTATTCAACGAGTTAATTTCATATAAAAAAGGACAAAACAAGAAAGCAGCGATCTTAGAATATTTAGATATATGTTTCGATATATGTGCGATAAATTTATAATGTCGGATCCATTTAGTAATTCGATATATCAAGATAATATTTTCGTTACGTAATATTACTGCTATTTATCTGACCGCAAGTATGCAAAGACAAAGAGACGCCTGCAAAATATTTTCGCTTGTTTTCTGCAGAATTGCGCTGCTGAAGATACTGAAATCTCGAACGGCGAGCACGATACACTACACAAATAGCACCAATGGCCTGATTTCCCCGGCATGCTACTCACCCCGCGCACATGCTTCATGCGCTCCAGGGCAAAGAACAGCAGCTGGCTTAGGATATCCACGGAGACATCGTTGCGTCGCAGCCTGGCAAGGAAACATATTGATTAGAGGATCGAGGAAGCCAAGGATTGTAAATACCTCTTCGGTGCTGCCTCAATCGATTGGCATTCGGGACACTTCCACGATGAATCGAACTTGGTGGTGGCTGGTCGCACGCAGTAGGTGTGGAAGGAGCGCAGACACTTAGAGCACGGCATCAGCTGGCCGCACTCCCGGCACTTCCAGCAGAAGGGGTCCCAGCCATCCTAGAAGAGGACGAATAGGGAATTAGGGAACTGGAATAGGGGAAGATGCCTACTCACCATGGGCGGCTCCTGCCAAATGCGTCGCAGTCGTTCTGCCAGCTGTTCCTCCTCCTGGTTTTCAGCAGATTCCGTTGGATTTTCTGAGAAGGTTGAGTTGTGGGTTGCCTGCTCGCTTGTGGACCAATCCGCTTCCACATCCACTTCGTTCGAAACATTCAGTGGTAGCGGCGGCTCCGAGTCATCGTTCCTGACGCTGTCCATGAAGTCACTGGGCTTCTTGGCAAAATCCTCGTTATCGCTGCGAAGGTTGCTCCTCCTTGGGAGCCGATCTTCGATGCTCAATGACAGGGTTTTGCTGCGGGATCGGGTGCGGGCGAACACGCTGCTCATCGGAGGCGGGTTGCTGTTGCAATCCTCCACATGCAGATCATCGCAGGCCATCGATCGGCCCCGTGCTCTGCGGGACATATCATCATCCTGCCAATCATCATCAGAGTCCCAATTGGGAGCTGGTATGCTTTTGCTCCTTTTGAGGGCTGCCTTGTGCGACTTTCTCTCCCTTTTGGCTTCCGAGTGTAAGCTGAGGGACAGCTCTACCCTCTCTGTTGGAGTGTCGAGAGGTTCGGGAATATATCGAGACTTGCGCCGCTTCACCTTGGAGACTTCGGTAACAAAGTTAGTGAGCATCTCGGATTCGATGTGAGAACGCTGCAGGGCAATTATCTCCTTGGGGACCTTGTTCAACTTGTTATTGGGCGTTGAGGTGCGTTGAACCTGCTGCGGCTGGGACTGCACCTTGGTGAGCTTCATTGTTAGGGAGGAGCCGACATTGGCATTCGAGGGACTTGAGTTGGAAGAGTTGCTGCTGGCGGATCCTGGCGGTGCACTGACCACATACTTCTGGCGCTTGCTGGGCATGCTGCTGCTGACTGCCGTCTCCATGTCGTTGTTGCCATCCAGCAGAGAGGCCTGCAGCTGCGGCTGGGGGCTATCGATGGCAGACAGGGCTTCAAAGTCTGGACGGGGAATCGATTTAACGCTGTCCCCGCTGCTGTCACAGCTATCCGTTTCCATGCTCTGTACTAAGCTATATAGATGAATATACAGGTTAATATATCGAATTCTTAAAATTTGTTAACCGGTTATATATAGAAGATCTTAAAACCTAAATATTTTATATTATTAAGGTTGAAAAGTGTTCTAAAATATTGATCGAAAGGTCTTGGATCTAAGGTCCAACAAAGTTATCTGGTATTCGATTCGGCGATATTTCTGAATAACAATAATATAAACAGAAACACCGCTAGACTCGCGGATGTGTTCACAAGCAATGTGACGAATTTCCCAAACGGCGGTTCTAATTCTATGTATAAATGCAAAGTGCTTTTGCTCTTCTGATTTGCTTTTCTTTCACTCTTTTTTTTTTTTGCGTCACCTACACAACTTTAGCGAGTGGCATTCGTTGGTTCTGGATTTAGTGGTTTTGCATGGGTTTCCTCTCTCTCTCTCTCTCTTTTACCTAGCTCCGGGCGTCGCTCGAAAGAGACCTCACTGTGGCAGCTCGAGCATTGCGGCAAGCCGGAAATGGTAACAACTTTGTGGGCAACGCTAGATCCAACTGGCCATTGCCTTTCCCAGGAGAGATTGCATTCTGGCGAACGGGGAAAAGTTAAATTCAGTGTGTTGCTCTGCAAAAACAGGAGGGGGAGCGGCAAGTGCAGCGGAATCTCCGTGTCTTACCAATTTCTCTGCGAGTATTCTCTGCATTCAGCGTCGCAATTTGTGGCCACCTGCAGGGCACCGGATCGTGGGGCTTCCGGTGGCAAAGATAACCCCGATTTCAGACGCTCTCCTGGTTTAATTGATGATTCTTTCGGGAAATTGGCGCAGCTGCTCAACAAAAAAACATAGTAGGGATGATAGTATATCAAAATATCAACATATCGATTGATGTCAAAATATCAATATATCGATATTGCTGGGCTGCTAGAATATAAAGAGTATTAACACAAGGTTATACACGCTCACAAATGCCTTTTAAGGCATCCTTTTTCTTTTCATTGTGTGTTTATTATTTAATTTTTGTAATTTTCATATGCAAAGCCAACTCAATAAGGCAATAGGAAACCGATGCTTAAAAGCGATATCAACAAAAACATCGGAAAACATCGCAAAAAACAAAACTTTCAGCATCATTAGTGCGCGCCACAATACGAAATCGTAAATAAGTGGAAAATACAAAAAGCAAACTTTGTTAAGCATAAAATAATTTCGTTTTATTTTTAAAATAAAATCATTCAATAATAAACTGTTCGAGTTCCTCACAGATTGAGCATTTACATTTTTTTGCTGTTTTATTTTAGACTTTAAAAGATAAAGACCTAATTATAGTATTTAAATAGATATCCGCGATGGCATTTTACTTATTTCCCCGTAACATATTATGTTAATGCTTTAACTTACAAAATATACATAAGCTGGCAGTACTAAAGCCTAAAAAAAAAAACAAATTTATGCAAAAATATCATCATTTCTTAAATGTTAGCCAGCTGCCCGAAATAAGCTGGTTTACTCTTTGGTCGTAATAATGTTTTAATACATTTTAAATATCTGGTGTAAAATTCGCCGCATTCGCCGTATTTCGTGCATTTTTCGGAGTCGCCTGTTTTGCTCTCGACCGCTCTCTGAAGCTATTTCGCCGCCGCCGCATGTTGCTCTCTCCGTTTGTCTCTTTCTCCTCCTCTACTGCTGCCAAATGAAATATTGCGAGTGTTTTAACTTTTAATTAATTAATTAACTGCAATTGTGTTTTAATATTTAATCAGTGCAGCATCTTGCTGTTTTGGGCATTGTTAAGCAGGAAATTACTGCATGGAGTTTTAAAAGAATATACTAAGAATGATTATGACAACATTTTTACAGAGCAAATTTAAAGTAAAGAAAATAATTAAAAATTGTTTAAAAATATAATTGCTTACAATTTTTTAAGAACAAAAATATATATTGAAGAGCTTTAGAAATTGAAAGCGGGTATTGATCTAATTTCTTAAATATTTAAAATCCAAAGAATTGTCGGGGAATCTGAAGGCCAAAAAGTTATTGATTGTAATATATATTCCGATTGACAATAAAAAGCTCATATTAGTGGAATTAAAATATTGGGAAAAACTTATTTGCAATTTAACAATAGCCGTTTACGTTTTAATAATAATAAAATAGAAAACCTTTTTGAATTAAAATCATGCTTTTTTAAATGTGTATATATTTTCTCTTCATTTCCATTATGAAATGATACATAATAATAATAATTAATGATAAACAAATTGTCATTAACAAGACTAGAAATCTCTGAGTATTTGAAATTCCTCACTTATTGTTGTTACCTTTTTAATGCTATTCCCAGCTTAATAATAAAACAATAAAAAACCAACAACCTATGTTCCGGTTCAAAACCCAAACCATAAAAACGTAGTTTAGTGCAAAATAGGCTTATTAATACATATGCTGCATTAATCATTTATTAATACTTAGAGAATTAATCAAGTTTGCCTAGCAGGTGCATCAATAAGGCCTTAATAATTAATGCATTTACATTTTTAATGCGCCTATGAAGAGACCTCTAAAAATTTACAACAAGTCTGGGACTAGATTGGAAAGCACTGGAGGCCATTAAAATAAATCAGGACAAATAATGCATAGATATATGTACATGTAGTGGGAGAAAGAGGTATGCATCATAATTTGAGGTAATTAAGTTCGGTCTTGTGCGATGATCTCGCCTAATTTGGGCCTTCTGAACATAATAATAATAAGCTAAATAATGACCCCGAAATGCAGGACCGTTTCCATGAATTTATAATGGTGCAAATAACCTTGAAACTACCATAAATCATTGGGCAGTAGCAGCCGTTTCAGGAAGACTCTTCTTTTATGGCGATTCGAGAGTTTAATTAAAATTAAAAGGCTCCGCCAACGAGTCCCGACTAGATATAACCCGGCTGGCTGGCTGGCTGGATGGCAGGTAAACAAGTTATGAATCCCATTACATAAACCATTTCCCCGGCTGACAATCCCACCAACCGGGAGGGAGCCCAAGGTGGGTGAGCAGCAGCCCAAGGACTCCTAGGACGATGGCTGAACTTCTACAAACGGTTTTCATATATTCATGGCAAATTATAATGCTGCGAGGGTATAAAATGCGACGAAGAAAGACAAAAGTTGGCCCATTCATAAGGGTCACACTCGGGCGGGCACCGATTCGCCCCGGAACCCCACTTAACCCCACCCGACATAACATATCCACCGCCTCCTTCCCCCTGGTGGATCCAAAATAGCGACAATGTTGGCCCGCTGCTGGCCACGTGTAAACATGCATCTCCATATATCAATAAATTGAGATTACTTACATAATTTGTATTCCAAAATCCAAAAAACTGTTAAAAAAGTTGCCTTGGCCCCTTTTTCATACGATTGTGTGTGGCGAGGGTGTGTGCGGTGGGTGTGTGTGTGTGTTCAGTACACGAGTACATTGTGGAAAAAGTTTTCCTTTTTTCGAGTGAGAGTGGCTATGGTTGTTGGGGAGTTTTCCTCGGGGAGCAATTCGGTTAATATTCCGAACATAAATTTGCAAAGGAACCACTTTAATCAATGGCCAGGTAGGGCCAACTAGGGGACGGGCAACAGGATATGGATAGGGCAATGGGATCAAAAGGTCCTGCTCCCGGTTCAGACAGCGAAGGTGCAATGCACCATTAAGCGGCGGTATTGATTTGCCTCCGCCGAACAATGAGAGTGTGGCAAGGTTTCAAAAGGATGCCTTGGATGGAGGATAAACAGGTTAAATAATATTACTTATGAGTATTTAGATGAAAATTAAAAGCCATAACAATTATGAAAATCTGAAATTACAATGCTTATTAACTGCATAAGAATTTGTTTTGGATTAATCTTTAGCTTGAAAATATATAAGAATAATTAAATTTATTATATAACAGATTTTTGGGAAATATAAAGCTTTAAGCTTACAAAAATATATTATATAAGTATGATTCTATAAAAATGTTAAATTTTGTAGTAAAAAATACCTTAAGAACGCGAACATGTCAGCTGCTTCATAATAAAACAATTATTTCTATAATTATTACCTACCAGAATATTTTAATATTTTTTCAATCAAATATCAAACTGTGTAGAGAAAACCCGTAGAATATACTCTCTTTAATTATTTAAAAACCGTTGTCCTTTTTACCTGAACTATCTACATACTTTTTAACGAACCTTGTACTCTCTATTCTTTGCCTATTTGTTTTGAAAAAATAATTCCATAGTTTGCACATCACCGGCGGCGGGCATAAATTGCCGAGCACTCTGGCTGGCCATGGGTTGTCTGAATCTGATTCCGACTCCACTCCGGACATTGTTTGTTTTGCTGGAACGGAACGGAAGATGGAAATAGAATTGGGGCCGGGAAACTGGCGATGCGTCTCCATTCATAACCCATATTCAATTTCATTTCTGCAGATCTCGCGCCACAGGCGGCAGTTGCCGAGCTCCAAGTACCAAGTACCATCCTCATGGCCGCCGTTGGCTTAGCCGACTTGCATAATCACTGCCCAGGACTTTGAATTTATAGAAAGCTTTTGTGGGCACCTGAGTCACGAGCCCGGGGCCCCCAGCTCCTGCCTCCTCCTGCTCTCCTATTCCTTCTATTCGTGCTCCTCCTCCATGGCCCCAAAACCCACTCCCAATCTACTGACCAATTATTGAGCCGTTGCCAAATGCAAGGGCATAAAATGAGCGCACATATTGCCGGGACGAGCTGCGTGGGGAATCGGATTGCAAAAGGAGCAGGGCGCCAGAGTTGGCATTAGTTTTGGAGGGGATTTTGGTTGAGGGGAGGAGCAGAAGGAGCAGCAGGAGGAGGAGGGGCATTAGAAGGAGCTGTTTGTGGAAGCGGCGCAGAAACAAGAGCAATAACTGTTTGGCAAACAGATTTATTTTTGTGCCCAAGCCCACAGGAGCGGAGTTTGGTACTTAAAGGCATGATCTGTTTTTAATCAAACTATTTATTATATAGTTTTAGAATATATTTGGAGCATTGGTAAACTTAAACCAGTATGTGGTAATCATGGTGCTTTTTTGTTAAAAGCTAAATAAAATCGCGTAACAAGTGCTGCTACTTTGGAAAGATAAATAAAGAAGGCAACTATTGCAATATATAAACAAGAACTGTATCATTTATAAATCATTCTTAGTTAATAATTTCTCTTCTATAATATATAACTTTTAACTCTTTGTACCTCAAATAAAATATCCTGATTTTATAAAGAACTTATACAGAATTCCCCCAAAAATGCCAAACCTTTTATCCAATTTCCAAACTTAAATGGCAATCCCAATCTCTTTGGTCTCATTTCCACTTACCCATCGGTTACCTAGAGCTAAAGCCATAGATTTTCTCAGATTTCCTTCGTATTCAGGCAAGCCAAACGCAATTATCCATTTAGAGGCAAAAACCCGGTCCGCTCCTGGCCATGCTCCTTTGGGCCTCGCCCACGGCCAGCACAAATATTGGTTTCCAACTTTCATTGCCACTGCGGTGCGGCGGCGGCGTCTGCGGAGCCGGGGTCAAAAGGTCTCTCTCCTTGCTCCTCCTGGCCCCTGGCTGAGGCTCCTGGCTCCTGCTGATGCTACATTAAGTGCATGTTTTGACTGCGCCGCATCCTCGCTGCCTGGCAAGTCCTCCTCGACTCGATTCTGACCATAGACAGCCGGGCCCACACACGTCACACCGCACCCACCGCGTGTTGCACGTGGATACGAAGGGCGGGAGCGGGGGCGGGGGCGAAGAGGGAGAGAGAAGGCCGCGTGGGTGCAGTGCATCATTTTTGCATTAGAAAAGTGCAGGGCCATGAAAACTGTAAATAACCTGGAACACACAAGACTAAGAGCCGGGCCAAAGTCCCAATGGCAGCAGCGCTGCTGGGCCAGCCGCAAATTATGCTTGTCAAAAATGAATGTTGCATACGTAACGTAACGCAAGGCAAGGCGACGTACACCGTAAGAAAATCGTAATACCCGGGGGTGTTACGGAAATCCCTCAAGGATTTCCTAAGCCATCCGAAGCAGTGAGAAAAAGTTCTTGTCAGGTGTTTACTCCGTTAATGATGGCTGAAAGTCATATATATTCCGATTTGCCATTCAAGTCTGTGCTAATAATTGTAAAAAAAACTTTTTAGCTTCACACACAATCTTAATAAATTTTTCAACATTTTACAAAGGGTTACGTTATTATTTTATTCTAAAAAATTCGATTCATTTGATAAAATGATTTGTTTACAATTAAAATGCCGGATATTATTCAAAACCCAAAATAAAATCTACCTAAAATTTATTTTGAGATACTTTTCCGCTGTGCATAAAACGAGTGGGCGGGCGCCCGGCCAGCAAAAGCCACAAAGTGTGTGTGTGGGGGAGCGGGGGCATGGGAGAGCGCTGGAGGCGAAAGCGAGGTCGCTGCTAGAAAATCGCAGCAGTTTGCGGTTGTCGTCATCGCCGTACGTGCTCGATGCGTGGCAATCGGAATCCCTGGAGGTCCGCACATGGCCCACGTATCCGTGCTCTCGTATACGTATACGTATACGTAATATTCTCGAACGTATAGCGCATACGGCGGCCGTGGCTATGGCCGGAGTCGATGCCACGGGCTCGAAGCCAGGCCTGCGCCGCTCCTTGGTCTCGGTCTGATTCTCATTCTGATTCTGATTCTCTGGGTCTTTGGTGGTTTTTGGCCAGCCCGCCAAGCGGATGTGGCTCTGCGCCCGCCGCCACTAGAGCTTCAGCCGGTCGAGACTCAGAAGGAGATGCCGATGTCGTGGGCTGACGTTGCTGCTGACGCAGTTGCAAGGGCGACTTCTCACTAAATGGGCTCTCTGAGTGCATTAAGATGAGAATGAAATTACCGCCAGGGATGCTGCTGCTTGGCACTGTAAGAAATATTAATTAATGCGAATTTATTTTTAACAAAATGTGAAACACATTAAATTTGTTTTGCAGTTTGGGAGACTTTAATTTGAATTTAACAATATGTTTAACCTGCTTGCTAAATCAATCTCAGCTCAATGTTTTCAGAAACCCACACATCGTTGATCTCACGGGCTGACATCTCTTCCTTTTCGCACAGTGCACTTCCTGCTCCGTCATTATTGAAGCATTTGTGTAAGGTGGCAACTGGGAAGCGGAGATTAGGCGCGGAAATGCTCGGAATGTTCGTTCGGTTATCGCCAGCAAACATTTCAAAATGGCTCTGGCAAAAAGTCGGAAATTTGATATGCCAAAAAGCGTTTTGGCGATCAACAAGTGATAGGGCGGGCAGGGGGACCCTGGCAAATTATGCAGATTGCCTGAAATGGGGCGGGGATATGGGGGAAAATGGGGGTGGACGGGAAATGTGAGTGGCAAAGAGGCACTGAGGATATTGAGGAAGTTGGCTGCAATGTTTGGCGAGAACTTTCCATCAAGTGTGCAGGAAGAGACATTGATTTGACTGCAGCGAAGTTTTCCATTATGGAAATGTCATCAAATCGATTTTACTTTTTTTCCGGTCTGTGCTGGGTTTGGCCCTGTTTTTTGTTCTTGCCATCGCCCCCATAATGACGGCAAATGTGGATATATGTATAATGATGATATTCCACATACGCGGCCCGCATTGAAAGGCGAAATGAGTTCTCTTTTTTTTTTTGTATTTTATTGGTTTTATTAAATTTATTCATATTTCTCTTTGTGTGTGTTCGTTCGGTCTGTTACTCGTATTATTATTGCAATAATAATCATTATTATTATTCCATCTATGTTAATATAGTGTGTAATAAAGCTTGACAATCTATTAATGCTATTACAATGTATTCTCGGTTATATTGTTCGTTAAATGTTCGCTTGTTTGTCCTGTCCTGTCCCGTCCTGTCCTTCGATTTTCCGCTCTGTCATGTTTGCCATTCCGTCCGGCGTCCTGTCCCGTCCTGTCGACAACTGTATTCGTGTCCTGTGTCCTGTCAGGATGTTTTGTATTTATAAATGCGTATACACGGGCATACATATGTGAGTGTGCAGTGATGGATCTCTCTCGGTGTGTGTGTGTGTCTCTGATGGCTCCTAGAAATTTGGCTAATTTCAGCATTCAATGGAATTCGAGTTAAAATGCAATATCCTGTCTTTTTCTTATTTTTTTTTTTAATGGGGTATGGTACAAAATTTGTTACTACTATTCATCATTCGTATTTAATTTATTTTCGCTGCTCGCTCCACGTTCATGAAAAGTTAATTTTGCCCTGGCACTCTGGTTTGGGGCTTCCCTTTTCTCGGTCGGCCTTTCTATGAATGCCACACGCAGGAACAGATTCAGATACGCAGATACACTGGGAGAAAATTATGATGAAGACGAAATATTTATGTATTTTACAGGAATAAATAAGCAACTTTCTGGGCATCAAATATATTTTTTAGATTAACTGATTAACTGATTTAGTGAGGAAGCAAATAGATATTTACTTGTACATTTTCGAAGCTACAAACTTTATTTACTTAAAAAGTCATTTAACTTAGAAGGAAAATTTACAAAAATATATATATCTAAAAGCTGAAGATAAAGATATCAGTTATTTAGAATTTAGTTTGTATCTGATGGACTTATGTTATATTATTTCTGCAGGGAGTACTTTCTTTTTAAACAGCCAAGACATTTTTCTGTCAATTTATCTTGATTTGTATCTTTTTCAAAACCCACTTAACTCCCAGTGCGCAAATCCAGATACATTCCACGTTTCGCAAGTATCCGTATCTGCAGCCGCGTATCCCGTATCCCTGATTCCTGTGTGTGCTTTCCATTTGCATTCAAGCAGAGTAATTAAAATTATAGTTACATTTCCATCAGTTGCGTGGATAGCCGGGGAAGGCGGAGCGGCAGCGAGTGGGGGAGGGAAGTGGAAAATGGTAAATGGAAAATGTAGTTAAAAGCATAGTTTAAATTTCCTCTAGTCGGGCTCTCTCTCACTATATATATTTATTTGCGTGTGTTTACACTTGTCCTTTGCTTTGGCGCTGTTTGGCGGTTTCCACTCGGTTTTTTAATTAGTTAAAACGATTTAAAATGAATAAAATATATAGATCGCGATATCGTGAGTAGTATGATGTAATTAAAATGGCCTATGTACATGTGTAATCTACCCATCGAAGGTCTGAATGCCGCCATCCATTAGAGCGGACAAATAATACTATATACTATATGCTTTTGATTGAATCATTTCAATTTGCGCTGTCAAAAATGAGGTACGCAGGGGGAAATCGGGGGAAAATCGGGGGGGAAAATGCAGTTTTCAACTAGAATAGTTGCTGCTCGGTGTGTTTGCTGTGTTTTGTGTGTGCGGCGTGTGCAAATTTGCTCTCTGGTTCAGTTCATAATGCCAAAATACAAAAATCCCCTCGCTCGACACTAGACACACATTAAACACAACAACAAATAAAAAAGGGTGCGCTACGGGTTAAGGAGCGGAGGAGGGTTAAAAATCTCATGTGAAGTTGTGCAAATATTTGCCTGCATGCTTTCCCATAATTATTATAGTAATTCATTGCATTCATGTGTTTAATTATTCCACACACTCAGGGGATGGGCGTAGGTATGGGAGGTATGGTCTGTGGGCGTGGTCATGTAAGTGGAATTCTCGTGTACTTATTATATTGACTTCTATAGCTTACATTTACATTTATCAAGCTCGAATTTGAAACTTTCTACAGACACAAAAATTCATTTAATGCGGCCTCTGCCCGTTCTCGATTTTGATCTCGACAGAGTAGTATATATATAGCCTCGATATCTCTGGTATTTTTCATCTACACTCAATTAGATTACACACAAGTACATGTATATATATATATGTTATAGATATATATTACGTAAATGTTAATGTCGTACTTTTATTTAGATTTTCGCTTTGGTCTACTTGCAGGATTTCCATGAAGAGAGAGTGGCTGTAACCAAAGTGTGTTCTATATTCGCTTTTTCTAGGATAGGAACGGGTCTATATATTTTGAGAGTTTGACTAGCCAAATCATATAGGTACTAAGTATGGAGACACTATGAAGAATAATATGCGCATCGCTCCCTTTTCGGGCGTTACGCATCTTATTCCTTACAGGGTCTGCGGTGTAATCCTACGGTAACACGGGGACTCTAACAGGTCGAAACAATCGCTTGGTGACGAGATACATAGGTTAACAGGCTAAAAACAGATTTTAAAAACATTTGGCACGACTTTTCTGATCTCTGATATATATTTATATACGATCGCTTTTCGGGTAGTGAGTGTAAAATTATTTTGATTTAAAAGTCCTTAAGCGATTAGGAATACATTTACATATGTACACAGAGAAAAGGAACTATGTTAGGGATGCTGTGGAATGTCTAAAAACTATTTAAGGTATATCCCTTACACATCGATGATGACTATATGGGCGTACATACTACCATATATATCTATATATTTTTATTTCGTAGTGGCATAATAGATCTGGCTAACATTTGGGGCTAAGTCCTAAACCGATTTTAAGCCTACTCAGTGTCTGATCTCTAAAACGCTCCTCAACAAAGTCTAGCACCCCGAAATGGATCTCTTCTTATCTGAGACCCGATAAATATGCATATTTATACTCGAACTATACACCTTATGAAGATCAGTTTTGGTCGCTATTTCCTTCCAGAATCTCGTACAACTCGGTTAAATTACAGACTTCAAGTTGGACAACTATCGAATGCTAGCTATTGGGGCTTGGGGCAGTACGGAGGTCGGTCTCTAATGGAGTACACATACATGCGGATATATATAGAAATATATATTAAGAAGTACATGCGCTGAGGACATCTAGTCTGAGAGTGCTGTCCGAATGGAAAATAAGTATTATGTTTGCTGCTAACTTAAGATACTCCAAAAATTGAGAAAGAGTTTACGTTTTGATTTGAATTTTTATGGGAGAACTCTTTAAGATTTTCATTTCTACAGATTTTGTTGTGGGATGTACAATCGGAGAGAGCTTTTCTTACTTTCGGAAGCCAATGAAGAACTCTTTTATAGTTCTTATGAGAAATAATGGTATAACATATGAAAGTAAATGTTAATGTACTTTTTCATATTAAAAATTTGTAACAATATTAATGAAAATGAATTCCCCAGAGTCCTCCCTTAATTCCTTTTGATTCTGCTTTAATTGCTCTTCAGTTTAAAATTATTTTCAGGGTCCTGTGGCAGTCAATAGATTGTGTGCTGTTCGGCTTCTCTATTTAATTATTGATTGAATTATTTATGTAATATTTAGAGCATTCATAGCACTCGCTTCTCAAACTGATATGAACAAAACGATTGCCAAGGATTTCGAGGGATCTTTTTTGTGAGCTGGGTTGGGGCTGTTCACGAATCTATTGACCTATTTACACCTGCGTCCCGTAATACTAGAGCGACACAAACTCGCCAGGACCGCCGCCTTTATCCTGGCTCTGGGACGACTCCTGCTGCTGCTGCTGCTGCTGGTGGAGCTCCTGCGCCTGCTCTGGAATGCCGCTGGGCTGCTTCTCCGCCTCGTTGAACAGCGTTTCGCTCTCGTACCGCTCCTCGTCGTGCAGGGAGAGCGTGGAGCCGCCCAGTCCCCCGCTGGCTGTGATCCGGCGACCCATGTTGTCGTACTTGGGATAAGCGGAGCTGTCCAGCGGCCGCAGTGGCGTCACCTCACCGATGGGCGGCGTCTGGCAGGCCCCGGAGGAGCTCGTAGGCGGCTGCAGCGGCGGACCGCCGCTATTGTTGATGCAGCTGGCACAGCTGGCCGCCGAGAGGGCGGCGTTCTGGCTGGGATTCGGGTGATGGCACTGCACCACCGCTGTGACCGAGGGCGGCGGCGGTGGCGGTGGCAGCTCCATGGCATTGCCGTGGTACACCGCCGACTGGTGGGGCTCATAGCCGCTGGCCTCCAGGTTGTAGGTCACGATCTCGTCATGGGGATAGAGTTGGTGTTGCTGCTGCTGCTGCTGGAGTTGCTGCTGCAGCTGCTGATGTTGATGCTGTTGATGCTGCTGGTGCTGCTGGTGCTGCTGCAGCTGCTGCTGCAGGGAGCTGTCCTTTTTCAGGATGCCCCTTCTGGCCGCATGCCTGGGCAGCGTGGCGAATTGACCCTCCGGCACGGCCATCGTGCCCGCTCCCGTCTCCTGCACATCCTGCAGCCTCTTGGGGATATTCAGCAAATCCGGATACATGTTGAGATCGGCGCCATCCAGCATGTCCTGGGTGACCGAGACACGGATGAAGATGTTGCCGCCGAAGGCGGGATTGGGTACAATGTTCGAGCAGAACTCGGGCGGCGGCGGAAAGACGCCCACGTTCAGCGGGAACTCCTCGGATATCTGGGCGGGATGCGTGTGCGCGTGGCCGGCCATCGAGGTGGGCACGCTGATCATGCCGCCGCAGGTGGGATCCTTCACCGTCGCCAACAGTTGCTGGCGCGACACCTGCTGCTGCTGCTGCTGCTGTTGCTGCTGCTGGAGCTGGTGCTGCTGCTGGGACTGTGGATGCTGCTGCTGCTGCACCAGCATGCTGCCATGACGATGGCTCTCCACCGCATGGATCTCGATCTGGTTGAAGCCCATCCCAGCCGACTCCGCCTTGTTCATGCCCATGGACGAGGGCTGGTTGTCGATCCCGTAGCTGTCGCCCCGATCGTTCGTGGTGGTCGTGACGCTCGAGTCCAGCAGCTTCTTCTCCTGGTCGTTGAAGCTCACGCTGGACTTGACGCCCGCCTTGTTGGCGTGGCGATGCTGCCGGGTGGTCCTCTTGCACAGGCAGACCACAAAGGATATGGATATGAGCAGGAATACGGTGCCAAAGATGCCCATGATGAGGCCAAAGTACCAGAACGTCTCCGGCGTCTTCTCCAGCACATGCTGCACTATCTCGCTCAGGTAGATGCTGATATTCTGGGTCATGCTCCCGATGCTGTTGGAGCCCGTGCAGGCGTAGGTGCCCGCATCCAGGCTGGTCACATTGAACACGGTGAGGTTGCTCCACAGCTTGTCCGAGGCAATGCTCTCCGTGTCGAAGAGCACGTTGTCGTTGTCCAGGATCTTGCCATTCAGCTCCCAGGCCACTTCGGGCAGCGGGTCCCCGTACACCAGGCAGCTGAAGGTGGTGTTGCTGCCAATGTCTATGTTCTGCACCTCCTCGTTGTTGAAGATCTCCACTCGGGGCGGACAGCCAAAGAGCTCGTCGTCCACACTGTCCCAGGTGCGGTCCTTCTGCGCCGGCGGTCCCTTGCACACCAGGCTCACCGAGCTCAGGCGGCTGTTGACGTACCAGCCGCGAAATTTGCGCAGCTTGCAGTTGCACTGCCAGGGATTCTCCTCCAGCGACAGGGTCTTCAGGTTGGCCATGTGCTGGAACACGTACTCGCTCAGGCTCTCCAGCAGGTTGTTCTTCAGGTTGAGGAACTCCAGCAGGTTAAGGTTGGCCAGCGACATCGGGTCTATGTAGGAGATCAGGCAGTCGTGCATGTCCAGGGTGCGCAGGTGGGGCAGAATGGGGAACTGGTAGGCGGCCAAGCGCTTCAGGGGATTCCCGTTTAGATACAGGATCCTCAGCCTGTCGTTGCCCATGAACGTGTCCTTGTCGAGCATCTCGAGCTTGTTGTCCGACAAGTCGATCTCCACCAGGATCTTCAGATTGCGGAACGACTCCTTGTGTATGTACTGCACCTCCGACTTCTTGAGGTAGATCCTCTGCAGGTTCAGCAGCCCGAGCGTCGAGAACTCCTCCCGGTTGAGGTACGGTATGTGGTTGTCATTCAGCACCAGCACCTGCAGCTCGGTGCTCAGCGTGTTCGGAATGGTGGTCAGCTGCAGCGAGCTGCAGATGGCCGACTTCTTGCCATTGGTCCACTTGCAGGTGCAGTTGGAGGCGCAGCTCAGCGACCAGTCGTCGGCCCAGGTCCAGGCCACCAGGCAAAGGAGTAGCCAGCCGACTGCAAGAGGATAAGGGGATTGCATTAGTGCCTTGAAAGCGTTAATTCCTAAAAGGGTTAATGGATGTATTATATTTCCAATAATTTAAATTTGTATAAATAAAATGGATTTTTCTTCTGAGGCTTGACCCTGCTTTGTTGTTATCTGTAGTTTAATATATGTACATAAAATACAAACAAAAACCAATACTGTATCTGCAGTGTTATAACCCTATAAATAATAATAAATATACAAAACAACTATATCGTCTGCTGCAAAGTTCTTTGATTGAAATACGAGAGCAGCTTGTCCCTCGATTTATATTTAGTTTACTCCCAGGTGCTCAGGGCTTGGCAATGACAACTCACCTGGCAGAGCCATCGGTGTCCTGCTCCCGCTCCTGCTCCTTCGGCTCCCTTGGCTCCTCCTACGCTCCATGCTGCGGTGCATATGGCTTCGTTCCTTCGATTTCCACGACCCTGGCAATTGATGACCCTAAATGGCTTCGGCTGATTCGATTGCCATGTTTCACATCATGTTGCCGCCGCCAGCAAAAAGGTCTCCATTACTCCACATTACTCAGCACTTTGGCCACACTTCGCAAGTATTGATTTTGCCCTCGTCCTGTCGCTCTGTCGTCCTGTGAGTTCGACACGGAGTCCTTTCTTTTCTTTTCCCTTCTTTTAATTTGCTTCGAGTGGAAAGTTGGTCGTTGCTGCTGTTGCTGATGCTGCTGGTATCCTTCTTTTCAAGATTCTTAAATCTGCAAAATGTAAAAGAGAATCCGGTATTAGCGTGAGCGGTCTAACAATGCCCATTGTAGTTGTGTAGTTCTAGTTGTGGTGCACTGTTAAAATAAATATAAATTCAATATTTGGCAGTTGTAACTAACAACTTGTAAGAGAATAAAGACGAATTCATGAACTGAAGTCGGTTGCCCGAGGACTCTAGCGTTGCCCTCTTTCCTCTATTTCTCTAATGTCAAAACTCACTTCTGGCTTACTCTCCTTTTCTCCCAGTGCACCATCTTACCCACACTTGGCCCATTTGTAATCTCTGTTTACCGAGCTCGGCTTTGGCCTTTGAATAGAGTTGGAGGACGGGCCTGGGGGTGGTGGTTGGTGCCAAGTGGCAGGGGCTTTAAAATCGCCTTTCAACAACATTTTGTAATTTGTTGTACGTCGTCCTGGACGGCTGGCTGGACGGCGATGGCACAACAAAGCGGCAACCAAAACCCGCAGGGGTACAGGGCCCAAAACTTGGGGAATTCCCAGCGCCCTACCCGTTCCCATTCTCATTTTCATTGGCATCGACATCGGCATCTTTACAAAATCAGCATCAATAGCCTGTCGAATGCTTTTTACTTTTGTGCTTTTCCCCTCCTCATTTTCCTCGTTTCTTTTTTTGTTTGTACTTCCTTTGAATGAACATGGAGAGCAGCGGGACTGGACTGGAAAAAATCCAGGAGCGGCTGCAGGACGCAAGGGGACCTCACCTCAAAGCTAATTGAATTTCGTATGCCTCGTATTGTTATGGTAAGCTACATATATTCTGCTTTGTACAAGTTGGAATATTGGTCATTTAATTTAAGGAGTATTAATTTAATATTCAAAAGGTGATTTTAATGTTTTTACGCTTGTAAAGAATGTAACTAAACAATTATTAAAATAAAGTAAAATCTGATTAATTTCAAGTCCCAGTAAAGACTTGCTGCTCTCCACCTTAAAATCTGTGTTTAAAGTGGTTACTTTATTCATTTTAATATATAAATATTTAAAATTTGTGCTAACGGGGCTTTTATGGTTTTAATGTTATTGAGAACTCCCCCTTTTTGGCATTTCAAATTGGCTTTATTAAAATATAACTGAAAATAATTGCATATCATATTATTGGTGATTTAAACTTTAAAATGATTCATATTAAATTCGGAATTCAGAAACTGGAGATAAATTAAACTCAAAATGAGGTAAATTGAGATCTGTTTACATTAAAAGAGTAACCTCTGAGAGCTACCTCTCTGTTCGAGCATAAAAGTAATTTAGCTCAACGGCAAATGCCTAATTTCACACAATCTTCACCCGAATGCTGAGCCACCTTTGCCGGGAGCTTTCCTGGAGTATTCAGTGAGTGGCATCCTCCCCATCCTGTTGCCGTCCCCTGCCCCAATCCCCCTCGGCATCCTCTTCCTCGTCCTCGTCCACGACCTCGCAGAGAGATACAGACAGACAATGAAAACGTAAAAAGCTCAAAAGGTTCATTTGTCAATTTGCCATTTGAATTTGTATTTGAGAATTCACTTGGC
The DNA here is from genome assembly GCA_008042675.1 of Drosophila seguyi. Taxonomy (NCBI): domain Eukaryota; kingdom Metazoa; phylum Arthropoda; class Insecta; order Diptera; family Drosophilidae; genus Drosophila; species Drosophila seguyi. The sequence continues at coordinate 387,067 of VNJU01002891.1, read as the reverse complement.
CGCTTTTGCGCTTTGTCCTGTGGACCACCCAGAGTCACCCCCTCCTCGCACAGAAAAAAGGACGATCCACAAAGCCTTGGCAGCCTCGATTCCTGCTCATCGCTCCTCGCTGGCAATGCGGATAATATTTCCTGTGTCAGTGCAGCGGCAGCGGCAGTTGGCAGTTGCAATTGCTGACTTTGCCTCAGACTGGAAACGCTTTTCCCAAGCCCCCCCGACAGCCCAGTTTCCACCCCAGTTTTCCTATTTTCCTTCCCAATCGTCAACAGTTTTATTTTTGCTGCTTTATGAGCACACACAGAGGGAAAAATCTTTAAAAAATAAAGTCCGTAGGAGAAAATGCATTTTTATGTTGCAAGAAATGCCAGCTTCAAGTGCATTTATTAGTAATCTGAGTCTAGTTTATATTTTTAAGTCCCTAGATTATTTTTAACTTAATATTTTCTCGCCATGTACAGACACACAGAGGGCAAATGTGGCAAGATAAGGGCAAGGCACTCAGAGGGGCACTTTTGGCTGCAACCGCATCGCATCGCATCGGCACTCACAGGTTCGTTGATATTCATAAAAATGTGGCACAGTGGAGCAAAAAAGCAAAGCTAATTTGATGGCCAATTGCCAAAACGAGGCCGGGCCAAAGAGCGCGCAACAATATTAAAAAAATATTATGGCCAGAGTAACTAGAGCTAGAATATGTTGCAAAGGGACCAAAGACTGACTGACTGCAGCCGCAAGTCGTAAAGCAAATCAATTAACTGATGCCCCAAAAAGATACGGTTTCCGTCTCTCTGCTTTTCCATTTCTCAATTGCCCAGTTCCCTTGCATTCCCAATTCAATGGAAATGTCACTGGCAGACATTATCCTATAACCACTTGTATCTCGTATCGTTCTAATCTGCCCAGAATGACTCGTAATTGTTAACCTGTAAATGAAATTTGATTTCGGGGCTAACAGCTAGATAATCAGAGCGGCAGTTTAGCTGCAAATTGATTTGGGCCAGCAGATGCAACAGTGCGTATGAGCAATTACATATCAACAACAAATGGGGAGACTCAGTGAGTGTTGAAAGAGTTTGCTTGGGTATCAGAATTTTATAGGCTTAAATTTATTGTTATAAAATGAATAAATTCAGAGTGATGATTAAACATTAAACCCAACTGAGTTAAGTTCTTTTATTAACCTGATTTACTGACTACTTTAAGCCTTTCGTGATAATATTATTGCCAAGTGTTATATGTTTACCATTGCACAACACTTGCATTAAATGCGCCGATGGATTAAAAGGTTTTAATGCCAAAATAAAAACAGAGCCCTCGGAAGGGGATTATTAATTTGGTGGCAAGGCATTAATTATATTAAAAATAAATATCAAGCAACGTGATTCATTATTCCTTGCCTTCCCCGCGCACATTTGGACCTTAGTCTCTGGGAGACAATCCATTATCTCTCCCGGTGCTTGCTGGGCATAATGAATGCAATTTTTAGTTAGCCACGTTTTTTCGGCTTGGCTTAATTGTCAGGCGCTTCCTTTGGCCCTTGTTGGCATTTCAGTTAACTTTTTGTGTTGGCCATATACAATTCCATTTGACAATTGGAATTCAATTTCAATTTTTAGCCTGGTGGAAAAGTTAACTAAATGACCGGGGCCAGCCCTCGACCACGCCCCGCTCATTTGTAAAACTTCATCAAATGTAATTGTCGGAAAACAGGAAAAAGTCCTTGTCCAGGACTAACAATTGGAGGCCATGCTCCGTGCTGCATTACCAAATTAAAAACAAAAACTAAACTAACTTTTCTGCCGGTTTTTTTCCAGCTCAACTTCTCTTCTTTTTTCCCGTCCATGGACCATGATGGTGCGTAGGCAGGGGCGTTGGCGAAGGGGATAGATTTTTTGGACCATCTATTTTTTATGTATATGGATTATGCAAATTCAGAGGGGCTTATCTATTCGCTTATTCGGGCAACAGCTCTAAGGGGTGATTTATCTAATCTGAAAGCCATGTCGGATATATTGTGTGTTTTGCGTGTCAAGCAAATTGACGGTTTACAAATAAAGGAAAGTCATTACATTTAAAACGAACAAAGACTCTTTACAGGATTAAAAATGTATATTTATTTTTTTGGTTGTCCTATTGTTTTCATATTTGAATGGAATAACTGAGGGGGAGAAATAAGCCAAAGCAAAGGGTCAACCAATCACAATAGTATCTATGAGTTTTATGTGTTAGTTTCTTGTTATTCCGTTTTGTGGCATACTTTCTTTTATTTTCTTTTATTTTTTATTAATAACTTCTTTTGCTAAATATCGATTTTTCACCTGTGATTACTCGAAGGGAGAAAATATAAAAAGATTTTTCAGAGTTCTGCTAAAGATACTCTCTCTCTATCGTGGTGGAGAGATATTTAATTTATTTCAAATTCCTCTGTCATTTCTTAAATAACACTAAGAACAATATTTATTAAACAAAATACTCCCTTGTTTACCCTGAATTATAAACTGATCAAGTAAATACAAAATATAAGCAAATTTCAACTTAATTTCACCTTGGAAAAACCCCTGTTCTCACCTCAGCCCCTGGACGTATGCAAATGGTTTCTTTGCCGCCTGGCTGAGCACTTTCTCCGTATTTCGCAGCCACTACCCCCTCGAAAGTCCCACCCCCACTCAAGCCACCCCTCACCTCCGCACACCCACTCACTCTCCCGCCCACTCCCATTGTTTGGCTGTTGCATAAGCACGTGCGAATGTGCGTGCAAATGCAAATGGCGATAGAAAACTTTTTAAATTGAGCAAACATTAACAAAAAAGGCAAATCCCGAAGTGGCAGGCGAGGCAGGGGCACGGCACTTGCACTGGCGAAGCGGAAAAGCGGAAAAACCAGGGGCAGCATCGGCGTGAGTATCCGGAGCAGGCTGCTCTTATCGCCTGTCATCGGACGGGCGGGCGACGGCTGCCTGCTGGCCTATTTGTTTTTCCGCCGCGTTAGGACTCTCGCCAATCTTTCAAGGACAGCAACCAAAGTGTAAATTGCAAACTTTTCCTTGAAGAAAAGCTCCGGGAAAGCGGCAGGACTGGGGGTCCTGCAACAAATCCGCACATAATCGGAAAAGTGTCAACTGAGAGAGAAAAAACAAGCGAAATTAATGGCACTTGTACCGCCGCCAGGCCGAGATTAGATGCCGTCGTGGCTGCGCTGACGTTGACCGTGTTGAGTTTTATTGCCGCACGGAAATGGTTTTCATAAATACACAAAACTTCCAAGAGGAAAGCGGGGAGAGCCAGGAGAGGGGCTGCAGACACTTACGGCGGAGACGGAGGGCAATGCAATTATCTTGGGGGCCGGAGTGCAAGTGCAAGTGCGGAGCGTGTACGTGCGAAACCGAGAAACAGGACATTCGCCTCCTCAGCCGAAGGGAGCCATGCGGATGCCTCCGCCTCCTTCCTCAGGGGGGGGCGTGTGAGGAGGTCGCCCAGATATATACGCCGGAGCAGGACATAAACATGTGCCGGGCTCCTGCATCCCGCGTCCTGCGACGGAGTGCCAGGAAAATGCTATTGTTATTGTTTGCCATGGCCTTCGCCGCTCCGAGCATTGTAAATCTATCATGAGCTGTGCTAAGGACACTCGGAAAAATGATATAAATGAAAAGGATGTCCTTTAAGGTATACCAAATAGTTATATAATTTTTTTAAGATTTTTATTAATTTATCATTGGTTTTATGATCATAACTTGGCTTAAACTCAACCGATTTTAGAGTGGTTTGGTTTTTTCTTCTTGGTTTTGATTGGCAAACATTTCTGCATTTAAAGCTCGATAATTATTTTTTTTGCAATTTTTGGCAAATTTTTTGATGAAAAAAAAATGAAAAAGTATCGAAAAAATTTTTGGATTTTAAATTTGATCAATTTTAACATTAATTGAAGCAGCTATTGAAGCCGTTTATAAAAATGTATGACACTCCTTGATATTCCTTTTTTGAGCCAAGTTATGAACATTTTAGTGAAAAGATTTCATGACATTTCGGGGGTTTCCCGGTATATGCGGTATATATGTTAATAAATTACTCAGTTATACGCATTTTAATATTTTTTTCTTACCGAAGTAAATCCATATTGATTCTTAATGATAAAATTACAAGCTGCAAGGTTACACAAACTCCTCTTTGCCTGTTTATACTTAATGTAATCATAAAATACTTGCTATTGAATAACCAAATAATCCTCTTAATATTTACCAACTGCGCTGAAGGAATGAAGAGGTGCAGGGCAACCCGACATATCATTCATCTCACCTTCTATGGATAGCGAGACAATGCCCGAGCGCAAATCAATGAAAACCGACTGCGAGACGGAAGGATGCCGTAATTCGAAGTGCCAGATGGAGATACATACTCCCTATTGTGAGGCCCGGGCACAGATAATAACGAAGGGATAACAACACTGGGACTCTGGTCCTGGCTCTCTGGCCCCAATACGCACTATTGTCTGTCTCCTGGCAGGCGTCTAATTCCCGTGCAGGTACTTCTCTAATCAGCTCGAAGCCTGCAACTGAAATGTAACCATAATTGGGCTTCCCCTCGCCGCCCTTCATTATACTTTCATTTTGTTTCAGCTTCAGAGTTTCAGTTTCAAATCGAATGCAGCAGTGCGTGCAAACAGTTATTTAACCAGTGAGTCAACAATAACGAGTAGCCGCCCCGTTGGCCCAGCCGGCTTCATTGGAAATTCACCATTTACCATGTACCATTTGCTTTGTGTTAATAGGAGAAGCGGAATTGATTGAACTTGCTGGCATCGAGGCTTATTTATAGCAATGTTTTCCCTCAGCTGCCTTCTCAGAAGTTTGTCCTGCAAAATTGCGTTGATTTAATTGGAAAATTTTCCATGTTTTCCTTAGTAATGAACACGGCGTTTATTTATTGGAATGTATTTTTAGTTTTAAGCGGAATGCTGAAGGTTAAGTTACAAGGGAGATTAACTTTTTCTAAGAAGCGGACTTAAACTTGGATTGAATTTGATTAAATGTAATAGCTGCTTTATTTTTAATTGATGTAACAAGTTGTATAATATATTTTTTACTAGAAATATATATAAAATAAATACCTTTTCAATATAAATTTAGCTTGTGAAATTAAATAGCTTTTCATATGAAGCAAGGTATATTCTAGGATTCAATTTAAGCAATATTTAACAACTTTTCAGTGGGGTAAATACCTTTATAACTCAGCAATAGTTCTACTTTTAAGCCCTATGACCCCCGCACTAATTATGCGGCCCAGTAAACAAATGATTTTGCCGTCGCCATTAGTCTATATCCTTGACCTGTGTCAATCTGATGGCCTTAATTGATTGATAGTCTGTTAAAACCACACGCTGCTGCATACGGCAATACGGCAGTATGGCAAAAAATGACCATAATTATTTACCCATCCGGAGGAGGGAGAGTATCTCAATTTCGGCCTAAACCGCAGATCAACATTTCGCAATGTCCTGCCGTTGCCACTGTTGTTGGCTGTCAGAGCTTACAATTGTTTGCCAACGTTCTGGAGTCCCAGTGTCCCGTTGTCCCGTTGTCCCGGTGTCCTGGTGTCCCGGTGTCCTGGTGGTTTTGCTGCAATTCCGTTTGGGCAGCAGCTGTACCTATAACTCGACTTGTTGTTGGATGTTGCAAGTTGTTGCTGCAGCTGCGCGTTGCCGTTGCAGTTGCCAGGTCTGGTCTGGTCTGGTCTTGGCAGCTTTACAACTGCAAAACCATTGCGAGCTGATGCCGCTGAGCGAGGAGCAGACATCATAGAGAGTCCTGCGTGGCTCCTGTTTGCTGTTTGCTTTTGTTGCAACACGGCGACGCCAGCGACATGACCTCAGCACACAATTTTCGGGGCCGACTGGCGGCGGGGAGCGTTCCCCGGGATTTGTATGTCCTGCGTGTGTCCTGGCCATGTATGTGTATACACCGAGCTCTCTGCCAGCCATCAGTATATTTGTGTAGAACCGCAAAAGCGCACACAAGCAGAGCCGAAGGACGATGACGACGATGGTGACGAGCGTCATATTTTCGCCCAGGAACGCAGCCAAAGGACCACAGTCAGGAGCAGGAGCAGGAGCAGGAGCAGTAGCGACAGACAATTACAATGCAAACAATACGGAAGCGGCCAGAAGCCAGGAAATGGACTGAAGCAATGGCCAAGATGAGGCGGCAAATGGCGACAACAAAAGCTCGGGAAGGAGAGCAGTGCTGCCGCAGTTTGCAATTAAAAATATTCCATTTACCAGCGGTTAAGCGATACAAAGCGAAAATTAATTAAGTCTATGCGAAGTACTTGCAAATATTCGCCATTATTACAATTTTAATTTAAGGTTCAGTCTTGACAAAAATAAAGATTTAAGCAAGTAAGCTTTTTGATCAATTTTTTAACAAATATGTCTAGATGTTTTTCATTTTTGTAACTTTACAATTAAAAAAAAAAGCCTGATGGATTGTCAGCCCTGTGGAAGCAGCTAAAGGAATGAGCAGCTGCACCGAGGAAGGCTGTGTCCCGGCAGATAAGAAAGGACGAGGCCGGCGATCTATTACCACAGAAGAAGCAGGAGCCAGAGCAGGAGCCGGAGCAGGAACAGCAGCCACATCCTGCTGCGTCCATTGAGCAAAGTGTGTTAAGCAAACAGAATGCACCTCCTGCTCCAGCAAATATTGTGCGTCCTGTCGGCTGCTCCTCCTGGTCTTCCTGCATCTCCTGAACAACAATGCCTTGAATAACCAAAAAGGATGTTGACTTGCCGTTTGCTAAAAGGAACTGCAGCTATTCCGTTCGCATATACTCATATATTCATTTACTTGGATGCCGCCAGATGCTGCTGCTGCCAGTCCCCTCCCCAACCCTAAATTAGTTGCACCCGAAACTCCAACCCATCCGTGTCCCTATCTCAAGCCCCAGCCCCAGCCCGGTCTGGAGCTGAAGGCTCTCCGCCAACCACAGCCTCTGAATGCGGCCAAAGCAATGCGGAAGAATATTAAGCGGTTTTTAAGCGCCTGCATATTAAAAAGGATACAGAAAGGATACTACGAGACAGAGACAGCCAGGAACAGAGACAGCAGCCAGTGATGGTAACTGGGATGCTTTGGGCGGAGAGCTGACCACCACAAAACTGCTAAATATAAAATGTGCACAATAAAGAAGAGTTTTTAATATTTCCTATTGATATTATTGGTTAAATTTTGTTTAAATATGTTTGGTTCGAAAGCAAGAACTAACCAGCAAAACCTATTCTTTAATGTACAATAAATTATTGTAATAAAAATGATGTATTCAATATAAGCAAGATATAGTGTCACAATACCTTTAGCTTGGCAAACCTATTTTCTAATTTATAACATCCGACATCTTCGCATCTCTGGCTGAAGAAAATCCAGAGTGAAAGGAACAGAGCTGCAAAAGGACATTCGAAGGCAGTGGCACTCGGCATTCCCTTGGCGACTGGCAGTTAGGTTCTCTTTGGATCATTTGGCGATTTGCAAATTACCAACAAAATGCTGCCAGCTCCAGCTGCATACGAAGGGCGAAGGACGAACGGCAAACGGCGATTGTGAGAAAAGTTTAGCTCCAACATTTTTATTTAACTTTTATTTCTGTTTTTATGCCCGCTCTCTGGCGCTCTAATACGTCCGCAGGGTGCTCGATTCGCCACTTGGCGGCGGCGGAGGAGCTGGGGTCCTGGAACTGGAAGCTTGAAGCTCGAAGGAGGCGGAGAAGTGAATCTCCGCCACTTTGGTAACCGAACCCTTTTCCGTCCAATCGACCGTCACCTTTGTGTTCCCCATGTCCTTTCGGTTCGGTGTCCTTTCTGCAACCGTATTTGTAGCTGTGTCTGTGTGTGAGTTGTGTAATTAACTCACATTGACAACGCCCACAATGGGGCGACATTTGCCGGCTTTAATGAGTCACAAAACGGTTTTATGTGTCAAACGTTTGAAAATCCATTCGTCGATTGGCATTGCAAATGAAAAGTGAGGAAAAACGATGTAGCTTGGAAAAATAAGAGGGAAAACTGGGCCGACTCCCACTGATGATGATGATGATGACGATGATGATGATGACGGGGTCATTCCATCCCCGCATGATGATGACGCCGCCTCACAAAGGGTTCATTTAACAGCTAATTAAATGTTTAATCGGATATCTCTCTTATGGCGAATATAAAGGACACGCATTGCTTTTGAATAGGAGGAATTGAATTAAAAACGTGAACACAATGGGATTCGTGGAAATCTACTTTTCCCGATTGAAAAGGCTGGAAAATGAAGGGGAAAAATCGGCCTGCCTGTTGTTGGTCAGAAACTCGTAATTAATTAGTTTTTAGTCTGTCTTCATCGATGTGTTTATTTTAGTCGCTAAAAAAATGCATTAAATGAATAATAATTGTAATTATAATTTATAATCACTATTAAGTTAGAACAAAAGAAGTTTACTTTGGGTAGCTAACATTGCTTTAACCTTTTAGTTGGCATTTTGACCTTTAAAAGGTTTATGATTATGCTTAAATATTGAAAACATTTGACAAGAGTCGATCCTATTCCTCATTCCTACTCATTATCCTTCGGCAACTTTATACAACCCTGTAATAAATAGAAGACTAATAGAAAACTCTCACCCAGAGTCTGGTCTCTAGGACTGAAGGACATTCGAAACCCTGAGTAATTTCTCTCCAGCGCACAAATATCAAATTCAAATGAATAAAACGGAGCAATCATAGGTTATGTCCCTGCACTTTGTATGCTTGCTTGATTTTGCAACATTGTGGGAAAATGGCAATCATAATCTCAACGACATCCGGCATTCGACATTCCCCATTCGCCATTCGCCATTCCCCATTCGCCATTCCGTCAGATAACCACGGGAGATGGCCCCGAGGGCCCTTTAATTACTCGTTGTCCAGTTTCAACGATTCCTCCACTTCTTTTTGGCTTCTTTAAGCATCGACAACTTGTGTTAATTACTTGCCAGCAAAGTGCAAACCAACTAACCCAATTAGGATTGGAAAAGGCCAAACACCGGACAGCGGAGGAGATTGAGTGGGGAAATGGCAATGGAAAAATGGGAAAAGCGGGGGGAAAAACGCGGCAAGCGGCGGTGGCCAGAAAGCAATAAACATCAACTTTGAGCTTTGATGAAATCCGCGAAATGGCAAACTGAAAAACGGGGAAGGGGAGAGAGAACGCAAATTGCTGAAGCGGCAGCCAGAAAATGTCCCAGGTCCAGGTCCAGGTACAGGTCCTCTTCTTGTTCCTGGGATAGTGGATACTGGCTTTGGCTTCATCCTGGCTTCAGTTTTTACCGGCGCTACAATTGCTAAATTTATTTTCCCGAGCAGGACTTTATGAATATCCTGCAAACTCTCAGTGCTCTGCATGCGGAATTCCCTCTCCCTCGCAGACTTTTCCAGGTTTCCCAGGACTTTTCCAAACTAACAATTAGACTACGGGTTACATTCACAAATTTTCAATGGCCTCCTCCTACCCCGCCACCATTCCAAAAGTTGGCCAAGTTTCAAGTTGTTGGGCAGGCAGGAAGGATGGCGAGAAAGGATTGCCGAAAGGATTTGTAAGACGCTTGGAAATTAGCTTATAAATACGCAATCTCAGACGGGGCAGCAGTGGCACATCGCTTGGCCGCTGAAAAGGAAACCCCTTCGAAGGACACAGGACGAAGGACGAAGGACATAGCAACGACTACGACACTGACGCAGTTACTGCATTTTTCATGGGCTGTGCAAAATAAATTAGTGAAAGCTGTAAATATGATGAACTGCTGCTGCTGCTGCTGCTGATGGCGATGGTGATGGCGATGCTGATGCTGATGCCTCGACTCCACTCCCTGCATCGCATCCTTTTTCCAAGTCAGCCATGTCCTGGACCCAGTTTCGCTCGAGCGACAAACTTGCAAAAGTTTTTGTTGGTCGCCAGCGGCGCGCATTTTCAACAGCTGAAGCTGAAGCTGATGCTGATGCTTGGAACTGAAACTGAATCTGAATCCTGAATCCGAGCCGGAGCCGGAGCTGAAAAGCTGAAGTGGAGACAGCTGCACCGGGGAAAAAGGGTTGCCAAAAGAGGGTTAAAGTTTACAAATATAAGTAATGATTTATGGAAAATCAATAGGATTGTAAAGGCAGGAATGCGGCCTATAAGATATTAGTATCAGAGTTAAATTTCTGGGGCAATCACAAGCACTTCTTTAAAATCCATATTCCTTTGATATAATATGTCATATTTTAAACTAATTTTTCTTCAAGTGTGCTGTGAATTGGTAAAGGCACCCCTTTTTTCGTTGTTGCCGTAGCATATCCCAGCCAGCCTGCATTTGTAGCCGCTTTAGTTTAGTTTGATTCAGTTAGTAGTTCTAAGAGTTAAGTAGTTTTCAAAAGTTTTATGAATTATTAAGAGGATTTTCGAGTTTTACGCTAGCCTTTCATTTTCGCTTGGCAGCGAGGAGACCGCCTTCACCGCCAGCACCCCTCTTTTTGGCAAAAACAGCGCCGAAAAACCCCCGAAAATCCCCCTGAATGTCAGCTTTTAAGCGCTCGTCAGCCGTTTCCCCCATCGTTTGCCATTTTTGGCGTCGCCTGTGAAAAGCTGTCGAAATATTTTGCAGATTTTTTAATTTTTTATGCCGTATTTCCACACTGCTAACGTTGGTGTTGGCGCTTGGCGTTTGGCGTTTGGCGCTGCTACTTTTATTGTTGTTCCTGCCACTGAAGTTGATGATGATGCTGCTGATGCTGGGGGGATGCTGCTGGAGGGTATAGAACGGGTGCACAAATATTGCCTGGCCCGAGCAACATCCCTTTTCCAGCAGCCATTTCCCCCGAAAATTAAATACATTTTACTGTCAATAAAATTATAAATGCAAATTATAATTTTCTACTGCCTTTTTCGGACACTGGGCGCGCACAACAATTAGCCAGTCCAGCCTCCATTTCCAGCTCCCTTCGAATTTCCCCTGCTGTTTGGCTGGAGATAATACTGACTGCCGCCCCGGCCACCCCCGAAAGCAGGACTCCTGCCATGTCCTGGCTGTGTCCTGGCACTGATTGTGACGTCAATGGCCAAATTAAAACTTTAACGTGTCGCACAGCGAGCTGCGCGGTTAGTGCGGATCCCTGATGGCCGCCGGGGGTGGATTGGGGTTTTTTTGGAACACAGAATGGGTTTTCCGCCCCTGCCAGTGCTGACAGGCCATCGCTCTTTCCCGTCAAAATCTAGCTTTTTGACTGTGCTGGCGGAAAAGTCATAAATTTCTTTGTCAAACTTTTGCTTACCTGCTGCCAGGCCTACTTACTACATTATTCACATCGAAATGTATAAAGTTTCTTTGAATTTGGTTTCCGGGAATCACTTTCTGATAAAGCGAGGCAACAACTGAGATTTAGGAAAGAAACTTATATTTTTTAAGTAGATTATTTTGTTTTGATTCTTTATTTCTACCCTTAAACAAGCTGAGTAAATATTTCACATTTCCATTATAATTTTGTACAGGGATCTAAAAGGCTTGTCTATGCATTACTCCTACTCTTTTTGAAGCCTAGCTTTTTTTTGGGAGTTAAACTTTGGGACACTTCTCCCATCCCCGTAAAGGGACATCATCACTGGGATGGGTTAGAGTGAAGTTTGCTCGGTTAGTGGCCTGTCGCTTGGCTGCTAAGGATGTTGGCATGTTAATTCACTTTGCAAATTGTTGCGATGCCTGGTTGTACTCTATATATTTTCCCTTTTTTTCGGTTCGGTTTTTTCCAGGCTCCGTGTGTGTGTGTGTGCGTTGAACGCTAATTTGGTTCGTCTAGGTGGGGTATGTGCGAACTTTGTTGATTTGCTAAGTGAAACTTCGATTACAGGAGGCAGCGGGCGGCGGCGGCTCTTAGTGGGTTCATTTGGTTCATTTGGCGGCGGTCTCTCCGCAATTTTCGCAATTTTCGGCGGTCGTTTTGCCATTTTGCTCGCTCGGTTTTCCGGGGCTGCTCTGGAATAGCCGGAGGAGGAATATAAACTTTCGCCACGTAACATTTGTTATGCTCTATTTCTTTGCAAAGCAATTACCGACCCACATATCCCAGACAAATAAACAGAGGGAAGCCAGCAAAAACGGTCGGGCCCCTGAGCCTATGAAAGGCGGGCTCGGAAAAGCGGCAGAACAGCGGGGGAAAATGGTCGGAAAACTGCGCCGGAGAGGTGCTCCATAGACGTGCATAAATGGATTCCGGGCGCACAAAAAGCTGGGTGGTGGGTGGTTGGGTGGTGGGAGGTGGGTGGTGGTTTGCTTTAACCCTAGTGGAAAGTGAGTGTGCTTCTAAATGAATCGCACTTATCACGTTGTATCAAGTACAGTGGTGCCTGGTCCCGGTGCGATAATGAATGCAAGTTGAGCGGCATAATAAAATTAACTTTAGTTGCCAATTAATTAGTGAGGTCAAAGGCTTTCAGTTGTGGCGAGGCGAAGCTGTTGACGAGCCGCGTTAACTCACACAAATGGTTTCATCCATGGAGTGCCGGAAGCTGTCGCCTCTCGGAAAAGTTCGTAATGGAGTTAAAAGCAAATTGGAGAGCGGAGAGAAAGTGTAGTTTAAGACGGCGAAAGTGATGGGTAAGTCGTAGAAAAAACACTGAATGGAATTACTTCCTTGGTTTTCTGTGAATGGGTTTTTGGGAGGGCCTTTGTTTTGGATTTTTATATAAAGCGGAAATGAATAGTTAGTTAATTTTTAGATAAGAACATCTTGAGGTCCTTCGGGAATTTATAAGAAACTCATTAAAGAGTTTTACAACAGCTAATGTAAAGACAACAAACAAAATAATTAATTAAAATACAAAACATATTACATATAAATCAATGCATTTTATTATATATTTTGTTATCAAACTAATTTTGCTCTGGTACACTCTTTTGGCGCATTCAAACTTCCCAGTTACTAAAGTTATTAATGCAGAATCAAAGCTGATAACCAAGTTATTATTCAAGTTATTATTGAAATGGTCTAATTAAAGCCACCCAAATACTACATAAACTACAGCACCAAAAAATTTAATTATCCTGAAAATAAACCCGCAATGCCGCAAACATTTAATTGTGCAATTTCCACAGCGAAACAATAGTTTTCCGGCACTTCAATTATAAAATCAAATGCATAGCTCCAAACCCCATTAACTTTCGCAGTCAACACTGTACATGGGGCACACTATCTGATGCTAACAGCATTGACTCTCTTTCCCCGACCACTTTTCTTCACCCGAAAATTATTACCACCTAAAATTTGACCAAGTTTTTGTTGCATTTGTTGCGTTTTCCGTATAAATAATCGATAACTTTTACGCAACAGCGCCAAAACAAGCCACCATCATCGACAAAGGGGGGATTGAGGACAATGGGTGGGGGCCAGGGGATGGCTGATGGCTGGCACAGGGAATATATAGTGCTGGGGGTCGTGGGGGGGGGCCAAGTAAATTTGCAGAGCGAAAAACAAATTTATAAGCGCATTAAATGGGCGCGTGTAGTTCCCGTGATTTGTGTGCGCGCCAAAAATGGGGGACGGGAGGGGCAAGGCGACGGGGTCTTGGGACGCCCGAGTGGAGGTTTGGAAATCAAAGGGGTGACGGGGTGTTTGTCGGTGTTTGGAGAGGAAAGCGTGAACAACTGAGGTCGCGGCCGCTGCCAGAGTACAAAAGTGCTTACCAAGCGCTTAGCGATTAATCAGTTTGCCAACAAGGAAAGCGGGCCGAAAGGCGATACTGCACTGGAAAACATTATTTTCTAGGAAAATATATATATTAAAATAAATGTATTATTTTATTGCCCGGATATAACAAGAACTTAATTCATTATAATTTCCCTTTTCCTCTCCAAGGACTAAGCTGAATGTCTAGGTCCCTAGACTTTAAGGGCAATCGTTTTCTATTTTCTTCGAGTGTCCCGAGGAGGGTAGGGACCTTTCTCCTCGCATGATGTGGCTGAGGCAGTGCAGCGGCACTCGGAACTTTGGAGTCCTTGAGCTGCGCCTGCGAACCTGCAACCTCCAAGGAGCATCGACCACACGCCAGTTACCAACTGTACCTCAGGTTCTGGCTCATGGCTCATGGCTCCCGGCTGCTTGCTCTTCTAGGCCCCTCTGCTGCCGCTGCTGCTGCTGCTGCTGCACTAACGCCGTTTTGGTGGCTAATTAAGTCAATTATGCACTTAGGGCTTCAAGTGGCGTGCGGCACCAATGGAGGCCGTGCCCCACAGACAAGCTGCAGCCACCACCAGAGCCGGAGAGGCTGCCAGCAGCCGTTGCAGTCATTTAAACATCAAAGCCCGTCACGCTCAAGTCCTTGCCACGCCCCCGCAACACCGCCGCCCAAGCCCGCTTCCGCCTTCGCTTCGTTTTCTGCATTTTTTTTTTAATAATAAAATGGGGCTCGGCTGTGGAAATAACTCATACGCACCGTATGCCGCGCTTGCCATACATCAGCCTTACTTTTGTTGCTGGTGGTGCTCTCTGCCATTGTTGGTGCTGTTGTTGTCGGCATAAGGACGTGTTACTTACACTTTGCCTTATGTACTTAAAGGCTGATACATATGTAATATGTAACCAGCTATGTGTACTTACGTATATATAGATGCCAAGGGAGTACAGAGAGAGAGAAAACGGGGGAGTTAAGACGGCTTTATTGTCTTTAAATACTATTAATCAAGCTTGATTCGTGTCAAATTAGCAGGAAACCTGGGAAAAAACCTAAGATGCGGCAGGATTTTTAGAAAATAAATTATTTTAAGCCAGTTTAAGTGATCAAAAATTCTCTTTTTACATTCTTAATTGAATTTTTTGAATTGCTTACCTACTTCTTATTTTTAGAGAATTTCACTTAAGACTGCTTATAAAAAGGCATAGCAATTGAAAATCATTTCTTAAGCCGGCTATTCTTGCTGCAGATTTTTGTTACACAGCAAACTATGATGTCTAGCTTACTTCTTTACCGATTTTAAATCCCTTTTGTGGCCTTAATTTAAGCCTGAATAGTAGTTTTTGCAGTGTATGTAAGTACAAGGCTGGCGCTGCTTCATATAACGCGAGTGTGGGTGTGGGTGTGTGTATATATTTATGTGTGGCAGGCACGAGAAACGATTTATCTCAATTTACATACTAAATGACAGGCAGAGCGGCTCATGCATTCCTTTTCGTGACTGTCGAAGGATCCCCGACATCCCGACATCCAACATCCGACAGCCACGTCTTCGTCCTTGTACTCCACTTACTCCCTGGGAACCCCCGTGCCTGGTCTCTGCTGTTGTTCTTGGACCAAGTAAAGCCCCGCCAAGCCTGCACAATGGGCAGAAGATTGGTAAATGAGGCATAAACATTGATTTTCAGTTTAAGTAAACACTTAATTGAGTAAAAGTTGAGTGGATATATATTCCAGGGGCGTTGAAGGCGCAAAAATCGTTTAATTATTCAGTGGAAACAAAGTGTCCGGCCGCTGGAATCATTTTCATTTTTTAATCAATCGAATCAAGCTGCAGCGGACACTCGGAGCATTAAGAATCCTGCGAAATGAGCTCCCCTCTGTTAATCATTGATTCCTTTTGCTCCCCCATCAAGGCTTTCTACGGAAATTAAGCACGCACATATAATCGGCATATAGACATGTGTATATATTTTCCCATTGATTTTATTCTCTGCCCATATTTTCAAATGGCTTAATTCGGATATTTGCGGTCTTTAATAGGAAAAACAAAACTAAGTCCGGTCTGACTAACAATTTATTCAATTTGAGTCGTGGTCAAGTTGCCAAAATTTGAATTTTATTAACCACAATAAATACTATTATTTTGATGTATATTTTCTACTTTAGTTTTGTGTACATTTGGTGGTCTTCAAAGAGCAAACAATTCATCGAATTTAATAGGATATTTTGTCGGTTGAAATAACCTTGTATACTGGTTAATTTAATACTATTTATATTAGAATTTAAGTCGCCAATTGATAATATTTATGCTGCCAAACGAAATTAGCTAAACAATTTAATGGCAAAGATTAAATCTTTAAATTGTATTTGGTATTTTGTGAGGAGTATAAAAACAGGGTCAGGGGAAAAAATTAAAGAGAAAAAATGCTTTTATTGAATTACAATTAATCGGAATCGCACAAGTTATTTTTATTCCCTTTTTTCTACGATTAAAAAGTTTTATTTAATAAAGCTGCCTAATAATCTCTTAATTTAATCATTAACAACTTAATTAGTCCACTTAAAATATAACTAAACTCTAATTATCATTAAATAAATTCGATTTGTGGCATTTGCTTCAATCAACACAAAATTCTCTTTAATTGTTTTAATTAGCTTTGTTTAATTTCGCCACAAATAAGGCCCTGTTTTTGATTATTTCCAGAATTTGGCCCACTGTGCCACGCCAACGCTCGATTCCGCATCACTTGTCAGTTCTATATAATGTAATGAAGGCGTTCGATGAAACAAATGCAAAATTTCAAAGACGTAAAAACGAAATTACTGGCAAGCGGATCAGACAGACAGGCAGGACAGCCAGCCTGTCGGTGGAAGTAGGCTCTGAGCGGTGACAGTGGAGTCTGGCAGAGATTGGAAGTGGGAATGGGTGAGGAAGGTCGGGCAAAGTGAGAGTGCCTGTCGACAGCTGTTTTAGGCCCTTACGAGAAACGAGTCCTGAAAGCAATTACTTTATACCGCAACCATACGCACACAAACACACACCCAGGAAGTCGCACACCCTTGAGCTAGGGTGGACACACACCCTAGAATTAAGCTGAGAAGCAGGACTTTCTTAATGTTAACAAGAAACTGCAAATAAACCAGAAAGAAAGCTTAAAAAAGCCGAAGATGGTATATACGTTTAATGAATTTAAATTGATTTTAATTACGCAAAAAAAAACATAAATTTCAATTCAGAAAGATTTCCAATTCTGGGTTTTACAAACCCCTACTCGCAGATACAAATTTTAAAAATTAAAATTTATTCATACTTTTATCACAATTTTAATGACAAGAGAAAAGTTCGCTTAAAAAAGTGTTTTCCATTGACCAACATTGGCCAGCACTGCGTATGAGTAATGCAACAAGCTAAATCTAAACTTAATTAATCTTCAATTATATATGCAACTTTTCTTTGCCAGAGCCTAATTTCAATAATATTCACATGATTGCTCAATAAACATTTAGTTTATTTCCAATAAAACAACACTGCGTATGAGTGATGAGTCAGCAAAGCGACCGTTCAAAATATAACTCATACGCACCTCGACTGCCATTAAATCACATTTCGTTTAAACGCAATTTTCTGGGGGATTAAAAACAAATAAATGTGCCAAATAATTGAGGTTCACTCTAAAGGAGCAGCCCAAAAACAAAACCCGGGAAAAAAACGCGCTCAGATTGAGCCCCAATCCCAGCTAAGCGGCTTCGGCTCGTTCATTTGTCGCCACCGGGGGGAAATATTGTAATTCCCCCAGCGATGCAGCACGCACATGACTTTTTAATAAATATTAAACAGTGCGTCGCAAAAAAATATAAGCAGGGCAAGGACGAAAAGGGCGACAACGACGAGCAGCGGGAGGAGGGCGACAGTGTTGACATGACGCCTGGCGAAATATTAAATTACGATAATAAAATATTGAACAAAGATTGTTTTGTTCCGCTTTGAAGGCCCAGAGTCAGTCCTGTGGTTCGCATTGGTTTTTCCGTTTGGTTTTTTTGGTTTTCGTTTTCGGTTTCAGTTCCGTTCGCTTCGGTATTTTTGACAAATGTTTTTGGGTTTTTTTTTTTTTTTGCGGAGTGAGTGCGTACGTTCCAACGGTTATTGTTTTGCCAGCCAATCCTTGGGAATTGGTGCACAGAAAAAAAATAATGGGATTCCTTAAAGAGCGTTTTTTACAGCTGTTTGATGAATAACTTGGTACATCCCTTGGCCGAGCTAGGGGGAAAGCGGGTTGAATCAATGTTTAAAACGTAAAACTTGTAATTAAGTACCAAGAAATCATTACTTTTTGGATAAATAATCTTTATTTTATACATTATAAATAGTAGATATTTCCGACTAGCGTACGAGAAGTGCAACCTGTTCTTCTCTCTAAAATTTATGAAGGACTCCTTACCATATTTCTCCTTGTGAAATCATTATCAATTTCTTTCTGTGCATCCCCTTTCCCCTGCCCCATGCACTTTCCCTTCTTTGTGTGGTAATATGACGGTCTTTTACTATGAAATTTGCTCGAATGTCTGGGGTTATGTTCTTCGTTCCCCTGCGGCGCTTTTGTAAGTTATATATATTTATTTTTACAAAAGAGGAGCAAAGTTGCGTAAATTATTGTTAACGGAGGCGTGAGTGGGCGGTTCAGCCCTCCCCGCCCACATCTCCCGCCCCCTGGACAATTCGAGGCGCCTTTCTCCGGCTGTGTGTTGTATTATTTCTGTGTATTTTCTCTCGTTTTCTTCTCTCTTCTTTTTTTTTTGTGGGCTGCCTTTTGTGTATTTGAACTTGGCAGTGCGTTAAATTGTAAAGGCCGTGCAAACACACAAACACACGCTGGCATTGTTGGCATTTAGTAAGCTAATCCCTGGAAGTCTTCAAGAGATTTCGCCAGATTACAGGCAAATGCGAATCGAAGTGACTGCGACGGGGCCTCGGAAGTGGCGGCTAAAAATAAACACACACTAACACACACAGCACAACCAACTCACGGGGACACACACACGAGGCACAACATTCTAGATCATTTTAATTTGGCATTTGATTAGGCACGTGTTCGCATCGAAACAGGCTTAAGGATATATGTGCGCCTCTGTGTACAGGACACTATATCTATCCTCATAGTCTGCCCCTATTTGCAATGTCAACGCACAGAGGTAAAGGGGGCAGGTGCCAGGTGGCGTCCCCCTCCGCTCCCGCGAGCAAAACAAAGCCAAAGCCGGAGACTGGAGGAAACAAGGGGAGAAAGGACAGGAGAAAGCCGGAGCGAAGGGTGGGGAGAAGGCCAGAGCCAGAGCCAGAGCCAGAGGAGCTAAAGCAATTGCAAATACTCCCCTGCTATATGAATATTTATGAGCGTGTTTGCGACTGCTTAAGACACTCAACTAGCTGGCAAAGTGAGGTAAAGAAAGGGGAGGTAGAGCGGAAAAGCGTTGCATCGGAAAAGCCGGGGGAAAAGCAAATACACTTAAGCGAGCGGATGGCTACAGAAAACTCCGGAAATGGGCCACAATTTTACAAAGTATATATATTTAAATGCATTAAATTCTTTGAAGGAGACTTTGTTAGGATCCCCTAATGGGGCTATGACACTACATGAGTTGGCCTTACTTAAATATTCCGGGCTCTCTTCTCCCAGTGTATTCGCTAGAGCCTCTAATGGAATCCTGGAGACCGTTTTAGCTCTTCTATGACTTCTCTATGGCCAGGTTTATAGATTAGCGCACAAATGCCACTCACAAATAGCTAAGCACACACAAACACACAGGCCACACTATGTGCAAATATCTGAAGCCATTGGGCCAGGCTACTTAGGATCCTGGCTAAATTGCTCTGACTGTGAGCTTGAACATGAAACTCCATTGTTTCGCCATTGCCATTGTTTGATTATTATTATAATGCGAGAGGGGCATAGGGTGGTGTGCTGAGTGTTTGGAAAATATACCCAATATCCTGGACAAATATGATGAAACTATCAGCACGTTTAGCCCATCTCATTGTCGCCACAATGTATCTCTCGCTCTCTCTCGGGCTGTATGCGTAATTAGTTGACTTCCTTTGAATTAGTTTTAAGGTGATTAAATTTAATGGCTTCCCAGTGGCGTCTGGAATATTTACCGCACGAATGCAATTACCCGAATGGCTACGCAGCCAAGACAACAAATCAGCAATTAAGACACAGCACTGCCGCCCACCTGTCACCACATCCGCACATCCGCACCCTGGCACCTCCAGCCACCCACTAGGCCACCCAAGATTCACCCTTTTTCCCACCCACTGGGACTCCTTGGCTGACGTTAATGACCGCCAATAAAATGCGTGCTCAAGTGGCAGGAAAGAGCCGCGAGGAAAGCGAACGAACGAACGAACGAATGACTCCAAGGAGAGCCCTTGCCTAGGACAGCAATTAATGTCAAAGTCAATATGCCTTATCGCGCCGTTAAAGTGTAAAGGGTATTATAATAAAATAAATAACGCAAAAATCAGCAAGGGCTAAAATTAAATCGAACATCAACAATCTGTGGCGAAACAACAAGGCAAACAATCAGCCAGCCGGCAGACCCACTCACCCCTCCCTCTCTCTCTCAAGGACTCTCGCTCTCCATCTGTCTCCGCCTCGGCACGGAATCAACGAGCCATTCGAGCCATCCGCCATCCGGCAGGCAAGACTTGGTTATCCATTCCATCGACATCGCCATCGCCATTGCCGTCGCCAGGAGCGGTGTTCCGCGATGCTGCTGCTTTTGCTGCTTCGGCTCCTTCTGCTGCTGGAGTGCAGCTCGTTAGGCACGAACGAGCAGAGGAGCTGAGTCCACAGACAGGGCAGGCGGTGGGACAAGGACATAAACAGCCAGCTTTTCCATTTGGCTGGCGGGAGGAGAGGAGAGGAGAGGAGAGCAAAGGAGGAGGAGGATTGGGAGGAGCCACAGAAACCCATTGCGATGGGCGCATCTTAAATGCCAATTTCAGGCGCTGCATTGGCCGCACTCGGCGGAAGGCGACCGAGAGGCCGAAACTGTTTGAATACTAATTGGGCGGGGGATTAAGTGTGTCTGCATTTAAATTGATATAATTACCATTCAAGTCATACGAAGGACGTACCAAATATTGAGTGGAAAATAGTTAAGCAGACAGACGGTGACTTGAAGGCCATACATAAATTGTGAGACAAATTAATTGCAAGCTCTTGAAAGTGTTTCTAAATCAGGCTATACTATACAAAATAAAATGTAAAAGTAACTTGAAGGAAAGAAAATTAATAACTATTGATTGTTTCATTTAATTTTTCCAAGACACAATAATTTAAAGGCCCTAACAGCCCAGAAAAATAATAATGTCCTACAAATATTGAAAACACTGTAGTTTTAGCTCCAAGTTTGTAGTGACATTTTAAGCCTAAGATTAATAGACTAATAAAATGTTAGTCTTTCTCAAAACAAAATAATTAAGTATTAAAAATATATTTCCATCAACTAGAAGTACAGCCTTGAAAGATACAAAAATTACTAATTTACGTATTTCAAAGTCCCTAAAGTCCTCATATTTCAAATAATTGTATTTTATCTTCAAGTATAAACTTTCCAAACTAAATTTAAGGCTTTCCATTCCTTACCCCAATTTCTTCCAGTGCCACCATCCATCCCTGATCCTCGCAAAGCTGTCCGTCGAAAAGCCAATCTGCTCAACACTTTGTTTGCCGCCGCCATTGTCGGTGCTGTCGACCCCAATTTGCAGAGCTCCTTGTCGCGCTTATATTGATATACATAGCCGAGCCGCGTCCTTCGAGCGGTCCCTAGCCCTTCCCCTCCCTGCCCCTGGTCTCCGCAGCTTTGGTGGATTTTTAATACATGGCATATCTTTATGCAAACAAGGTGGTGGCCTGGACAGGATAGGGTCCTGCTAACAGGTAATCTCCTGCCACGACGGCCGCCGCGAATAATTCAAGGCAGCTCACGTAAATTTTAAGTTTCGTCATTAAGATTATTGGACTAAGAAAAATTTGGTCAATGCATGCACGGAATTTTTCATGAAGGGACGACGACGACGGCGATGAACGCGGAGCAATCAACTGTAGAAAAGGACAGAGAGTCCTGGAAAAACGACGACAGGTGATGAATCGAGGGGCACGCAAAGCAGGTTAGATGAATGGAATGAAAACGGCGTGGCCTCTGGGCTTACACTTTCGGGGATTTTTAACGAATTGGTTATGAATTTGTCACAATTTTCAAGGCAGTAATTTATTGGTAGAAAAAATGTACAATAAGGATTTATAAGGTGTCTGTATACTGACTTGAAAACTTTGTTAAATTTTTAAAAGTATTCAGTAAATTAAAACCTTTGAATAAAAAATATTGATTATACAATCTGCAGAGGCAGATTATAAAAATACTAAGTTTGGGCTAAGAATTATGTAATAAAAGCAAGCTTTATTTATTCAAAATTCCCAAAGATTTAATTCCAACATTTTCAATGATATTTAAAGTGTATAAATCATAAATGCCTTTTAAGACTGTTCCTAAATATTTGCGCAATTTATCTTTCGAAAAGCACAAGATACTTATCTAGTTAAAAATAGACAGCGACAGGAGCTGACCCGCTCTTGATTGATTCCTTGGTTAATTTCAAAATATTATTTTTAATTAATTTTGTTTGATAAATAACAAGAAGGACCCTTTGCGGGGCCCATTGAGTGTGAAAATGGAAAGCTCCTCGCGCTCGCCGCTTGACGCTCTTGGCTCCTCGCTCGTGCTCGGCGGGCTTATCCTTATCCCTGCTGGCATCCTTTTGGCATTGTGCATTCAGGAGGGAGAACGGACACGTGTCCCGTTAACCTTTCATGGCCATTCCATCAAGCCCGAAAAGGTCTTCCAGCTTCCAAACTCACTCGCCCTGGGAGAAACTTTCTCTAAATTCTTTCATACGTCTGGCTGGCTGGTTTTCTTGCTTTTTTGTAGCTTGTTCTTTCTGTTTTATTCTTTTTTCTTTCTTTTTTGGGTGCTGCTCTGCTCGTTTTCTTACTTTGTGTGTAAGCAAATTGCCCAATTTTGTTCCTGCCCGCCACCTCTTTCCCACGCCTTTCCACTCCTTTGGCTGCCTTAGGTTGGGGTTTTCCTTTAGCGAGGTTATCAACGCATTATCTCCGTGAAAAGGAGTGCAGTTGGAAATTGTTATGGCAGAATGAGAAACTGAAACAGCGGCTAAATAAGAGAGCAAGACCGAGCGGATGGGCACAAAGTGGAAAAGGAAGAAAAATCTGTGGGGAAAAGTGGGGAAAGCGCCCGGGCGGAGGCCACCAGTAAGTGGGGAGACTGGGATGAAAAGCAATAATCTAACATTTCAGCACATTTTACAGTTCACTGAATTAAATAAAGAAACTTTGAGCGCACAAGCGCTGGCACACACGCACACACACACACAGATTAAAACCTATGAGCATAAAGCTGCCGCTGTCTACGTGGCGTATGCGTATTTTGGTAGATGTCTGAATGTGCCAGTCAATATACCCTGAACGAACGTACAGCAGTCTCAAACGGTACGGCTAATCCCTTATCCTTTACGGACTTTTACTGTATGAAAGGGATATATGCACCGCATTTAATATTGATATTTTGGTAACCATTTTCCACATCACAATGGCCCTTGCCGTGTTCATTCATTCTGTGCATTCTGTGTTGTTTAGAAATCAATTTATTTATCCCAATTATTAATGCGTTTTATGTGCTAAATGTGTTGATTTTTGGTTGCAATTAATACGAAACACAAGCGAAACGCTTCAGGCTGAGTTCATAATCAAACAAAAGCCCCAAACAAGGGCTATAAAACCATAATGCTTCAACTCTTACCTTTGATGTGCTTACTTAACACATAAATATTGGTCGGTTCAATAGCTAATGGCTGATTAAATTTACAATTCGCATTCAATTTTCATTAAATGCAATGGAAATATATCAACAAAAATGTAGATGCGTAATTTTTTAGATGAGTTTAATAATATCTATAAAATTTGTTATTTCTTTCATGATTTACTATCATTAGGTAACATTTTATAAGAGACGCAAGTTTAGGAATCTTTCAAATTGGAGTCAGTAATGTATAATTACGAAGCAGTTTACGAATTTTTACAGTACATAATTGTAGTTCCTTTAAAGAACTCTCCAAAGATTTAATGACTTCTTTTTAAAGGAAACCTTTCATAGTTTCCCCTCGATCGCTGGAAAGTCTTTCGGAAAGAGCATTTAATATTATGGCCCGATGTTTTTGCAGCTAATGCTGCCCCAGCCCCAGATTGTGTGTCTATGCGAATGCTTACACAGAACTCAAACGGGACGGGATGGGACGAGCTGGGCCGGGACCGAAGACGGACTTCCATGTAGCCAAGGCATCATCAGCGGCAGCATCAGCTTCTGGTTCAGAGCAAGGACTTCCAAGGGTCGGGCTGAGTGACTGCGGAGCCAGCAAAGCAATTTTTATGGAAACAGAATTCTACAGGAGGAGCGCAAAATAAATGCCGCGTTATGGGACCGAGTGCCCTAGCTCGCTCGCTGCTGCCTCTCACTGGGACAAGGGCACCGACGCATGCTGGATAAAAAAAAATGGGTAAAAGGGAAAAGGGAAAAGAGGAAAAGTAAAGGAAACACCGAAAAGGGAAAAAAACTGCTGAGCTAACGATGTGTGATTTTTCTGTATGGCTTGCTTATGGCAGCGACGGGGGCGGACCGAGGCGACAATTGGGCCGGGGTTAGGGCTCCCCTTTTTTAGGTTTCGAGCTTCGAGCTGAGCATAAAAAAATAATAATAAATGAAAGTGTTGGCTTGGCGCTGGCTGGCTGGCTGGTCGTGGCGGTACGTGTAATAACATTCAAGTGCGCCAAGTTTAATCTTTCAAAATGCTTATGCACAAAAAATAAGCTATAGCAACTGCCACGGCGATGGAGTGTCAGCAGGCGAAAAGTAATGTGCACAAAAAAATAATAAGCCAAGGCAGCCCCATCGCCATCGCCGAAAAAAAAATAATGCGAGGGTAATTTACGTTTAGAGCCTGCAAAATTATTCAAATTAAAATTGTAAGTATTCTAACGCGTCGCAGGCATCTGCGGCCCACCAGCTGCGGTGCGCTCCAGGACTAAGAGAGCAGCAGACGGATGCACTGGGAACAATTGGGATAGCTAATATAGATGTTAAATTGTGATAGCAAAAAGGGCAGGTAACGATTTAATACTCAACTCATTAATTCTTGTTAAAAATAGGTTCCTTAGCATTAAAAGTGTAACATTAAATTTATTCAAAGTTGTTAGATTAATGAAAAAAGAGGATACTTTATGAAATGCAAGTTGTAAACTTTATAACTTTCTTTGAAAAGATCCTTGATCAGAGTTTTTGGTTTAAACATTAGAACAACCATAGGGTTTACCCTAAGTACAAGGCAGACTAATATATTAAGACTATTTTAATATCAATTTAATTGCCATACAAAATGTAGTAACAAAGTAATGCATTAATGCATTTAAAAGTATCTAAAGAGTATATAATTTTTATTACAATCGAAAGTACCTACAAACTTGAGTTTTGATCTTTTATTAAGAAATTTATTAAGAAATTTGTAATAATATATGCATTTTTAAATTAATATTTTTCCCTTTTGTTGCTGTGCACAAATGAGGGACAAAGAAAGTGAGAAATAGAGAGAGAGGAGCTGCAAAAGAAGACAGCAACAGCGAGAAAGCGAGAGCGCTGACCCAGCGCTGTGTTAAATTAGCTGGGACACTTAATTTCTGTTGACGCGCACATTTTTCTATGGAAATTAACGCTAAATAATTTTTTGGATTCGCCAGCGAATCGTTCAGGCAGCAGACCGAAGACGACGAGCAGACACATAACAAAACGTGGGATTCCGGGCACTTCTTTTTTGGCTTAGGCTTGGAGTTGGCAATTAGGCCCGGGGTGTTTGAATTAGTTTCGTGTTTTAATGAGTTTCATAACTTTTTGGTTCCGTTGTAAATTTTGCAGCGGCAGCAACACGAAACACACATAAAAGATGCGTGCAACGGTTAAAGCGGCGGAAAAGCGGTGGCAGACCCAGAAGGAAAACGAGCAAATTTCCATGTTACCACTGCGGGAAAAACCCTCGGGTGGATTTATGTATGTATTTGCTGGCCATACACCCGGTTGACATAAGCGAAAGCAAAGTGGCAAAAGGCAACATGAAAAATGCTTTAAATCTTCTCAAAAGGCGGCGCAGGGCGGGCAAGGGGGTGGTTGGTGTGTCTAAGGGAGGTCAGGTCTCAGATGTGTGTCTCTGTGTGTGTGTGTGTGTGCTAATGATATTTTAAAAGAGAGCTTGTATACGCGCGTATTGTGTGTGTGCGAGTGTAGGTGTGTGCGTGCTCGCTGGCAAAGTGAAAAATTATTTATGTTGCCTACTTATTGGGGCATGCAAATGCGCATTGTCATGCAAAACGTATCTAAATTCCACTCATAAATTGATTTAGCCAGCGAATCAAACTATCGAGCCTCTAATTAATAAATCATCAGCAGCCAGGGGAGGCAGAAACACAACTGAGCTTGTTAAATTACATGTAAAACATGTGTCACCACATTAAAGAATCGATTAATTCAAGTTTACTTTAGAAGCTGGAAAGGTACCATAAGGCTCTGCCTTAGTGCCAGTAGGAGAAAAATATGATTGCCTTTTTTAATTCAATTTATTGCTTTAAATTGAGCCCACTTTGTGTGACTTTTAAACATAAAAATTTGAACCAATTAAATCATTTATTTTAACGCTGTTATGCAATCAGTTGCTAAATGGCCCTCATAACTTCAATTATCCAAACAAATCGAAACTATCGAGTGAGATGTTGTACTCAAAAAGAACTCTAATTAATTAAACATCACAACGGTGTCCGAACAAAAAATAATACACAAAAATAAGGGACGAAAAAATTGACCTACCAGCAATGAAAAAAAATATAAAAAGGAGCGAAAATTCCAATGACAAATGGGGCTCGCTGTTAAATATTTGCAGGAAAACCCTTTTCCGGCACAAAACAAAGCACACAAAAAAAATATAAAACGGAAAAGCAGCAAAACGTTTCTATCTCTTTTGCACACACCATTTATTTTCCACGCTTTTCCCCGGTACTTGGCCCCCCCACCCCCCTTGTTTGTAGTCACCATTCAACTGTAATTACTTAGGTAGACCCGATCCGAAGCGATACTGGTGGATATATAAGCCTCTCCCTTTGCACCGGGAAAAACTTTGAATTTTCTTTTAATTTTTCATTGTTAAATTGCCATTTCAGGAAGGGGCGGGGGGGGCGTGTCCTGTGGCATGTGCAAGGATGCGCCCAAAACAGAGGGAAACAAACCGAAGCAAAACAGAGGCAACGGCAACCGAAACAGCAACTGGCAAGCGGGGATGAAAAAGGACAAACAAATTGAAACTTTATACAGTTGGCAAAAGTTCAGAGAAAGAGAGAGGCAAATCAAACCCGAAAGGGTTAACAAATTTGCAGCATTCTGCGCCGCTTCCCTGAAATGAGAACCGATTTTGATGTAGGTCAGGTCTGGGGTCAGAAAGATTTAACCAAATTTAATAAACCCCGAGAAATCCAAGTCAGTCTGGGAAATTGCTCTATCACGGAACAGTTTAGGGGAAAATAAGAGGACAACAAGTCGTTATGCAGACAATATAGCCAAGTTTTATCTAACTGCATTTAATTTGGCCAAATTTAATAAAAACCCTCCGCCAGTTTAGCATATGATATATCCCATAAACCCAATTAGAGGGAGCTCTAGAGAAATCTTGGCTACAGAAGAATAAAAAGTAAACATCAAGGAAATAGAGGAGGAGCAAAAGTCAAAAGCAAATTGAATGGAAAAAATATTTAAAAGAGATTCCTAAGACTCAGACAAAATAAAATGAACTAAGCCAATTTTGGCACTAAAAAAGAGAATGTATGTCTAATAAATACAACCTTCTAGTTAATTTATACATATTCATGGTAAAATATAAACTATAACAATTGGGAAAAGTACGTAAACAACAACTGCAGTTAATATACAAATAATTGAAACTCTAGTACACCAAATTATTCTTTACTCTTTTTTAGTTTAGAAATACCCTAAACAATAGACCTTGTAATATTAGATCGTAAAATGCAGCGTTTTTCTAACTCTGTTTTTCCACAAGAGAGCCTGGATCCTGATCTAAAGCAAAGGCAATCGTATGGCGTTACGCATCTTGAAGCATCTTTTTAAAACTCAATAAAGACCCTCAAACAAATACGTACATAAATTCCGGCCAAGCATAAACAAATAAAACATGCAAAACGTACACAGGTTTCGTTCTTTAAATTCGTTTTGCATTCGTAAATTTAAAAATTCCGTAAAACCAAGTCAAGCAGCGAATTTTAGCACTTGAAAGTGTGTACGCAAAAGCCCATTAAGAGCCAGTTTCAGGAAAACACACAGTCATATCTAGGCAAAAATCTCTGGCAGAATAAATGCGGAGGGAAATAAATAAATATCAAAAACCATAAATAAATAAAAGTTGTGAACAAGCAAAGGCCCTGTCCACCATGTTGGCAAACATGAGAGACCGAGACCGAGACCGGCGAGCATTTACAACTCCTGAAGCAGGAGCAGGACCGGGACCAGGAGCTGGAGCTGAAGCTGCTGCAGAAGCGAAAGATACAAGATACACACGTCAGCAACGGCTTTGTGTACTCGTATCTGTATCTGTATCTGTATCTCGTGGTAGCTGTGGTCGTTGTCGTTGTCGTGGGCGGCCACACGCCCCTTTTTTTCGCTGCCACAAAAATCAATATGTTGATTTGAACTTTCTTTTCGCTTCGCCCCTTTTTCTTAGTCCTCTTTTCTTTATGTTTTGCCCAGAAAGTTTTGCGCCAAGGAATTATCAATTTTTTCTTTGTTGCCAGCCAGCCTGCCAGTCTTCTTGTCTTTAGCTCCAACTCCAAAGAGAAATGAACACGGCAAGAAAATAGCTACAGATATTAAGACTAAATCATGCAAATATTAGTAGGAGATAAATCCTGAATGCTTGGAAAGTTTATACACGACAATGATCAAGAATAAAATATTTCATGGCACAAAGCTTAGACTCCCCAGGGATATATTCCTTGGAAATCGAACCACTTGCTCTCGATTTTCTCTTTCAGTGAAGTCTTTGGCCAAAGCTGCCATTATCTGCTTACATATTCATGTGTATGTGGCATGGCCATATAATAAATGTCTGTATGTACTTCTATACATAAGCGGATATTTTTGACACTTCAAAAATTGGAATATCTCAAGAGCCGAAGGCTCTTGGCAGCGGCAGTGGCGGCAAACACAAAATGCCCTGTGTAATTTTTCATGACTCTCCGCCCCAGCCCCCGAAAAGAGGGTCCCATCTGGGGCCTCAGAGGGTACCAGCTCCATTCGAAATCGTAGCAGATTGAGCTGTTGAGCTCCGGGGAATGGGGCCTATATATCTGAACATGTATATCTGAGGGGGAAACCGGCACCAGCATGACAACTGAGCCTTTTCCTTTATCACCACTCTGTGTTTTGTGTGCGGCGGCCTGCCACTTTTTTTTATTATTTCGCAAATATCGATAAGGACGACTGAGGCGGCTGATAGGCGAGAGAATCGCCTGCCAGAGAGCCCCTGCCATCTCAGTGTCATCGCAGTCCTCGTCCTCGTCCCCGTCCCGGACCTCGCCTCCTTGGCCATATTTGGCGACAGTAAATGTTTGCTAAATATCCTCAGTAAATACTCGGCAGCTTATGTGGGTGCTGCACACTCACACACACACACAATCATTCGCAAATAAATAAATAAGTATCTCGTACAGTGAAATCATGGCTTACTTACAGTGTTCAACAGCTGGGATGGATGGCCCTGAGAGCCGGTCTGAGACAAAGCTGAAAAGAGTCAGGAAGCATTTGGGGAAATTATTACTAGTTGCTTGTATTTTTACTTAATTTACGTATGTTTTCCTATTTCATCAATTAAATAAATGTCTTGACTAAAGAGGAGTCAATAAACCTGTCGCCAGATCAAATCCAGATTCGCATTTTGCTTGTGCGAAACAATTAAATTATTTCCTCACACTTTTTCATATATTTTATTAAATAAACATAACTTAAAACTGCCACCAGAATGAGTTCCTTAACTCCTTTCGAGTTCATTATGTTAGTATTCACTGTAACTGGGCTGAGCCTCCTGAGCTCGGCTCTTGTCCTGCCCAAGAATGGATGCCTTCGACCTGGCCAGAGTGAGAGAGTATGGAAATATCGCACTTTAAAGCTCGTCTGGGACCCGACAGCATTATGTGCGAGAGCATTATTAATGAATTTATGTATTCGTAATCTCGGGCCAAGCCCGTCCAATCAACACTGCGTATACGCAACCTCCGCAAGTTGATATTGACTGGCAGAGCCAAGGAGCTTAACCAAGCAGTGAGTATTATTTTACATACGCAAGGGTCCCAGACCCAGACCCGGGCGAATCATTAGTTTCTATTTCACTGGCTGGCAATTCAATCAGGTTGATCAGTTTTCAATATGGAGAACGGGACTATATTGCCTAGCTTCTCCGGCTGCAGTCCTTCTCCAAGAGGATGCCCTTGCTCCCTGCCTGTTTGGCTCGGCAGTAAAGTAAATTTAGTTAACCAACCATAAAAAATTGTGTGCGCAAATGTGGGTGAGTGCTTTGGCCACTGCCACAACTTTTCCACGCACACACACACAGCCACACACACCCTAGCAGCAGCCCTGCTCTGCTATTCACACATATTACGTATACGACACATAGTTGGGCCAAAGTTGATGATGTGGTTATAGTTGTTGGCTGGCATTGCCACTGCTCCTGCTTCTGCTGCTCATTAGAGCCGCGTTCGCGCCGAAAAATCTGTAACACATAAAAGTATGCAACATGAAATGTGCTAACGACAAGCCCACACGGAGAGAAATTCATGTTACGCGATGCGAGTTGGCTTTAAAAACTATGCTTAAACTTGATTACTTTGCTAAGATTTTGTGGAGAAAGTGTAGTTATGAGCCTGAGAATATATCTCGGAGTATTTCAGCTTTTTTATTGATTTCAAGTCACAGCAACGGACCAACATAAGCATACAGCTCATCAAAAATAATAGTTACCCAGCTCAAAACTTTAATTTAAGGACCTAAAAGTAGTCCTAATTATTTTAAAGGTGGTCGAAAATGGCCTACAATTTTTATCAAATTTTCTTAAACCCCGTCTGTGACATTTTCGCACCGTGCACTATCGAAAGAGAAAGCCATAGCTCTAAGGGGGACGCTGGGTGTTTCCCAGATATTATCAGCAAAGTTATTGGCGGGCAGCGTCAGCGGAGGAGGTAGCTGGGCACTGGGGGCTGGGAACTGCTGCTAAGCATTAAATTTATGAATCCACAGCGAAGTGTCTTCTCTCCACTTGGTGGCTCATAACTCGAAGTCGGCTTAGAGCCCCGGATCCACACCATCCCAACTAACCGAGTGGCGGAGTACACAGCCCCGTGTCCCGCCCGGAGTGCCAAACGAGTAACCAAGGCGACTGCGGCGCGGACAGGAAGTTACGTGACTCGTGGGCATAAGTCCTCGGACTGCATTTCACCTTATTTGCTTGGGCTTCATCATCTGCCTCCCCCGCACCTCAGCTTTGGCTTCAGCTCCAGCTCCGGCTCTGACTCTGGCGCTGGCGCTGGCTCTGGCTAATGGCTAAGACTATAGAGCAAAGTGATAAATTCTGGCTCAAATGGAAACGAAGTGGCCCTTGGAAAAATTTACATTATCACGCGAGGCGAAAATGCTGAGCTGCTGGACACAATATAGTTATGCAAATAGGGCCACGAATTATATAAATTGCGTATACGCAGCGTGGCCCCAGACACATTGATATAAATTCATATTCAAATGGCAAAGAAAAAACTGGTTTTTGTAAGGCGAAAAGACTAGGCGATGACCAGTATTCGTAATCTGGCTCAATAAT
The DNA here is from genome assembly GCA_008042675.1 of Drosophila seguyi. Taxonomy (NCBI): domain Eukaryota; kingdom Metazoa; phylum Arthropoda; class Insecta; order Diptera; family Drosophilidae; genus Drosophila; species Drosophila seguyi. Next base: position 355,313 of record VNJU01002891.1, on the reverse strand, counting down.
CGTGTATATATCTTGAGACCTCTAGATAGGTAATTTACTTTTACTTTCCATTCTTCAAATAATATTTAAAGCATATTTAAATCTGTATTTATTATTTCTGGGTCGCAGATAGCCCGCAGGGCACCTAAAACGTTGCCGCATTTGATAAAGCTAAGCCAGAGAAGCTCGGCCATTGTCCTTGCCATAATTCCTCCTTGCTTTAAATTTCCACTAATACAATATACCCCTGAGCTCTACGATTACCAGGTACGAGGGCAAAAGAGAGAGAAAGGAAAACATTTGCACAACATTTCGAGATACACTCCGCATATCTCGTAATATTCGGAATGCTGAATGTGTGTGCGCGTCTCCGGCAAATTAAGGCGGGGGCGCAAAAGGAAAAAGGACAAAGGGCCTGGTAAATAGCGGAAAATGTTAAACGACCGACCGGTACGCAAATTGATATTTTTCTACAACATGCAAATAACACAAGTAATGCGAGGAGAGTGTGCGATGTGCAGGAGGGCGCTTCCTCTTTGCGCAAATAAATGATCTGATAAGACAACAACAAACGTAAAAATTTATACATGCCAACTAAACAACACACACACGCAGGCACAACGCAGGCACACACCCACCGGAAGGACTTGCCGCTCGGCGCTGGTAATGGTGGGTGGCCACGTGTAGGATGCTGTGGAAAAATGAAATAAAGTTAAACAGGATATTTCAACATTCGCAGCAGCGGCAGAAGCAACAGCAAACAAAACAACTGAAAGTAAAAGCTAACGAGGGCAGGCTCCACGGGGGGGGAGGGGGTGGGGGCGTGGCAAGGACGTTGCCAGGACACATTCCGATTCGGTGTGTTAAAATGTAATAGCAACGTTAATGAACACGAACGCAGTGGCAGTGGCAGTCGCATTCGCAATGGAAATGGTCACATAAAAAAGGCAACGATTTGCCCCGGCCTTTTGCTCCTTTCTCTTTTTTATGCCGCTCTGGCTCTGCCTCTGCCTCTGCCCCACAGGTTGTGGTTGTAAAACACACAGAAGGACTTACACACACACAAAGACAGGACATTAGCAGGGAGAGCACAAAAAAAGTCAGCAAAGCGCAGGAAGTGCGCGGATGAGAGCAAAACAAATCTCAGCCACGCACGTCTTTGGCAGCCTCGTGTAAACCTCCGCCCACCCAGAAAAACCACCAGCACCCTCCCCCAATCTCTGAATTTTCCGCCCACCACCCCTTGACATTGGCACTCCCCCGGCCGCCGTGCCCCTGCCCCCGGTGCCCCCAACTCCACCCAATCGTCGTCGTTCGCTTTCTTTGTTGTCTCCCCAAAAAACCAATTGCGCTGTCGCTGTCATCGTCGCCATCGTCGTCATCATTGCACAGAAAGAAAAATTTGTAAGCTTAGCGAATTCTATTTAATACCCTTAGTTTTTTTATAATATTTTCTGTAGAAGTTTATAGGCTTGAATCCGGTTCTTTTATCTCTTACTTATCTTTCAAATCTCTTCATTTTCCTTTAGTAAGAAACTATAATAAGAATTTACTCTACTCTAAATATATCATAGACAGACTTTTCTTCACTTTAAAATTACCCAATAAATAACCGCAAATCTCTGTTTAATTCGAGCCTGATTTTCTCTAAGTGCCGCCTGTTGTCACTGCTGGTTTGGCTGTTGTCGGGGCCAACGCAGGTCGCCGTCTCCTCTCAGTCTCCCGATTCCGGCTCTGGGCTCCCTTGCCCTATCCGGCTGGTACTCCGGATGGTACTCCGTCTCCGTCCCGGGCTCTTTGGCCCGTGTACTCATCCAATCGTCGCCGCCAATGCTGCGAGGCATGTCACCGTGTTGGTGATGCGTGAACAGTCGCAGTCAGTGATTGATGGATTAATGGAATTCGAATTGAGGCGGCCATATTTTAAAGGACCTGCGACTCTTAATCCTTACAACTGCATTTATACAGGCTTTAAAGGTAATTTCGATAGGTATTTATAGGACTTAAGCATTTTTTATCCATAAAATAACGCTGTTTTGAACTTAATTAAATGTTCTCTTATAAGTAGATCAAGATTTATGAATATTCTTAGAAATAAATAAGGGGGTTATGATATTGATGTACAAAAAATATATTGCAAATTTAAATACGAGCAAGAAAATTACAAAATACTGATTAGTTCAAATTTTAAATGAAACGGTGGCTATTTTCTTAAATTTTTCAAAATGAAATCCAAAACTATGAGGTATGGTTGTGAATTAGTTTTATATAGTCAGATATTTAACATAAAATCCACAAACATTTTCCTAATTTTGAGATTTTTATTGAAACTAAAATCTTATATATTTTCGACTTCCTTTCAATTTAAAAGATCTTGTCTTACGCTTCACCTTCTCCCCGTCTAGTCTTCTGCAGCGAAAGTAGGAAAAGCGCAAGCAAAGACGCTTATGGGATTATAACTCCCAGGTACTCCACTGCTACCAAGAGAGGGGAACCCTCAGCCTCGAGTCTAAACCGGAGCTTAATAGTTGTGCTGGGAGGCGATGGGCCACCGTGCCGCACAAGGGTCCCAATTAACCACGAGGACGAAATAGAGGAGGGCAACTTACGTTATACTACAGCAATTATAAACTAATTCCAGTTTAGCTTTAGCTCAATCACAGTTTGCTCCATCACTGGTGGTGTTCCGCAGCAAGGCAGGGATAAGGAGGAGAAGGAGGGGAGTCCTCCAGCCAAGGTGAGTGGGATTTGGGGCTGGCAGTTCTGTCGCTTCTGTCTGTTTCAATGAGGCATTTTACACCATTTGGCTGGTATTTGATGAGCATCTCGTGCGCGACACTCCTGGGCTCTACATAATGACGCGTGTGTCACCTTTGGATACCATCCCCTAGCTAACCGGCCCGCGCTCCACACCCTTCGATTGCCCCCGAAGCAATTCGGGTCTCAATTTCTGGTTCTTAGCTTGTTGCTGGCTGCCCCATAAACTTGGGCATCTTACCGTTGCCGCGAGACACTTTTATGTGATCCGAGATCAGTTAACGAATTTTCCAATAGCCCAATTTTCCCGTGGCCCCAAATTACCAAAATTGGATGCCCAATACTCGCTTACCTGCTGGGGTTAAGCAGGCAACCAGGCAATTTATGAATACCTTAATACGGTTTATCGTCGAAATATTTACCTACCAAAGAACATTGGGAAAATGATACTAAAAAACGACTCACAGGCAACAAAAAAGAACACGGGAAGGGCGGCCGGACAGCAGATGAAGATGCCGATGCCCATGTCCCGATGTCCCGATGTCTCTGGGTAATGAAAATAACAGACATTGAGCAGATGAAGCGGCGACCCTGGAAAACGTTGCTAAGGGAAAGGAAATCGCGGGGAAAAGCAGGATGGAGCAGAGGAGCATAAAATATTAAACGGAAAACCTTCGTAATTAAAGTGAAATGAATTTAAGTACGCAAATTGAACGTGGAGGAAGTCAGGAGAGGACGCAGCGATGGGTTCGGTATCCTTATATATCTCTTATGTGGACAATACACTCAAAATAATGCGAGTTTTACATAAGTTAAGAGTTCAATATAAATTATAAATAAATACTCCCTTACAGATAAAATGAAAGTGATTTAACATATTTTTTATTCTAGAAAATTGAAATTTTTTCCCATTCCTGACCCTTGTTTTCCTGTGTGCGCCCTTGCCCAGGCGGAGGAGGAGCAGGTAATGTGTAAAGGGGACAACTGATGGAAGGACGACCAGCGAGCTGAAGGATTCGTATAATTAAGTGGTCACCAGAAACCAGAAACCAGAAAACCAGGACCCACGGCGACCAGGAAGCCACTCGAATTGACCAATCTCTGTGCTTTGACTTTGAAGTGTGTGTGTTTGCCTCAATACATCAGGTGCACACACTCCAGGCAAAAATATAATATATATACACACTCTCCCTCTCGTTCCCTCCCCCAGCTATGTATTGCTTTTTTCCCCTGGACTAATTAAAATGCAGTTAAGTATTTATTTTCTCATAATTGAGGTGGCCGAATGGAAAAGTCAAGCTGCCAAGCGGCATTTGGAGTGGATCATTTCCGCAAAAGGGGGAACAGCTGGCCAATTAATTTGAAGTGTGCATAGGAGCCACAGAGGGAGAGGAGAGCGGGGATGGAGCGGCACAGAAAGAGATTGAGCTTTGGCCAGGCTCAGGAAGGAAAAGGACATACAACTACACACACACACATACACTACAGGAGTTAAAAGCAGGATGAATGCGGTCCACTAATTGGTGCAACCAAGCGCTCCTGCTAAATGTCGTTTGAAAGGAAAGGTCTTCAATTAATCAGAAAAAATATGAAGGTAAAGATATATGAGCTAAATGCCATATTAATTATTTAGATTTTATTTTTAATGTTTAGTTGGAACGCGTAGGAAACCTACAGCTATGTGTGACTATTTTCGTAATGAATAACTATGAATAAGTACTTAAGTATCTATAAAAATACTTGCACATAGGACCAATATTTATTTAATTTCTTGTATTTTCAACATATGAGTTTTACTATACGATTTATATCCGATCTAATCCGAAAAGAATAAGTAAATACCCCAAAATGAACCCCAATTCCTTCAAAACATTTTCAAGGTTATTACCAATAGAAAACTAGCCCAATTATATGATTTCATTTAACGCTCCCTTGCATGTGTCTAGACTCGCGGCGAACGTGAGTTCTAAGAAATTGAATTCCGCTGAGCATCTCCCCATTAATTAGCAGACGAAAGGACCGCCCATGAATGATTGATTTGCGAGTAAACATGTATGAATAAGATTAATCAATTAAACGATTCCCAGTCAGTCAGCCAGAGCGGGGATCCATCTCCAAAGCTGATGAAGTTCATGGCTTCCAACCCCATTTTGTGGGCTAACCCAAAACGCAATTGGGTTAACTTGGCGACCTGCAAAAAAAAGGACTTGGGAGTAACCCTTTTAACAAAGCACATACTCGCTTTGCCTGGGAAAATGCGAGGGGGTAGACCGGGAAAGCTAGGAAAACTTATCGCTGCCATTGGCAAATTGTCGCCACAATTTTCGGGGGTATGGCTGGCGGCCCAAGGATGAGATACAAAACTGTGACTGCGGGTAACTTGAGTAGCCATTTCCACTCATTCGCATTCGCAGTCACATTCGCGTTACCCGTTTTAGCCCACTTTCTCCCCCCTGTTAGCCACTTCAACTGCGGTTTCATTAGCCGCGGTCTGTGTCAACTGTTGTTATTTTGCCCCTCGCTCCCGTTGCCGCCTTTGTTGCCCTTGCTTGGCTTCCTCTTATTTCGTTAAGTTTCGTTGCCACAACAGGAAACCATTCCAATGTGTGTGCTGCGAGTCGGGCGAGTCGAGTGTGTGCCAGAATTTGCTTTTTTTCGCCCCATCCACACACCACAGTTAATGCCACCCCCCGAAGGCTGAAGAAACAAGTTTTTGCCAAAGCCCATGCACTGGGGAAAGTCTAAAAGAATTTATCACTGAATATTACCACCTCTTAAATGTGCTTTGAAATAACCAAATAAATTATTTAAAATATTAAAATTCATCTTGTTCGTTTTGTATTTTTAGAATTTACATTTAAGATGATGCCAGAAAATATGGTTATATCGAGATTAGAGATTAAATATTATGAATAACTCAAATCACATACAATTTATCTCTTTGTATATATTAAGCTATGTTTTATATATATTTGTTTATAATTTTGGTAAAAATAAATTGAAAAAACCCCTTGAGACATTTTCTCGCAGTGTCAATTGGGAGCCTGCCCTCTAACCAAAGTCCCCCCCTCGCTCGCCGACCGCTGTTGCCGTCAAATGCAATTAACAAAACACGCTCCTAGCATAAAGTCATTAGTTATTCCATTTCATGAATATCCTTCTCTCGATTCGAACGCTTCGTTGAATATGTTTATGTGTGTGTGTTTGTGTGCGAGACAGCTTGGAGCATATGGGAGCCCCACAATGTGTGTGTGTATGCTGGTTGTGTGTGACTTAAAGCCCTGACCATTGACCACTACCAGGAGTAACAACACCAAGGTCCACAACAAATGTACACAACAATATTATTTTGGTGGATTTTCCGCAAAACGGCCTTCGTGCTTAAACTACAGCTACAGCTACCCACAGCCCAAGGCCCACCGCCCACCGACCCCCATAGGAGCCACCAAAAAATACCCCACGCTCTGGAGCGGAGCGGAACCCCTGCAACCATTTGTAGTCCCCGCTAAATTGCCATTCAGTGTTGTACACCGTCATTGGTGTTCGTTGTCCGGCGTCACGTTGTTTGCTTTCACCTCAAGCCAAGTTTGCGAATGTTTCCCGTCCTGCCACCGCCTCCCCCAACCCACGCCGATAGAGGCCATTCCCAATGCTATGGGAGGTAGCCCTGCCTGGGATCCGCACCCTTCAGCCCGCCGCCGCCAGCCGGAAAGCGTGTACGCCGGATAAACTTTTCGGCATGAGTTCTTATAGGCAAAAATGGTTTTTCAATACTCAAAGATTTATGAGTCTATGAATCTTGTACATATCCGAAAGCAAGTGAGTGAGTTTGGCGGCGGCTTTTGTGCACAGCGCGAAAAAATGGAAACAAAAAAGAATCAATTTGGATGAAAACCTGTTTTAAAAAAAATTAAAAAATTACTTTCAAATTTAGTGTCCTTCATTGCGTTGCAATCTACTGCCGTGTTAAGCCTTGTTAATATTATTTAATACTAGAAAATAATCCCTGCTATGTTTTTTAATTCCCCTGCAATTTCCAAGCATTTCTTTCAGTATACCGCATAAAGTGCAGCTACATCTTCGACATGCTTTTAGGCGCTATAACCATTCTTATCTGAAATCCCTACAAATTTCTAGTGTCAGATAAAAAAGGGATGACAAAATTGTTACAGATATGGTTAAGTTTTTCGCTCTGTGAGATACCGATACTCCTATGCCCCTGCTAGCTTTGCATAATCCTGGAAGGCGGGGGAATCCCCGTCAGAAGCGACCGAAAAGCAAACACCACAAATTAGTCGGCATGAAACACACGGACCGGTAAATGGCTAAGATCTAAAGGGAAAACCGGAGAGGGGATTGGGAAGAACGAGGGAAACTGAGGAGGCGAGGGGTTACTGGGACAGCCAGAAGAACAACAAATAGAAATCAAGTGAAATTCTTGGGCCGTACCGGGCCCAAAGTTTTCCATTTCATTTTTCGAAATTTTGCTGCTCTCCGGCTGCTCGGTCTATTTTATTTTTTCGCTTTGCGGATTTCGTGTGGAAAACTTGGGGGCAGCTGCCACATGGAACATGAATCAACATAGAAAGTCCTCAAAAAGTTCGTCGGGGATGATTTAATTAGAATTCTTGAAGATGTCACCCAGGGCTATGTGCCTCAGTCTGGACCGGGTTCTCGGGCAACGTTTAATTATGAAATTTTCAAGGTGGCAAGTTGGCAAACTGGTAAGTTGGTAAGTTGGCAAGGTGATGCGTGGGGGAGTGGAAGTGGGAGTGGGAGGAGCCTAGAAAGGCCCCCCTCCCAGAGGTATTTTGTGGTAGATTAGCCCGGGTTCAACGGCGTCGGTGACGGGGCTTAGGAATCCCGATTGGTGTCGGGTTTCGGGCGTCGGTGTCGGATGCTGGCAACGATGTGATAAGTTAATTGAAATTAAATTTTAATTTCATGGGATAAAGTTGCCTGCCATCGATGAGATTGCTTTTTGGGGGGCTTCACTTTGCGTTCATGGAATCAATATGGAAATGTGAGAATTATAGGGGAACGGGACACGTCCGAGGGCGGCCAATCAAAAAGAAATCCCCTGGGTCTATTAGCAGAATCATTTCATTTTCCCTTTTAATGGCAAACTCACATGTCACGCTGCCGCCGAAGAAAACTCATACATTATGTATACGCCATGTTGAACACACAAGATTCAATCTACGTCGCAGCGGAGAGTCCTTGAGGTTGGCTTTGGAGAAGTTTCACCTCGACTGCTGCCCGACCCTTAGTACACACATATCTGGGCATCCCTGTGTGTTAATTGCACAGAGAAAATAGAAATGATCTCCTCTGAAAGGTCGATTGGAGTTTAATTAACATCAAAGAAGTCTCAGCTGACTGGTTTCGGGGAGCATTACATATAGCAAGAAGCTGTTCCATAAGAGTTTCAATCGATTATTATTATTTAATTGAAAAAAATAAGTGGTTTTAGCCCTTAGAAGCAAAATCTTTTACCTATCTCTCCGGCACTTAACTACTGTACATATGTTTACTAAACGCCCTAAGAAATTTAACTTTTTCACTACCTTAGATTCACTATATTCATTAATGATATAAATATTATATTTCACTTTAAAACTATCCATTCTTTGTTTTACGTGTGGTTACAACTTCTTTACTATTCGAGCAGCACACCTTGAACAATCGAAAATCTGCCCTTGGGCCAATATTAATTCCCATATTCCCTTTTAATTATACAAATGCAAATGCAAACGAATCACTCACACAGTTTCCAGTTAAATAAACAATACAGGCTTATGGCTTTCACCCCAGATATCGATTCCGAGTCAAAACTACAAGGAAAGCATAATCAGCTTAGCCGGCGGGGCAATAATTTTAATAACAATTGGATGCGCATCCAATTGAGCTCAAAATCTGTCGGTTCGCCGCCATTAACTATGCAAATAACGGGCGGGATATAGACAAAATCGCAACAAGATTAATGTTTATTGATTTTCCCGGCCAAGTGATAATTTGTTACCACACCAAATTGGCCGTCGTCTGTCGAGCGAGCCGATTTTTCTGGCTTACTTTTCTATTTCTTGGCAAAGCCGTTCTAAGAATTTGATAAGCCCCTTTTGGAATTTTCAGTCAGTCGCCCGGTCGCCCGGTCGCCCCTCCAGAAAAGTTTTTGCGGGTATTTGCATTATTAAGTACACGCACCGATGGCCCTCCGTCGCTCTTCCGATTTGTTCTTGGCGCGGCTGGGGAAAATGGGTAAATGGAAACTGGGCATCGAGCCGAAGGTGTCATATTGCCGAGGATTTGCTTATCAGACATCAAAGGACACCTTGCGGTGCCATCTTTTTGCGGATCGTTGCCATTGCAACCCAAGCCGAGAAAAACGCTTAGGGGAGAAAGGGGGAAAAACTCTGCCCCCCGTCAAAGTCCCTTCACCCTCCTCCCAACCTCCGAAAATTTCCATCTCCAGCTTTCGGTAACTAACTTTTCTTCTTCAGGTTTACATAAATATTTTCGTTGGGCTTTGTGTTTGTTTTGTTTGTCTGGTTCCGTCTGTTTAGCATTTTGGAATATTAATTAAAGCAAACTTTCCGAGGTATGTGAGCGTTATTAAAAAACAAAAGCCTTACGTGCAGGAGCAGCTTTTTATCCTTGAGGAATATAAAGAAATAAATATTTTGGCGTTTTAAATGGCACTGATGAAGCTAAATTAAATTTAAACTAAATACTGTAAATAATAAAAGGGGAATCATTTTCATAATAGATTACATTTTAATATCTGTTGTACAGAAAAGAAAATCGGACAGAACTCTTGTAATTTTTCATATTTTCGGGTATGGTTTCAAAGTCATAATCAGATTTCTTAAAAAAAAGTAACACCTGATATTTGCAGTAAGTTCATCGGACATTATCTGTATTAATCAATTGTAATCAATTATGCGGGTGCCCAAAACCTTTTATCATATCTTAGAAGTATTTAAAAAATAATTCATAATTTACAAGGTATGTGTCAAGCTGATTTCTGGGGTTAAAAATCTTCCCTTTCATGAAGTTTTAGAACCCCCAGAAGCCTAACCCCTTATCGATACCAAGAACATTCAGCGCAAGTATAAATTAAAAAGAAACCTTTATATTTCGGCAAATTCATCAACCGGAATTGAGTGATACTTAAAAGAAAATACACATTTTTTTAAATATTGATGAATGGCAAGGGAAAGGGCTGACAATGACGGAAGCACAGAAGGAAAAGAAAACGTTTTAAGAAGGGTCCGTAATACGACAGTGTTTCCTAGAAAGCCTTTGTTTCGAGGTAAACGAGGGAGAGTTCCCGGTTCCGCCCGGCTTCGCCAGAAACTAAGGTAATGGATGCCCCTGGGGCATCCTGGGGACGGACGGCATTACCTGGATTTGCTTATCAAAACTTCAAAGGTCACCTTCCCGCGGAAGGCCGAGCAAAGTAAACATATATAACGACCTGTTCACATCTGGCCCTCTTTACTTATTCACTGCTATTTGTTATTTGTTATTTAGTCGTTTGGCTCATTCCGCCGAAATTAGCTAGAAGTGAAAACGAAACCTGAACCGAAACCGAAACTAAATGGGTGTATCGAGCGACAATCGGTGGCAACAAACTGCGGCGCAACAAAGGCCAATCGCAGCGCAAAGCGCAAAACAGAGCGGACCCTAAAACCAGACCGAAGTCAACCTACTTTTGGACGCAACAGACTACAGCCAGAGCCGAGTGAAAATACATTCTATATGTAACGATGTGCCATGCATATGCACCCAGCGAAAAAGTAGACTGAATAATACCATTGTAAAAATCAAAGGACTTTCTTGAAATCCCTTTTTTGAGTAAATGCCAGCGCTTAAGGGGAACTTAAGTCAAATTATTTGGAATTATTTGGTTTAAAACATTTAACTTAACATCAAATTATTTTTGGAATTCTTTAGAAGCCGAAAAACTGCAGGATATCTTTAGAATTGTACCTGAACCCGTCTTTATTTAACAATTTTTCGAAGAACTAAATACTAATGCTAATGCTGCCTTGCAATGATTAAGGTTATGTTTTAAAAAAATAGATTGATTTACCTCATCTTCTCTAAAAAGTGTTATATCTCTTTGGATTTAAAAACTTTAATGTATATTTATGAACAACTTATTAATTGATTTAAACAAAAATGTACAGATTTCCTTTATTGCAAAGTCTAATGTGACTTCGTAAACTTTCGTCTAAAAATGTAGTTATTTAAATAAGACAACAGCTTAGTTAAAATAGCTCGAAGAAGACAATTTACCAAGGATACGTGTTCTATTGGGCCCTAATATTACTTTTAACTAATTTTACAAATATACCAAAAATAAAGGAAGTTAGCCTACGTAAACTTCTCATAATTCATTTTAGATGACGAAAGAATCGTTCTAAAATGGGTTTCGATTCTTGGTAGATATAATATAATAAACAGGGCCACAGACGCCTGCAATATTATTTTAATATTGATATCACATTGAGATACGTTCTTTTTGTGCCCGTGTATATATGTACATTCGGTGTGCGCCCGGATGAGAAGCACGGAGCGGGTTTTTTGGGTGGTGGAGAAGAGCAGGGCAGGCCACCCCCTCTGGATCCCGTCTCCGACGCCGTCTCTGTCTCCGTGTGTATGGGGGGGACAATTGGGCGCCCTGCGGCGGATTATTGAATTTTCCAGCAGCATTCTCCGCTGACACTTGGCGCCTAATGCGCTACCGCTTACCTGCCTCGGTCGCAGCTCCTTCGCAGGACGATGCTGTGTTATCCTGGCGAACGGCTGCTGCTGCTGCTGCCGTTTACCAAATTCACTTGCGTTGACAAAAATTCCAATAGAATTTCGGCATAATTTACATATCTGGGAAATGCATTAAACACAATATATACACAGAGTCGGCAGCGGCGATGGCGATGGCTTGTGGTTTGTAGAGTCCAGAAGGAGACACGAACGGTCTCTGCACTGTATATACTCCCTACCTATTCTTTGCTCTTTTTTTGGGGAGCCCCAATTTTTGTGCCGCTAAGCGAAAAATCAAAAACGGCGCGCGTGTCGGTACGACTGATATATCCAGTGATTTGATGGGACCCACGCACTAGCAACACGCGACACACGACGACGGCGGCGGGTGAGTCCCGGGGACTTAGTCGGTGGCTATCCGGGGGCCAGGGATTTGGGGACAGTGACAGGCGACAGGCGGACAGGCGACTAAGATGAATGTCAATAAAAATGATACTCGCAAACTGCAGTTGGTTATTTTTTTAGGGGCTCCTCTTCCTCTCTTTTTGGGAGGTTGTTGTGAATCTGTTTCTGTTTTTATTTGTTTTTATTTTTCGTTTTTATTTCCTCTCTCACTGTTCCGAGTTACTGTGATTTAATTATAAATCGCAGACGAGAACCTCTATAAAGCTGGAGCGGCGGCAACCACAACCGGAGTTTCGTACTCGTCACGCGAAGAATCCGTACTGAAGATACAGATACGGATTTTGGCCAAGTGAACGAAGGCTTCATCTCGCAGCAGGGCTGCTGCGCAAAACGCAGCCAACGCTGGCGGGCCACTGCGCAGGCGTCGCTCTCAGCTGGCACTCTCTCTCTCGCTGTGGAGCCCCCCTATAAATATGTTTGTAAGCGACACGCTCGTTGGAATGCCATAAAAAAAGGAAGCGTTAGAATGAAATGAAAATGTAGCATAATTTATGACTGCATCGTCTTTTAAATAATTGCACGCACACACACTCACCTCCTGCCTGCGTTTTAAATATTTACATCTACTCACCTGCCCGGGCCCGAGAGCCTTCCCCCCTCTAATGACCAAGTAAATATTTCATTCTTTTTATATTTTTATGCTACTTTTAAACATTTTGCCGAAATTGGTTAAAGGTCAATGGTTTATTTTTGAGCAAAACACACATGGCAGCCGATGCGAAATGATTAGGAAAGATTTACGGGAAAATTAGCTGAACAAAAATGGCCGATATTTGCATAAACATTGATAAATAATTGCTGGAGAGTCTAGCAAAATGAAATAAATTGTGAAATTCGCTTTTTACCGCCCACAATTTATGTTTAAAATTGTTGACAAATATTTAATTTCATTACCCATTTGTTTTTAGTTTTCAATTTACTTCGTAAGGAAACTACCAAGTTTCCGAGAATATTTCCTTTAAAAAACATAAGCCAGACCGACGGACCTGATAAAGACAAGATTTATGGCCAAATTAGCTAATCAAATATTTGCGTAAACATTGATAAATTGCTGTTTTTCTTCAGCGAAAACGGGAATAAATTATGCAGCTGCTTTTAAAGTTTTAAACTGGAAAGTATATGGGATAAAAGTTAAGTTCTATTAAGCCAAAAGCATAAAATAGAACAAAGAATCGATGCTTGTATGTATATATATCAAGAAAAACGGATCAAATTAAACATCGAAAAACTAATTTTATAAAATGGAATACATCGTAACGGTAAGAAAAAAATTAAAAACATATATCCATTTTTAATGCAATGACATTGTAAGCATTTATATTGTATGTAATATATTTATTTGTAGGTCAAGTTCGTACACCTTTCTCCCAAACGGGAACTACTTATATATTTAAACAGACTATAATAAAATATATTTGGAAAATTAATGACATGCTACTATTGCTTCTGTAATTAAGGCCGTGTTGAAGTCAGTTCGTTGTTGCCTCTAGAGAACAAATCCAATAATTAATTAATTGTCACAAATAAAGTGTGTTGGGTTGTGTAAGAGAGAGAATTGAGTCAGAATTAAAGCTCGACATTGTTCAGATTGGAGCCCGAGGATGTGGGCAGATCGACGTCGCTGGGCGGCACAAAGGTGCCCTTGGTAAGGACGCTTTCCTGCTTGGCACATAGCTTCAGCATCTCGCATTTCAGCTTGTCCAAAATTGCATAGTTGGGCTGATTCACGGCGGCCTTGCTCTGCAGCACGGTGATCTCCTGTTCCTCCAGTTTCTTCTCCTTAAAGGTCTTGATTGAATTGTTGCCATACAAGCGAAGCAGCGAGCCCCAGGTCATAATGTGCGGATGCAGTATCTGAAACATATAGCGTTAGGTTACCAATTATTTATACTAGTATAGGACCTACCTGAAGGATCGCCTGGGAGGCCAGCTGCTTGCCCTCGCGTTTGTTCTTGCACACTACCTTGGCGGTGTGCTTTCCCACAGTCATGGTGAACTCATTCTTGTTGTTTGCCGTCCGATTGATCTCCTGGTTGATCTGCACATCGCTGCCGTAGTTGCGCTGCAGGCACGTCAGCAGTATGGCATTGGGCGATGGCTCTGTTGTCTTATTGCAAAATTCGGTGACCCGCGGATCCTCAATACGGATATCATCGAAAACCTTAAAGAAAAGATGTTCAGATGATGTGTTGCATTCAAAATCGCATATAGACAGTAGAAAAGCTTACAGACAGATCGCTCTGCGCCTTCTTGGCACTGCCGCTCTTCTGATCCTTGTTGCCTGTTATCTTGTCCTTGACATCGGGAATGAGTATCTCCAGGGTTTCACGAGCCGCCTCCGACTTGGCCTGTTTCTTGCTGGTCCCATAACCTGTGCCGTACTTGAGATTATTCACCGAAACGGTGGCTGAATACGGCGTTGCTGCATTCTGCAGTTCCTTGAACTCGTACGTGGGCTGCGTCTTCAGCGCATGCTGCACATACTCGTGCAGGATGCACACGAAACTCTTGCCATTCGGATTCATTATCCACTCCTTGCGTCCCCGCGGGTTCATAGCTCCGCCATCACCTGACGCTGCCAGAATGGGAAACTTGATCAGCTTGGTGCCGTCGGGCAGAGTGGGCCTTTGAATATTCTTGATGTGCTTGCGATTCTTGATGAACTTTCGGCGGGCATTCCAGCTACGGAATCGCAACACCCTAATCACCTTGAATTTGAAGAGTTTCTGGCAGTAACTGTTCAGCTGGTCCGGCGTTATGGACTCCTTTTGCGTGTTCTCGTTAACAGTAACTATTTTGGCGGCCGGCATGAGAGCTGTCGGGCCCTCTGACTTCATATCGAAATCCTCCCCATCATTCTCCTTTCCCTCCACATCAATGGCTTTAGTTGCTCCTGCTGCTGTGGCTGTGGCCCCGGTTATGGGACACACGCCTGCTGCCGCAGGAGCTTCCTCTTCTGGCTTCTTCTTTTCCGTCTCGGATTCATCCTCTAAAGCCCTACGGTAGTTGAGGCAGGGAATGGCTCCCAACGGAACAGCATGTTTTCGGGCACTGCCCGTTCCCAGGAAGTAAGGCCTGGAGGCACAACAGACGCGCGTCTTGCGATGCAGGAAGAGCGGCATGCCGCTGTTGTGGGTCACCTGCACCCAGCCCTCCGGCAGTACCTCAAAGTGATTGAGGCGCTTCTCTGAAACCATAAAAAAAGGTTTAACGGCAAGCTTGCAGTGAAGATCGCACACTTACCCTCGAGCACAGTCTTGAAACGTTGTTCGTACATGGGCCGCTTGGAGTCGCGCAGCTCGTCGGGCAGCTTTTCGTCCAGCAGGTTCTCGATCTCCTCGTCATCAAATTCCGAAGAATCATATTCCTCTCCCTCACCATCGGCCGCCTCCTCGTCGTCTTCGCCTTCTTTGCCGTACCTTTCAGCGGCGTACTTATCGCTGGCATCGTCTGGTAATAAATACAATCAGGGCTTAGATCATGGTTAAGCATCGAATTATAGGGTCGGAGTCCGACATAAACATTAACTGACAACTAGACACCATATTTGGAGTAATGAATCTTAGTTTTTTTGTAACCTGAAGAAGCGGATATTTGCCTTGAAAACTTACAAACATAACGATAAGCGCTTTGTGTGAAGATAAACCATAAACTCTTTAGGAAATTAGAAGACTCTAAAGCTTTTAGGGTTTTTACTTAAACCAAACAATGGTTTCCACTTACTATGACTACTCCAAATCGGGTAAATAAAACTGTTTGGCTAGCCCCTTACGTGGTAATTTATTAAACCAGCGGGATGGACAGGTGAGTAATAATCTACATAAATAAACATGTGACCACCTGTATTACAAAACTATACCTGACTTGGCTGGCCAATCCAGCCGGATAATTGGTATCATTCGCATGACAGCCACCCACAAGACACAAAGCCACCTGACCCACAGGAATACGAAATATAACTGAGGCTGGTATGGCTGCCTGCCTGCTGCTCTATCTATCAGCCTCCTGTATTTGCACAATGATAGAGCCAATGATTTCTTGAGATAAAAAAGTGACATTACACAGGAAACAATCGGAGGTGCAGACGGGAATCTCATTAAATCAGATCTCGTCTTCTTTCTATTTTGAGAGAAAATAAAGCTCATTCGTTCGTTTTTGCTTGTACATTGCACGCATAGCGCTTCATTTTTCTAATTAAAAAAGATTTATATAACGGTTAATGGAATATAAATTTAGATAGTCAAAGGATAATACAAACTCCAGGCCTGTGGTCTATTCCAGTTCCCCCCTAACCCCAAACTCACCTGAATAATCAGCCTCATCGCTGGCAGAGCCGACCTCGTCAAGCACCTGGAACTGCCTTAGCTGCTGGTCCATTGGCTCGCTTTGGAGCTCGTTGTCTCGTGTCTGCCGCATCTCCTCGATGGCACTCAGCGAGAAGCCGGCCACCTTGAGCTCCTGCTCCTCATCCTCCAGCCGTGGTCGCTTGCAAACCGGCTGTCCGGCGGTTTCCGATGGAAAGGAAGTCACCGAAGGCTTTGTTTCTACCGCCTCCGCCATTTAGAGTGGTGCGAAAACTAAATCAGGGGAAATTACTCGGACTGAGCGGAACAACAACTATAGCTGCCTGGGGGCCAATCTCGCCAATAACCAATACTGAGAGCATCCAACGACTTGCAATTGATTCCTCATTGGAAGTGCCACATTGGTTAAGCCAGAAGCCCCGCGCCGGATACCGCGTCCCACTCTTCCCCACTCGCGATTCTCTAGGTCGTGATTAGTCTTTGTCGGCGGCCTACACCGACTGGCTCTTAGCTGCGTCTTTCGCGATGGATTCTGTCCCGTTTGCTTGACAAAATCCCAGGGCAAAAGTTGCTACCAAAAAGCACACACACTTCTTGAAGGTCCTTGAAGGCAAAAACAACAATAAAAAGAAATGAACACCACATGTAAAGTTCCCAGTACAAACACCGGACTTGGCGGTCAGGCAGGGAAGCTCTACAAGATCTAGTTAACTTTGCTGACAGATATTTTAGTTCCGGAACTATCCCAAGCTAGTGTGCACTGTGTATGTATGTTTACGTTTACAAATGGTTAAAATCACAGTTCTTCTTGTTTTATAGGGTTTTTGGTAATATATCAAAATATCAATATATCGATAGTTTTTCTGAGGATGATACACTTGTGTCACGATGTCTTGGAAACATCGCTTACAACGATGTTTGGCGGGGAATTGTCGATGTTTTTCCATTCTGCGAATAAGGAAATTAATAAAGTCGTTAAAATCTTATGTATATAATTAATTTTCATATTTTTTATTTTATACACTTATACTTGGCCGTGAAAATATTCGAGGCGATTTCTTCAACAATGTAATCTATATAAATATATAAAGCATTTTACAAGGCAGGACAATAGCCTATCTCCCTACTAGGTCTGATCCAAACACGACGTAAGCACCGTCTCCACGTCGAGATCCATCGCCTTGGCAACCGACTCCTGGACATCTGCATTCTGGGCATGCATTCTGGTACGGAGGTGGGCCAACAGATGGGAGCGTCGGACGAACGAGGCTTTGCAGGGCTCGCAACTGAAAAGTGGGATTATCTTGAGGTTAATCACACTTTTATGGAGGTTCTACTTACTGAAAGGCTCGCTCGCCCGTATGCGTAAGCATGTGCTCCCGAAGTTTGCCGCTCATGGCGAAGCTTTTATCACATTCCGTGCACTTGAAGGGCTTGATATTTGTATGGCGGCTGGAATTGAAACGATTTAAATGAAGCGACTGTATAGGGTGTAAAAAGAAGCTTCTCACATGCGCTCGTGCCGCGTTCGCACACTGGTATTAGCAAACGTCATCTCGCAGAACTGGCAGGGATACGGACGCTCGCCGGAATGCATGTCCTGGTGCCGTCTCAGAAGATGCGCGGTGTAGAACTTCTGCGGGCACTCGGTGCAGGCGAAGCTCTTCAGGCCGGTGTGGCGCAACAGGTGCACCTTGAAGTTGCTAGGACAGGAGAAGTGCCGACCGCACTGCTCACAGATGCAGTCCCTCCTACGGCGCTCTCGCTTCAGGGCGACCACTTCCTCCTCGGTGAGCTTGTCCCACTGAACGCGGGGCTGATGGCGGGCGTCGGTGTTGTCCGCAAAGGTCACGGATGTGTAGGGATGACGAGGGGCTCTGGAAGGGACTCTTTTCTCGACTTCCTTCTGCTTTTTCTGTTCCTTCTCCTTAACCTCCTTCGGGATAAGCTCCCTTTCCGCCTTCTCTCGTGGCACTTCCTCCGCTGCGTCAAATATCTGTTCTTCTAAAACCTCATATTGTGTGATCTCTTCCAGGATAAGCATCTCCTGCTGGTCCGCCCCCACTGGTTGCTGCTCGATAGTGTCCTTCTGCGACTGCTTCGGCACTTCCGGCTGCTCGCCTATTTCCTCGTTGTCATTCAAATTCAGGCTATTAACAAAAACGGTGCGCCTGCTCTGAAGTGTCTTCTGGGTGCGAATTATTCGTTCCCGGAAGCGTATGGCCTCCCGCAGCGACACCTCGCACGGACCGCAGATGCAGACGGGGAAATCGAACTCGGAACCCTCCAGCAACTGCCGGAAAATCAAAATTCAGTTAAAATGTCATCACCCTGTCTGAACGTTTCTCTTCGCCCTGGCGTTTGAAGCGCCAAAAACTCACATAAAGTCCCGTTAGAGCCTCGATCTGATGGAGCTGTATGTGAAAAGGTTCGGCGAAAAGGTTTCGCGGATTCTTGCAGAAGATGAATTTGCCGCAGGCTCGGCAATGTCGACTTGGCATTTTATAAAAAATGTCTAATTCACTTTGCGATTTATTGCAGAACTCGGCGGTGCCAGATGTTTCGAGGTCTGGCAGCATTGTCAGCTGTTTTGATGAACGCGTTCCAGAATTCGATATCGATTAAAAAGAATTTATAAATAAAGAAATTAAATTCTTCAAAAGCATATTAAAATTCAGTAACGGAATATGAAACAGACAGTTAAAGCGACCAAAAAATTCCGTAAACGGTAGAAAGTTGCGAATTAGGAAACTAGAACATCCCCTCAATATAAACAAAGTTCACAGCACTCCCACATTTCGCAGTTTTCTAAATGCGCTTGAATGAAAGAACGAAAATACTGGGCCGGAGGGTCCTCCTTGTGCCCTACGAAGCCCGCCATGTACCCAAATACCACGACTGGATGAGCAACGAGACCCTACGGCAGTTGACCGCCTCCGAGGAGCTGTCTTTGGAGGAGGAGTACGAGATGCAGAGAAGTTGGCGCGAGGACAGCGACAAACTCACTTTTATTATCCTTGATGCCGCCATCTACACTCAGAATCAGGACGAAATTGCCGCAATGGTGGGCGACACAAACATCTTTCTGCATCCGGATCCCGAGGAGAGCGATCAACATGTGGCCGAGGCGGAAATCATGATTGCGGAGCCAGCTGCCAGGGGCAAGGGATACGGCCGCGAGGCCATGCTCCTCATGCTCAAGTACGCCCAATCCCAGGATCAGCTCAAGCTGAGCAAGTTCCAAGCCAAAATCGACATGGACAACAGCGCCTCCCTGCATCTCTTTGAGACATTTCGGTTTGTGGAAACGAGTCGAGTTGAGGTCTTCCACGAAATAACCTTGGAGCGCCCGATAACGCCAGATTGGACTAGCTGGCTAGATCAACAGGTGGAACTACGCATCGGAAGCTATTAGGGGACTGAGATAACTAATGTTCTTAGTTATCCGATCTTTTAAAGAATTATTTATGATAATATAATGTAATGTTTGATATTAATAATTTGAGATACGTGACCCAGCAATATTTAAAATCACCTTTAGTTTATACAGTTTCCATATGCAATTAAATTCAGAAACCTACATCCAAACCACACACTCCTTAGTTTATGCTCTGTTTATTACACTTATATTACAACTACTTGTTTTGCTTTTGCCTTATGTATGTATGTATGTTTGCATTTTACATCATATGTATGTGTGCATCGATGCTTTCTTGTTTTTCTGTCTCTCGCGCCGGCTTGGATGATTTGTTGCAATGCTGTGTGTATGTTTCTGGTGGTGATTCGCGTGGCAGGAAGTGGGCAACGAACGAGCACTTGCCGCCTTGTCAATTGTCGCTGTGTGGGTAAGTGTGTATATTTAAATATATAGTACATAAAACTAGATGCTTAGCTGCGTACTTAAGACTGTTCGCTCACTTTTAAAATTTTTAATTTTTTATAAAAATCATTATTAAATAATCAAAGGCAAAAAACAAAATCGTGCAAATGAAGACCGGAAAGCTGCCCTTAACTGAATCCTAAACGTAGATGATTAAGCCGCCGCTCGCGGTCCATCGATGGGCATGGCGTGGAGCACCTCGTCCAGCAGCTGGAGGGCACGATGCAGGTGCACCTCGATCCAGCAGGGCGTCTCCTTGATCGACTGTCGCGGATAGTCAGGTCCCCAGCCCTTGACGAAGCTCAGCCGCAGTATGCAGAGGCGACGCAGATCGTCCACACCAATGCCGGCGGCTGCCGTGATGCCTGGAAATTCAAAATTACAAATTATATAATTAAAATGTGATCTTAGGCCCAGACTTACTCCTTCCACCGCCACCGCCGCCGCCGCCCATCTGCTGATTGGCCACGCCGGCCACGGCTGCTGCCTGAGCTGCGGCCGCTGCCTGGGCATTTGTGGCCAGTGAGTGCATCTGCTGGTGGCACTGGCGCAGGTCAAACACCTGAAACAGAGAGTTTATAATCAGTTGGTAAGCTTTATATTCGAACTCCCACCTTAATGCACGCCGCCGGATAAATCTTGTGCACGGCATCGCCAGGCGTGCGACCCGCCTCGCGATCCAGATAATAGCTTTGTACGAACACCGAGTTGTCGCTGAGGCAGCGCAGCCAAACATCGCCCTCGCCACGCAGATCCAACTGCACGCCCTTGCCAATGTGCAGCCTAATAATAGGTAATTATTATTTAATTTATTCATTTAATGAATATCCTGACAAATCCTCACCTGGCTCGCTCCGATTGCTCGGTACGATGAACGTTGCTGAGGGCGCCCAGACAGAAACGATTGCCGCCGGAAGGATCCACGTAGCCATCGATAATGACATTCGGTTTCGCCGATGGCACCTTAAAGGTCTCTCCTACCTGTGTGTCCAGCTCAAAGTAGGCTATGGAACACCAGTATTCCGGTGGCGGTTGGCGTGAAAGCAGGCGTGGCTGCTGCTGCTGCGATTGCTGTTGTTGCTGCTGCTGTTGCTGCTGTTGCTGTGGCGTTTGTTGCGGCGAGCCAAGGTCACCTGAGAGCGTCGAGTTCCCTGCAAGAAAAGGGGAGTCTTAGGAACGGAATGGATAGAATTGTAAAGTGAAGACTTACAGAATCCCCCTGGCAAGGCACGCGGATCGGGAGGCTGCATGGACTGCGTGTATGTGAGTGTATTGGGACCTGTCCAGGTGCCTGCTGCGCCACCTCCCCCGCCGCCTTGAGCCGCTACACCACCAGCAGGTCCCGCATTGGCCTGCACTCCAGTCGGTGGCTGCTGCTGCTGCTGCTGGACGGTGGTTGGAGCAGAGCCAAAGCCACCAACGGACGCAGTGCCCCCCGCAGGTCCCGCCTGTGACACATACCCATTCTGCTGGGCATGCACAGTGGGCGGAACCGAGCCGCCGCCTCCTCCTCCTTGCATCTGACTGCCAGGCGGCGGCTGGCCATAGTACTGTCCAGCGCTAGCGGCTCCACTGCTGCTATTAACCGCTCCATTTGGCACGCCGCCCGCCTGCTGCTGCTGCTGTTGCTGTTGCTGTTGCTGCTGTTGCATGGCCAAGGCGGTGGCGGGATCTGTGGGTGAATTAGCCTGGGCATGGTGCACCCCATTGCCCTGTGGGTTCTGAGCCTGCTGCTGCTGCTGGGGCGGAGGTGGGGGCGCCATTACAGGATTCATGGGGCCAGGCATGCTCGGCATGCCATGAGGTACGGCTGTAAATTAGGCATAAGGACAAGGATGAGAAACCAAATGAATAAATATGATCAAATATAAACGGAAGACGCCTAAAAAAATATAACAAATTAAGTACAAAAAGATGTTTTCCTAATAGATCTTTAAGAACTCTCGTCAGAAACCCTTACAGAGCGGATGTGGCGCAGCCTGGGCTTGGGATTGGGCTTGCTGCTGTTGCTGAGGGTTTGGCGGGGGTGGTTGCTGCTGGGATTGCTGCTGTTGCTGTTGTTGCTGCTGCTGTTGCGAGGCCTGGCCAAGCCGCGGTGGAGGTGGCGCCATCCAGGAACTGCGCGACCCCACAACACCATCCTGCGGCTCAATTTTTGGTATTGTTCGGCCGCTGGGAAACATTGCACTTAAGGGATCGCCAACTAATGATCAAAGCAAAACAAAAAGAAACCAAAAAAAAAAATTAAACGTTTAACAAATACAAAGAAAATAAAAAAAAATTAACGAAAAATCGTTTAAATAAATCAAATGGAGCCAAGAAGTCCAGGATCCCGGAAAACAAATTGATTCCTCACCATATTCAGCTGGTCCCTGTGGATAACCGTAGCCGCCGGGACCCACCATCTGCGTGGGATGATGTTGTATGGTGCCGATGTCATTGCCATCGATATCCATGCCACCGACAAGCGCTCCGGCTGAATACTCGTCCTTCACCAGGCGACTGGGTCCGGACTGCAGACTGAGGCCGGACAGGTCAATGCCCGGCGAGACGACGCGCTCATAGTGGTAGGGATTCACGCACACCGAGTCGCACTTGAGATCGAAGGCGAAGGCACAGTACTTGACGTGCTTCAGCTCGTTCTTGTGCAGGTCCGGCCAGCGCCAGATCCGGGCGTAGATCACGTGCGGGAAGCCCTTGCGACCGGCGACCTGTAAGAGTAAAACGGAAAGAGGTCTTTGCTTAGATTGTGATAATCGTACGTTCCCAGAAGTAAATAGAGGCATTCGCTACCGACTAGTGCTATCAGAGAACCGGAAGTACACTTACGGACGCCACTCATCTCCGATAAGAGAGGAGCGTCCATTTACCTCACCTGCAGTCGTCCATCGAGCGTGCGCTGAATGGTCACACACTTGCTGGGATGTGCTCCGTTCGTGGTGATGGCCGTGATCAGGGAGTCTAGTTCGTCGCGCTTCTCCTTCAGCTTCTTGACCAGCGACTCGATGGCCCTCTTGGCGAATCCCTCGCTCTCGCCGCCCTGACGGTGGCACATCAACGAGTGGACAATGCTCAGGCATGCATCCGCTGATGTGGGCGCGTTCGAGGGCGGCGGCGGCGGCATTTGCACCATGTCTCGGACAATTACTGCGACGAAAGGAAAGGGATTAGTTAGTGGTGGGTGGGGGTTTTGCAAGGAAATTCATTGTCCTCTCGGCTTCGCAGAGCCTTTTTTCCGTAATAGCTTAAAATTTATTTTTATTATTCCTTTTTTGTTAAACTACTAAGCTCTCTCAAAGGGCAGCTAAAAAGGAACTCTCTTCGTCGCTATTGCTTATACTTTACTGGCAAAACGAGAAGAGATGGCTCAAAAGATCTTTCTATAAAGCAAGCAGACCAAAGAGAGCGTACACTTTGAAATACGAGATTCTCTATTGCAATCATTTTTAATAATTTGGACATTTTTTTTTCATTTATAATCAAGGATCGGATGGATTCCCCCACGAGTTTTTTGATTCTAGTTGTAAATTACTTTTTAAAGCTCCCTTTGGCTCTAAAATTATCCTATCAATATCTTACAAGGACTCATCCTTTATTAGGGTCACAAAAAAAAACAGAAAAAAGAAAATATTTGTATTTTCTTTTCCTTATGGCGCACATGTGTTTCCCTTCTTAAAAATACTTACTGTCCTGAGGGGCCACGGCGCCGTACATGTGGGTGGGCGGACCCGCCCCCGGACCGCCGCCCATGCCAAAGTCCTGGGCAAGGCCCAGGCCACCTGCATGGGCATCCACTGCGGCGTTGTTGCTGACACCCCCGCCGCCGTAACCGGGTTCGCCGGAGCTCCTGCGCCCGGACTCGGACGAGCCGTAGCCGTGACCGTAAGCCGCTAAACCGTAACCGGACGAGGGCCACAAAACGAAGCCGCCGAGGAGCAGAGAGGGGGGGAGGGGTGGAGCTCACACACGAGGGGGCCGGAACACCGACGACGAAAGGCGAAAAAGCACCAAACAAAGGCGGCACGCGAATCTAAGCACAAAACAAACGACCGATAGCGACGCCTGAATGTGCGTGTGTGTGTGGGCTTGGGGGGTGCTGCTGCACACACACGCAGAGATGCGACCGCGCAGCTAATCTCCGAACTCCCACCAAGTTGGCGTAATTCTGCAGCTTTTCCTTGCGAAAAGTCCCTTCTCTCTCTTCCTCCTCCTTCTTCCTGGCTCACAAGCACACTCGCACTGTTCACACACACACAGAGAGCAGGAAACTAAAACAGTTTCCTTCGTTCTATCAGCTTTCGAGCGTTGTTTTCACAGTTTTCTTCACAAGTTTCATGTCTGCCTTGTGGTACCTTCTTGGTAAACGCAAAGAACTCAATTTTCCGCAGGTTTTCCCGTTTTCCACCCGATTTGCCTCTTTTTAGAGTTGTTGATATCAAAATATCAATATATCGATATTTTTCTGAAGATGAAACATATCGCGATTTTTGTTTGCCCAAATAACGAAATAGAAATTTTTCGATATTTTGTGTCACAGGTGATGGTGGGCATTTTTCAAACTGAATCTGAATTGTATACCCTTGCAACTTACAATTGGATCATTATAAGTTAAACAAATTTGATTAAATAAAAAAAAACATAACATTATTCAAAACGTTGTATTTATGTTTACCTATCATACTATATTTACAGTTTTTAAGTAAGAGTTTTACATTTTTCTCTACAGTAAATGATCGTTTCAATATCAGCTATAAATTTAATTATCCGATTTGCATAAAATTAAAACCGAAATTCCTAAATTTTTTTTTTTTTTTTGCTATATTTGAGCAGATAATAGTACGTTAGAAAACAGCGAAATTAAAATTTGTCCAATAAATTTCTTGACCATTCCTAGGGCAGCTATAGGATACAGTAGTGAAATTCCAAAATTATACAAAATTGCCATATCTTAAATCTAATTGAAATATGTTGAAAACTGGCGAAATTATAATATTTTCCTTAAACTTTTCCGGCAACTGTATAATATAATAGACCGGTTTTGATCAAATTGAAACCAAAATTCTTAAATAATACTAAATAGCCATATCTCATCTTTAGAAAAATATCGATATGTTGTCTTTTTTCTCACATCCCTAATTCTCGAATTCCAATTTGAGAATAAGTTTATATTTTTTACTGGTAAAAGAAAAAAAGGAAGCAGATACTGATCAAAACGCAGAGGCATCCGGGTAAGTGACTCGGTCTAATTACAATCACGTAGCATCAATTTTGGGAGCTGTTCAATGCGTAAATCGAACTTGTTCGCCGACTTAAAAATCAATCGCCACGCGTTTTTTTCCACACAATCTGTGTGTTGGCGTGTGCATGTGTGAGTGAGTGTGTGACGAAATGAACGAAACTTGCAGATTAAATGATTAAATTTAGAGAAATCCAGGAGTACAATTGCTTTGTTAACAGTTAAATTAACATTTCAGACCCTTTGAGGCATAAAGAGTTCTCCACAAAAATTTCAGGTGCACCAGTTTATTCATTCCTGTGTTGCGTGTGTGTTTGTGTCACAGGTTGTTGTTGCCGACAATTTCTAGAAGTGCGTTGTAGTCATGTGTGTGAGTGGAGAGGCCCTGAAATAGCTCACCCCCACCCCAATCGTTTCTCCCCTTTCCAAGTTTAGCAAATATTCGCTTGGCAACAGGAATGGATTTCCCTTTCGCCGGGAAAATGCACTTTTACCCGTTACTTTCCTGGCTGCGTAATTTTATTGTTTAAAACCTTATCATAAGTGACGCAGCGTCATTGAACCACTAATCTTATTGAAAACTTAGTTGATAAAATTGTCAATAGAGATATGCGTGGGTGTGTGTCCGTTCTGCGAGATCTATGTATTATTTTTTTGTATTGGCATTGATTGTGAAATATGCAGGAAGTGGACATTTCCGAATGAACACAAGGGAAACCCCTAAACAACTCAAAGATCTTTACGCAGCTTCCGTTTGTTGTCTTCGAAATGTATTTATTTTTCTTGTAAACATTTAAATAAAACTAAAGTTCCTGTTTTGAATTTTGCGCTTATTTTCGGTTAACCAGTAACATCACAGGTTCGAGTCTCGGCTATTTTCATGTTTTCAACTACGACTTGTTAGCCTGGTTCACACCCAGTCTTGTGGCCTGAACATTTTTAAATATCTTCCCAAGAGGTGATCGTAGTAAATAAATATAGAAAGTAGTAACATTAATACTAAGAAGTCGAACGTGTTTAAGAATTTACTCGAAATATACCAAATACAAAATATAGTCTGTAAAACATAGAACAATCGAATATATACATTCGATTTCGATTCTGTAAAATGTCTCAAGAGAGAGGTGAGAGGAAAAAGGGGCCGATGGGAATGAAACAGAGAGCCAGCTCTGTATTCCATCTCGATTCCGTTTCATTTTAATCAAAACAACAAAGCAAAGAAGTACCGTTTTTAGACCCGAGCGCGAGCGTTTATATATTTGTATTGTGTGTTTGCATAGAAATAGAAATTTTTACAATTGAACGCGGATTAAATGCTTCCCAAAATGTACAAAGCCTAGTTAAAGCGCGACTAATGACCACAACGCAGAAACAGAGCTAAGATGCGCAGCTGATGGAGAAAAGTCCCAACCACTTTTTAACTGGTGTGTGGGAAAAATCGATCGAAAAAACTGAAGCGAGAGAGTTCCAATTGTGATACAACAAATTAAAAAAAAAAAACAAACAGCAGTACAAATTAGTTAACGTAGCTTAGCGAACTAAAACCACAGCAACGAGAAGACCAATCTGCCATCAATTATACACTTATTCTCAAGTGCAATATCATCAGAAGCCAAAATTCACCAATAAACTAAAGTTCATCTCAACATTCCTGCGCAACACAAAAACACCAAAATGGCTGTAATAACGTAAGTTGCACCAATATTCATGTTGTAGGCGAAAAAGTCGATAAATTGCAATAAGGAAAAGCCAAGACCTTGCTTAATCAGATGATTTTTGTTTGTTTGCCAAGCGAACTGATGGAAAAAATGGAGAATAGGCATACATACAGAATTCGTTATATACTTTCGTACGTGAAGAAACAATTTACGTGTTTGTTCCACTCTCAGTTCGTTTCACAGCTGTTTGGCTGGTGTGTCGTTTGCATGTGTATGTGAGAGAGTGGGTTTTGGGGTCCGCTATTCATAGGTCGTTGCTTAGGGAGCGAGCGAGACGGGAAGTGCAAGGGAAACTATGCTGCCAGCCTTGGTGTGTGTGCGAGTGTGGGGCTGTGCTTTTTATGCAAGCAGTACAGTACAACATAGCATCAACATGTATGTATGCATATTACTTTGCCTTTGTTTGTGGCAACTTGTTTTACTTTGACTAGAAAAGATATTATGCATTCCTGCCTCCCCCTATTTGCATGCATCTACATATTTGTTTTATTTACAATTTACGTCAATTGTCTTACTCCCTCCATTCCCCGCCCACTTTTGTTGTTCTCCCCACAATCAGTGAGTGTTTCTTTACCAGCGTTCCCCTGCTCACACACACTTGGACTGCAAACAAAGACTTGCGAGTGTGTTGTGTTCCCATTCGGATTTTGCCTCATATTCACACACATACACACACCAAGGCAGGCATTCTGTAAGAGTGTGCGTGCGCGGGCTTGAAATTGCGTCAGCCAAAAAACAAAATGAAATACAAAGTAAAATTAAACTGCTTGTTTTTATTTCAAAAATCTTTGGTAGATTTCGGAAGCGGAACTGGTTTTTCTTAAACGCACTTGACAAGTGTTGGGAGCATCGGCTTGGTATTGCATTCCATCTGGGTTTTTTTCCTCTGTTTCTTTGCTTGATTTCACCTTCAGTTTTTTTTTTGTTTCTGGGTCATATTTGTTGATTTCAATTTGTTGCGCAGCCGTAGAAACCAAAAAGCTGCAAACACACACACAAAATTGCTTAATTTGTTGATTTTCATATTTTCCATAGCCTCCAAAAAAAGTAAAATAAATACATGTCATAAAACGACCCCCACGCACGCATACCAATGCAAATGCTGTTTGTGTGTGTGTGTGGGTGTTTTCTGCGGCTTCTTCACCATCACGCCTCTTGGTACCGTTGTTTTATTTATTCCTCTTCACACTTGTTTACATGTAAAAAAGGTTCCTCTTTGGTCCCCATTTTCTATTTTCTACCTAACTTATATGGCGGGTGAAGAATAAGATGAGAATAAAGAGTGGAGGCGAATTGTTTGCCTTTAACCCGTAGGTGGGTATTGTTCTTTTAATCACAACCTGCTCCTTTAATTTAAAAAATCGATCAAGGTAATTGAAGGTTTTTGCAAGGAACACAATGACTTCAATAGCTTATTTCGTTTGGTAATTATTTACTTTTTATATTTGGTTATATTTAATTTTGTATGAAAAAAAAAATACAATTTAAACTGTATAAAATATGGAGTTTAAAGTAAAAAAAAATAATGTTTGTTTAGCCCTAACTCCATCTGTCATCTATTATCGGTAGGAAGGCGCCTTGTGCACAGAATTCGTCTGCTTTCTACCTGTTTTCTTGAATTTCAGTCTGCCATGAAATTGCGGTGTCTGCAAAAACGACGCCAAAGTCCAAAAGTGAAATTCAATGCCCGAAACACTCGCTCACTTGACAACAGCTGACCATCCCGAATCCGAATCGGATCCCCTCCTGTGATTCAGAGAGAATCGAAGGCAGGCAAGCCAAGCCACCCAGGAAAACCACTCAACTGCACCGATTTCAACCCCGCTTCCTGGTAATTCCCCCCTATTTTCAGCTCGTGCCAGACCATCGACTTTTCGAGTCCCACCCCTTTTTTTTTTGTTTCTAATTCAATTTTATGAAAGGTGACGAAAAATGCCAATATTCCCGGCTGCAGCTGCTCTCGTTCTCCCTTTAAATTTTTTGCACTGCAGCTGCCCCTGCCTCTGGTGGCATTTCTATGGGTTTTGTAGCGATAAGATCGAATTGCTTTATCGAGCCTCATGCTTACGTCATGGAATGTTACGAAATGTCCTCACTCTCCTCCGACCCGCGACCGTCCATTGATAACGTAGCGAATCCCCAGAGCTATAGGTCATCATTGGGATTGCACTTATCTAAATATCAGTCTGAGAACCAGTTTTTTGTAGACACAACCTATAATTGAGGCAATGCGATAACTTATACTAATAGCTTGTATATGTTGGGGGCAATATCGATGGAGTTATTGTATGTTCTTGCAATTCTTCAGGGACCTGTGATTTGTAATTAGTGATATGTTTCCAAAATGAGTAGTATTTACTGAAGAACGGTCAATGAATCACTGTTACCTTTTCCTTTGTGACTTTAATTCTCTCTCAAGAGAGTCTGAGTCATTACATTTCCTCTAACCAAAAGTCGCCCTTACAATATTCAAGTAGTTTATGTTACGTCTTCGTCTTTATGCTTTTGTTAATTTTTTTTTGGGACTTTGAACTACGACAGTGTTCCGTGGGATTAGCACACGCTTATCATCCATTTGGGCACGCTCCTCGCCTCGTTTGTTTTCAGTGACTCTGGCTTTCGGTCACGTTCACTTTACGTCAGGGAAATTCTTTTACTGCATTTCCGTTGATAGTGCTTGAGGGGGCCTGGAGTGCACTGCAACTGCCATTATTTGCAGTCACACGATCGGTTGATAATGCAAATCACCACCGAAGTCCATTGACAGATAGACGAGACGGCCGATAGACTGATAGTGATAATTCTGAGTCTACTTAACATAGCTCATGAATTTCAAACTAGAATAAGGCAAAACGGGCTTGGCAAAGGTCGATCGCCTGATACGAGAGAGAGAGAGAGAGAGAGTGGCGGGACGATTACCAAATGGGCTATATACCCGAGTACAATGCCCGCTGGTCGGGTCTCTTCCTCTCTTTCCTACCATCTATTGTTGTTTCCGCTTACGGTTTGTTTTCTTTTCCTTTTTTTTTTTTTTTTTTCGACAATGCCCCGAGAAACGTCATATTATCTTTTGTCCGTTTGGGATACCGGGAGATAAATTTCGTCGTATCTTTTGCCAGCACATGCCACTGCAGCCACAGCAGCAGCAGCTGCGCCTGCGCCCGATCTTTCCAAAATACAGTTCCCCCCGCTCCACTTGTGTGCTGCTGGGTCACTATTTAAATTGTGAAACTCTGTCCTGTCAGCGGGGTGGATTTCAATGCTTTTTGGGGGTTGCTCCGGGTCTAAGCCACCCCTGTAAACGAAAAGCTGAAAAACTGGCTGGGCAATTTCCATCGTTTCCGTTAATTATTGCCTACGGCAAAGTCAAAGTTCTTTGCACCTCCTTTTAACACACATGAAATAATCGGAGAGTTCAGGTTCGTTAGGGGTTGACAACACCTTTTCCGAGGTGGTTCGTTCAGGTTGTTTTCTTTCAGGATATTATAAAAGAAGAAATGGGTTGTGGTGAAGAAAGAAAAAATGTCTGGTAAATACCTGAAAGTTAAGGGTGAGAAATTTAGTTTGGCGCGAAAAACAGAAAATGACTCCTAAAACCAAAACTGGTTTTCTAATGAGAAGTCTTCGTGGACTATTTATATGTTGATTGCTTGCAATTTATAGTACGTTGATCAGAGAGTACAGTGAAACAGAAAAAACGTAGCCTGATGTAGCAATAGAGACTGTAGATTGGTGTTCCGCTTAGTAATAATCTGGAAAATATGTACAGAAAACTTTCTCTATTTTCGTTCAAAAAAGTTGGTTTAAAAAAAAACAACAAATTTATGTTTTATTCTTTAATAGGAAAATGATATTTTTTGAGAAATTTAGTTTTCTTTTTAAAGCAACCCAGAACTCGTTCCTTCATCTTTCACCCATTGGAAGCCTGTCCCCAGTCACGTTTCCATTTCTTCCATAAAAAGCTGGTCTTCTGTGCCGCTCTTTCTTGCCGATCTTTAGTGATCTCTCTCCTGCACACACTCTCTTTCTTTGTCTGTCATTTGTTGACCTTCATCGCCGTCGAAAATCAGTCGATGACGATGATAAATGAGCAAACCGTTTGTCGTTTGTCGATCGGTTGGTTGTACGAAAAAAAGTAAAAATAAAAGGCAAAGCGTAAAAATTAAAAGCAATTGCTCTCTCTCTCTCTTTTTCTCCCTGCCTGTCTGTCTAAAAAATCATATGTTGTCTAGGGAAAACATTCAGCTTTTAGTGGCACTCTTTGTTTACGATGCGGATGGACCTCACTTTCGTTTTGGAAACGCATCTTGGTTTATGTTTTTTGGCTTTACCACACCTTAAACCTTAACTTTCAATTGCAGTTGAGGGATTTTTTTTTGGGATGTTACCTAGTTAAAGACAAAGAGAAGCTACGAAAATATTTCACACCTGTCTCGGCCACGCCCGCCGCCTTCCGTCTGTTACGAAAATAGGCAAAAAGTGAAATTTTTTGTATGCTTTTTCGTATTTTTTACGGTACAAAAATATGGCTATAGCTCTGGCACACACAGATACTATATATTTGTGTGCGTGTGTGCGTACGTGCTTTGCGTCAGCGGAGAGCAAGCGCGCGCCAAAAAAGAAAAACAACACAACGACTCAAATCAACAACTAAAAACAACTCGACAACTGAAAACAACAACAGTTTCGAATACGAAATAATTCAGTTGAGAAATTCCGAAGCTATTTATGCGCTTGTGTGTGTTTACATATTTGAAATGATTTAAGACCTGTGTACGTCGTGCTGCTTCCAACTGCAGTCGAGCAGAAAACCTTGGCTAAGATCAAAACTGCGATAACATTTTGTCTAGCTACAAGTTTTTTGGGGCTTTTGCTCGTTTTATTTCTTAGTTTTGGGTGAGCTGTTCCCGCTATAATTATAGCCACCTTTGTTCTGCTTTCGGTACGCAAAAAAAAAAAAAATCAGTAACAATCTGTTATTGTTTCGAAACGGAGAAAAACAATCATCTCTATCATCTAATCTTTAATATTGGTCAAGCCCACTTGATAACAAAAAATATATGAAAGGCTTATCAGACACATAAAATACATAGTAGTAGTAGTAGGGATCTCTTCAAGTTAGATTATATATTAAGTTAACATCCAAGCCAACCTTAAGGATATCGTTGATAGATCCTAGAGGAAATTCTCAAAGAATATCATTAGAATCCCCCTTTTATAAACCCACTTGTATAACATTTTTTTTACTGTGTACGCTTTCAACATATTACTCTCATTGTTATGCTTTTGGTCATTGTGTTTATGGTCTTCAGCAGAGCGTAAAAGTTGAACTTTAACCTAGCTCGCTAGCTACCGTTATCACTGGTTTTCGGAAGCAGAAGCTTTTCTCTGATTTAATTTTAAAGCGCTTTAAGCTGCGATCTCTTGTACCTAATTTCATGCTTACTCAGCAGCTTTGGAGTCTCTTGGATATTTCCCCCGTCTGCGCCCGCCCCTTGAAACTGGTTTCTGGTGGGCGGCGGGCGACCTTGAATTGCTGCTGGCCCAAAGCTAGTTTCGATTGGTTATTGTTATTGGTTGTTTTGATCACTGGATTTATAAATAGAATAGCCACAAGAAACGGAAGTCTTTTGGCTGCCCAAACGCTGCTTGAATATTTCTGGGGGAATATTTAGTAATACCAATTGGTTTGCACTGCCCAGTGCGTCACATAAGTGGCCCCGCATCTGATTCACATATTGAAAGATGATTCAGGGCGCGGTCGGAATGTTTCTTTGACCTGATTATTATAAAACGAAGAGGTCGGAGTCATCAAAATGGGGCTTTACTTTCAACTTTTAAGAGCGGAATTCACCAAGAAAAAGTGAGGAATTTGGAAGTATTTAAAAGCTTCACTGATCTCTATAGTGTTTGTCAAGTAATTCGGAACATTTTAATGAAGCTTCTAAAGTGTAGCTTGGTGTAGTATCGTAGTTGCTTTTAGCTGCTGTTTGTTTTGCTAATAAGCAGCCTTGTTTGTACCTGGCTGGCCATGAAGCAGGTTAAACGATTTAAATTACCCCTCAACTGTGGTTATTTTTGTATGCAGATTGAGGATAAATACAGTGACTTGAAGGCGAAATGAGTAGACCCCTGGCGCCACAGCCGATCCGATATTTCCATTGATTCCTTCAACTCCCTGCTAAATCTACGATTTTGATTTCTGTATTGTGGCGCCTAAAAATAGCAGTACGATCCCTCATCAGTGTCAGCTACTTGGAATCTTCGGGCACCACCATCTGGAGGCAATTGTCGGGTCTTTCCTTACGCCCTTTTGCCATTTCCTAGTTCCTCTTCGAGTGCTTCGGGATTGTTTGGGTTTGCATAGTTTATGTCATCTATCAACTTGTTGTTTACACGATCTGAAGTTTCTGTTTTGGTTATTCCGCAAGAGTGGGAGAAAGCCACCATCGTAAATCTCCTCTCCCACCGCTCTCAAATCTCTCTTTCTTCAAATTATAAACTAGCACAATATGGCGGCATCGGCGTCCGTTTGCTCAAGTGTTTATATGTAGATTTGTGCTTTTCATTTGTTCAAGTTTTATTAATCGGGAACACACAACTCTGGTGTGGCGGAAGTGTGAAGAGATATAGAAGCATTTCAGCGGGGCGTTGTTTACCCCTTTAA
The DNA here is from genome assembly GCA_008042675.1 of Drosophila seguyi. Classification (NCBI taxonomy): domain Eukaryota; kingdom Metazoa; phylum Arthropoda; class Insecta; order Diptera; family Drosophilidae; genus Drosophila; species Drosophila seguyi. Next base: position 321,538 of record VNJU01002891.1, on the reverse strand, counting down.
AGATTGATATTTAGGGAGGAAAATGTACAGAAAAGTCGTTTAAAATCTATTTAACTTGTAAGATTTAGCTTGAGAGGCTTAGAAAAGACTTTGTAAATTAATTTCCGAAATCATTCCCTTGGAAGCCTTAATTTTGCGAGGTTACTAACAATATCTTGCGTGTGTTTATTGTATAATTAAAATACAAAATACTTTTGTTGTATGATTCTTTTCATGTTTCTCGATGACCGTACACATTTCTTGATCTATTTACGTGGTTTGCCTTGAGGCACCACATCGATTCCCCCCGGCTTGTAACCTTGTGTCCGTCCGCGCGATTTGAATAAAAATGTGTCACTCGCCGTCGCCTGAGGTCGATTACTGCTCAAAATAAAATATATATTCCAATGCCGAGCGATGGTTGATTTTATCCCAGTGTACGCTGTAAGGTGTGAGTGTATGTTTTTAGCTCAGCAAACAAAGTTCGTTAAACGCATTGAACACGAAATATTTCGAAAGGAAAACAAAAACAGGGCGGGGAGCATTGCACTTGCACATAATTACTGTATTAATTTGCATGCCACTCATTCCATTGACTTTATTTTGAGACACTGTAATAATATTTTATTTTCACCAAACCCTTTGCAGCTCGTAAGTTTTTAGATTTGAATTAAGCACAAGGCGAAATTCAAAAGCTACATTTAGCTATACACAAAATCAGCTTAGCGCAAGAGTTTATTATCGTGAAAAGCACTGAGCGAGCACATAATAAACCACACTAGCGCTTTGCACAGAAATTCATTTGGTTTTCCGAATTTCTGAATACATATTTTTCATTAAATATTCGAGCGAGTGACTGCTGCAAGATCAGAGTACGCCAGACAAGCCATAACCAATAACGACTGATAGCTAAAGCCGCGAGATATCCTATTGGAAGCGTTGCTATCGTTGATCTTGTCCTTTGGTACACTGCCCGCATTAAGTACTCGTCTCTAACCATTGTCGAGGGTTCGTTTCGTTTGTTTGCTGTTTGCAAATCGTTGAAAAGAATTGCATTAAGGTCACTGAACTGCTGATGGTATTTCGAATTGCAACCAGCCAGGGAGTCTGAAGAGGATCTCTGAGTTCTGCGACCAGTGTGTGCATAACAAGTAGCAAACAGACTCATTTTATTTTCGGTGGCACTTCAATCGAGGAGAGACACAGTTTTCTCCCTGAAGTGCAAGGTGTTCTTCCCCGTAATTAACCCGCACAGATCTTGAGCTGTAGATTGAGAGTTTCCCCGTAGAGACTCGCTGATATCGGCCCCGAGGGCAAGTCTCTGAGATCTGTGTGTTAGCTGAAAATAAAATCAAACAATTTGGCGCTAGGATAGCGAGAACGAAAGGTTGAGTTCTGCTCCTTTCCACTTCTCCTCCCAGCGAGAGTTATCTTGGCCTAGTTTTTCACTATTTTTTGCAATTTCTCGACACTTTTTGCAACTCTTGAGTTAACGAAAGTGTTGTGTCTAAAAAAAACCTATTTCCAATTTGCAACCAAAATATAAAAATACAACAGGTACTAGGCCAGCCCTCACAATGTCTGTCCCTGTACGCTACTCTGCTGCCGCCGACGAATACGCCGCCGAAGTTGATTGTGAGTTGGAGTTGGAGAGCGCTCTGCATCAGCAACAGCAACAGTTGCAGCTGCAACAGCAATACGCGGAGCAATACCAGTACCAGCAATACCACCACCAACGGGAGCAGGATATCGCCTACTATTGCCACTTGCAGGCGGCGCGGCAGCAGGAGCAGTTGATGCAGCAGAGGACATCGATGTCGTCGTCGGTTATGCCAGGACTCGACTTGCCGCACCAGAACCACCAGGAGAACGCCACCAACAACAACGGACACGAACAACTACTCCACCACGCCATGGACGCCAACAGCATCAATGCCATTCTGGTCGATGACGAGAAGCCCTCGACTTCGGCCCAGGCGGCTGCAGCTGCTGCTGCTTCTCTTTCTGGAGCTGGAGTATCCGGTGTTGCTGCTCCCACAACTGGTGGTCCTAATGGTGGCGGCAAGCTGCTGGCCAACGGCATTAACCACAATGCAGAGATGCCAACTGATTGGATGAGGATTGCGGACGAGGGCCGGTATGGGACACCGGGTGCTGCTGGCTTGGAGTATCAAAAGTACGAACAACAACAACTCGAGGATCTGGAGGGCGAGGCGGCAGGGGCCGTCGGAGGCGTTGCCAACAACAACAACGAGCCGTCGCCATCGAAGAAACTGGAGGATCAACTGCACGCCCTCACCTCGGACGAGCTGTACGAGACGCTCAAGGAGTACGATGCCCTGCAGGACAAGTTCCACACTGTGCTGCTGCTGCCCAAGGAGTCAAGGGTGAGTCTACTGCCAGAATCTACTTAAATGATGATACTTCCATGCACCACTCTGAATATAACTGTGCAGATTATGGATTTTCTGAATAGAATTAGATTTATGTCAGAGCCTTCCCCACCACTTGCCTTGAGTCTTGACTAACCTCTTAATCTTTCTATCCCACAGCGCGAAGTGACCGCCGGCGGACGAGATGGCTCCGCCTATGTGCTGCGCTGCCTGAAGATGTGGTATGAGCTGCCCTCCGACGTCCTGTTCTCGGCCATGAGCCTGGTGGACCGTTTCTTGGATCGCATGGCCGTCAAGCCCAAACACATGGCCTGCATGAGCGTCGCCTCGTTCCATTTGGCCATCAAGCAGTTGGACCTGAAGCCCATACCCGCCGAGGATCTGGTTACAATATCTCAGGTGCGTTTCGCTGTCTTTAACTCTGCACAGTTTTCTTTATAAATTATTTCTCTTCTAGTGCGGTTGTACCGCTGGCGATCTGGAACGGATGGCCGGGGTGATTGCCAACAAGCTGGGCGTCCAGATGGGCCATGCACCGATCACATCCGTGAGCTACCTGCGCATCTACTACGCCCTCTTCCGCAATTTGGCCAAGGAGATTGGCGGTGACTTCTTCAAGTTCTACCAGCAGCTGATCAAGCTGGAGGAGCTGGAAAATCGCCTGGAGATTTTGCTGTGCGACGTGAAAACCACCGTGATTACACCCTCGACGCTGGCCCTGGTGCTCATCTGCCTGCATCTGGATTTCCACATCAAGGAGTCGTACACGCGCGGTAGTCCGGAGCTGAAGCATGTCTTTGAGTACATTCTCTTCCTGCAGCAGTACATGAGGGTAAGTTCTTGAGCGAGTCTCTGAACGAGCTTTGGTTTTAACCTAATCAATATATGCTTACCGCGACAGATTCCCGATCGCGTTTTCACCTGCGGCTTTAGCATTGTTTCGGGCATTCTGTCCCATTACAACGGACAGAACAAGGCGCCCTACAAGCAGCGGCTTGTCTGGAAGTTGTCCAGTCGCACGCTGCGCGTCTTGCGGCCCATCAATCGCTTCTCCTCCGACCTGCCCACCATAGAGGAAGGCATCTCCAATGCCCTCGACGATGGCCTGCGTTCAAGGTGAGTTTCTTTCATTATTTTTTACTCTCCTAATGTGTACGAAATGCAATATAATATTATGGCAGAATCACGCCTCAGTAGAAATAGGGAAACAAATAAAGTCGGGAAATATTAAAGCTATCATTACAGTATGGAAAAAGATAGCTAATGGGCCTTGCATAGAAAAACTCGAACATAAAACTTAATTGTTAAAATTTCCTATAAAAGCTTGCGGATCTCTTGATTCCTGCTTTATTTTTAGTGATGTTCGTAGGTATATAATCTGGGTATGTAAGGCAAATGTGTCGATGACGATCTGGACGTTTTTTGGCGTAAACAAGTTTCTAGAATATTAGCGATTCCATTATCAGCGACAGCAGCAGCAACAACACAATTGTCATGAGACTGGCTGGCTGGTTGGCTCGCCCACTTTTCGTCGCTGCCGCCCCCCTTGCCCCTTTTTCGCCCATAAAAACACGGCTATATGTGTGCGATGTATATACCGATTTGTTTTTTATTTTCGCTGCCTTGCTTTTGGCTGCCTTTTCGGCAACAATCTTATCGTTCGCACGCACATAGACCGCTGCGAGGGCTGCGGCAGGAGTATACCTAACATATATACATATATATCCGCTAGGTATTTGTTGTTTGTAGGAGACTACCTATATCTATAGGTACCTTTCCCATCACAGCTGTTGGACGTCCTTGAATTCTCACATTGAACTTAGACTGCTGCAGCATGTTCAATGTCATTGAAATGAATTTCTATTTTCATGTTTGTTTTCTAGCTTTCTTTTTCCCTTACACTTAGTAGCTATCTTATCGCTATTGTTGGTGTTCTTGTGGTTTAGTCATAAAAACGGTAGAGTTCAATGCACTATTTGGCGGAGTTGCACCTGAGCAAAGGTTTTGCAAATTTATCAGCTGATTTTTTTAAGCTTTTTACTAATTACGAGTGGTTTTTTTTTGCGGACCTTCAACTTGAACTCGTTTTATTGATTGCCTGCCTGCCTTGACGGTTAATGCCATTTAAGGTTGATAACAGGTTGCACAATCACCCTGAATGAAAAAGAAATGCAATAGGGGGGCACTAGAGAAAATTCTGTAGAAGATTTCTATAGTTTTACTACCCAATGGGTATAATAATAACATATTAACATATCGAAAGTCCAACTTGTTACTTAACGCATGACATCCCCTTTGCAGGACCGAGAGTATTAGCTCCGAGGAGGAAGAGGACTGGCCCACTTCACCCATAATTCCAATTTTCGAACAATGTTAGTATCCAGCGACCAGCCAGCAGCAGTAGCAGCAGCAGCAGCAGGGACCACAGCTGGAACTGGAGCAGCGGACAAGAAGGAACCAACAACCAGAAAGCCGCGCGGCACGCAACAAACGCTCCTGTGGTCGCCCGTCATCCAGCCTCCAGGAGACTCAACACATATCCACAGAGAACGAGACACGATCATAAGAAGTAGCAGAAGGAGGATGATGGGTGACAGGACTTGCAGGAGCAGATCTACATCATCATCGAGCGTGTGTCCGTGCGAGCGGCGATCCGTGTGCTCGTTTAGAGTAGGTAGCAGTGTATGTGTGTGTATATTTTGCTAAAGTGCATCATAATTATTTTGGCATACGTGTACACGTACGTGTATTAGCGCTGGTTCTAACATTTAAGAAACAATTGAAATGCGGGTGGGATCCCCCTTTCGCCGCGTTTTGTTAGAAGAGGGACGTCCACGACAAGTGGCGTCCGTAATTTTTTCGATTTATTTTTGCGGCAGACAAAAAAATACGTGAAAAAAACAACAAAAGCTACCAAGAAAGCAACAAAAAAATATAAAAACAAGAAAAGAATGCTGCGGACCATCATACAAAAGATTGATGCCGTTCCGGATCATATTATTCGAGATCAGTGAGAGAGAAATCACGATTTATGAATTGCGAACCCACAAAAACCTATAATTACATCTGGAATGGGACAGCAATTTTTTGCGTGAGAGACCGTAAAAAAAACCACTAAAAACCATCAAAAACGAAAAAAGAAAATTTATTTTCCATAGAGACAAAAAACGAAATAGTTTTGTAAAATCTTTATGTTCTCCATGTTTGTTTCGCTCTTATATCAGTTATGTAAAATCCCCGTAAGAAAAAAGCGTCAAGAAAAAATCATAAAAATCTATAAAAACGAAAATCTATAAAAAAAAGTACAAAACTTCTCTATATATGTATAGACCGAACCCAAAAGATAAGCTGAACCAATCAAGCCACATAAACAAGGTCAGATCAGATTAATCAGTAATTTTAGCCGCGCTCAAAAAAGAAAAATCCCAAAAAAGCAAGAAAAAAACAATAACTATATAATTCGCCGCCTATATTGACTAAGAAATCTTAACATTAATAATAACACTAAACATTAAACGAAAGATATGATGAAAACAATATTGTAGTGTGTGTGTCTAGTAGATTTTTCTCTGTATAACAAAAACTTTAAAACAAAAACACCAAACTAAAAGCGAACTCAATTTCCGCCCTTAAAAGTACATTTTGTTATTAATTAATTGCATAAAATGAATCATTAATTGGAAGGCATTGAGATTTAGTTCGTTCCAAGATGAGTGATTATTTTTATACAATACCTTCTTTACCTATATCTTCTTTTTTGTTAAATAATATTATACTCTATTTATTAAAACAAAAGATATTGTAAAAACAAAATTCATTCTTATGTTGTACCAACTAAAGCCTAATTTTAAAGCAAAAACCAGCGTTGAGACAAAACCCAACCAAAATAGCAAAATTCAACTCCATTTGAAGCGCGGCAGACTTTGCTCCGAAATTATGATGCAACATTTAGCAAGATGTACAATGTTAAACATAGAGAGTTTGTGTGAGAGGGGAAACATGGCAGGAGAACTAACGCAGAGCATAAACACAATTGAAATTTGACAAGATTCTATTCATTTTTGGAATAACTAAAGCAAACCAGTTGCCGATGATCAGAATGTGCAAACAGAAACGATCTTTTGTCTGTAAATTTAAATAAAAATGCTCTTGCCAGCGTGGAGTGCCACGGTAATGGCATGCAGTTTTTCAATGAATATTTACAACAAACCCAGCCTGTTTTATTTATTTATTTATTATTTGTGTTGTGTGTGCAGTTTGCAGTCCAGTCCATTGGCAGCCGCTGACTCCACCCGAACGAAATGTGAGTACCAACCACAATTTCCATACTCCCCAGATCCAAGATCCCAGATCCTATGCACACGGACAAATGTAAATAAATAAAACCCAAATTAGGCAAGGACCTTGCTGTAAATATTCATTTATACACATCAATTGATCTTCAACCACATTTAAAATATTTGTGCAATAGTTTTTGTAGCTTTTTAGAATGCCAATAACTTTGTAAACACGGAAGGTCAAACGCAGAAGTAATTAACAATATATTTAAGCGAGAGAGATCCATGTGTTCAATTGCCTGGCAGAGAAACATACCCTAGAAAAAGAGAAGATAAAGAATTTTTAAGCTTAGTATAACCTTTTAGTAAGAGCCAATTGACAAATAAGCGAGAGGTGAAACGAAAGCGGAAGCGCGGACACGGCAACGGAAGTCTATACCTAAGTTTTTCTACAAAATGCCCGTCGACTGCCACTACTGAGATGAGATTTCATAATTTTTAACAACTAGCAAATTTTACATTGTATTTAGCGCCGAGTTAGTTAAATATTTGCAATGAACACATCAAACAATCTCAATTATTGTATAAATATCTATAATTTTAGCCTTAATTTTTTATTGTCAAGCTTCGAGCTTCAATTTTACCATACCTTTGGTTGAGGTTATCTTATCGGTTAGTTTATTTGGATTATTATGTAGTCACAAAAGCGAAATGAATTCATTCTGTACATTACTCATTTTAATTTATTGGAAATTACAAGAACCTGTAATTAGATTCTACATTAGGCGTCCAACAAGAATCATTCTTAAGCAACATAATGGATCATTGTGTAAGGAAAAGGAGATGTAATACAAGTTGTTTGAACGCAACTAAAACTCGTGATTTAAATCATTGTACACACATTACAACAAAATAAATGCAAAAAAAGTATTATTAAATGGTAAATAAAAAATGGTTTGTTATTTTTTGGGATGGCTATTGGTAAGATCTATCTAGACCTGAAAACATTTGGCACTCATTTAATGGGTCATATCATGTTTCTTGTAAATTTATTTTCAATTATAACGGTAGATTACTGTAATCAAAATGAATCAACATTTTATATACTTAGGTTGTCGATGGTTTTTTTTAATATTTTAACATTTTATAAAGTTGTAGCTTATAATTGATTTTGAGTATTACAATTATAAAAAATAAACTTGATTTAGTACAAATGTAAATACTGTCTTTAAGGACCAACTTTAACTATTTTGTTGCCAATATTTTCACATTTTACGATGAATAACGTGATGTGAACGTGCCCACTATTAATAATTGGAATTTTCCTTCGCCAGATTTCTATCGATATTCTCCCTGAAGGCTTCATTATATATCGAATGACACTTTTTCTTTTATGATTTAACGAAATAAATTAATTACACATTATTACTTATTGTATTACCCTATTTGTTAAAAATCTTTATTAATATAAACATTAATAATGGAAATAATGCTAGTTTAAGCAAATAATATGTCGTGCTATCGGTGGCCCTATCGATGTTTGCTTCACGTGGTGGAATAGATTCAATAAATTAAATTTATTAATTTTAAGTATCTGTAAGAAAAATAAACGAAAGTAATTACGATAACACAATAACAACAAAAATAAATCTTTTATTCACCGAAAAATACAAATGTGTCAAAGTTTTTTACCTCTCACCACTATCAGTATTCTCTGTATAACTGCGATAGCCTCAAAACTATCGCTTGAACCTAGCTATCGATAGTGCCATCGATGAAGTGCCAGCGCTTTCGAACATAACCTTCCTTTTCCATAATTTTTTGTGCTGTGTACACGTGTTTCCACAATGGCACCCGTCGAGAAAGCTAAAAAGGTGGCCAAGTCGGCCAAAAAGGGCAAGAAGCACCCGGTCAACTCCTACCTGAAGGGCGGCATCCTGCGTTACTCCAAGGCGCAGGTAAATATCACTGAAGACGTCGTGGCTACGGGGCTTCTGGCGGTGTGACGCCTCCACCTCCAGCGGAAAGTGACAAAGCGGCGTGGTTTACATATGCTTGCTAACTGGATTATCTTCAAATCAAAAAATAATAAATTATATATCCTGTTGAAAGCCGCATAGTTTTAGGCTCTATATCTTGTTTGTAAATATGTGTTAAAAATGATGATATTTCCATGCACCACTCTGAATGCTTTCCATGAGCAACATGCAGATTATGGATTCTCTGATTTAGAACACTGTAAAAACATTGTTATAGAGCCTAAAACTGATAAATATAATCTGTAATGGATACCTTTCAATAATTCTGGTTTTAAACTCTATACCTTGTCTTCCAAAGTATATATTTATGATGATATTTCCATGCACCACTCTGAATGCTTTCCATAAGCAAAGTGCAGATTATGGATTTTCTGAATAAACTACAATAAAATAACAAATTTATAGAGCATAAAACTAATGAATGTAATAAAAAAAGAATTCTGTAATGGATGCCTTTCAATAACTCTGTGTTTTCACTCTATATTTTGATTTAAAAAGTGACTGATGATATTTCCATGCACCACTCTGAATGCTTTCCATAAGCAAAGTGCAGATTATGGATTTTCTGACCAAAAAAACAATTACAAAAACCATTATAATATATTTTTCTCCATAAACACTTTCTAATCATTTTACCCCCTTACAGATGTACAAGCGTCGTGCCCTGTACCGCCTGAAGGACAAGAAGAGCCCCGTGGTGCAGAAGGTCAAGGTACCCATCAAGAAGGTGAAGAAGATCGGCGGCCCCAAGAACGGTGGTGAGCGTACTGTTTACCTGAACAAGTCCAAGGCCACATACCCCACCAAGACCTTCGTGAAGAAGCGCCCCTCCAAGGCCAACTTCAGTGAGCACAAGCGCAACACGCGCCGCAACCTGAAGCCCGGCACCGTTCTGATTCTGCTGGCTGGTCGCCACCAGGGCAAGCGTGTCGTTCTGCTGAAGGTGCTCGCTTCGGGACTGCTCCTGGTCACTGGACCCTTCGCCCTCAACTCGTGCCCCCTGCGTCGCGTCTCCCAGCGCTACGTCATCGGCACCTCGTCGAAGGTGGATCTCGGCGCCTTCAAGGTGCCCGAGCACCTGAACGACGCCTATTTCCGTCGCATCAAGGCCAAGAAGGACAAGAAGAGCGGCGAGGCCGATATCTTTGCGGCCAAGAAGGAGCGCTTCGTGCCCAACGAGCAGCGCAAGAAGGACCAGAAGGAGGTGGACGCCGCCCTGCTGAAGGTGATCAAGGCCCACCCCGAGGGCAAGTTCTTTGCCAAGTACTTGCAGAACATGTTCGCCCTGCACTCCTCCCAATACCCACACCGCATGCGCTTCTAAGCGGGTGGCGAAAGCAACTTCAGTTTAAGGATTTCTAAACACTTTGTACAAGCAGAAGCGAGCCCATTCACTGCTGCCGGTTAGACAGAAACAGAATTTGTAAAATAAATCTTACAAAACGGAATAACTTCGAATTGATTAGCACGGGTTAGTCCATGGATTGAAACACTTTAATGCGATCTAAGCAATCGATTTATAAAATAGGAAAATTAATCAAATTTGCGACGCAAATACAAGAGTAGAATAGCCCGTAATCCTTTCATTGATTACGTGCCTGTTTTATGCACAGGCGTTGCATCGGGGTACTCCGGCTGCAGGTTAAGGGCTGCCAGAAGTTTCCTTCGACCGTGTACATGCCACAGCATCTCGCGGTAGGATCTCGGCAGCACCTCGTCCAGCACCTTGTCCGCCCGGTACGTGAGATAGAAGACATTGGTGGTCTGGACCCTGTCGACGCTCTTGAGATCCCACACCTGGGCGACAGTCATCAGCTGAACGTAGTTTTGGGCGGTGTAGACGACGTGGGCGGTCAGCTGGAGGAAGGTATTCACATTAACAGGATGCATGAAGCTGATGTCCGAGATGCACTTGAGGATGGGGCGATCGCCCAGGTATATGCTGGCCATAATGAAGCTTATTTCAACGGCCTGGCGCATCAGGTAGCCACCGAAGATGGTGTTCTGGGCATTCCGGTTCTCCGGAAAGGGGGCAATCATCGTCGTCTGCAGGGAGTCCTCCATCCAACGGCATTTCGGAGGCAGGACGCGCTTGTTTAGATCCATCCCGTTAAGCGGCGTCGTCCTCTTAAGGATCTCGTACATTATGGTCTGTTCGTGCTCCCTGGGTGGGGAATTGAAGACAGAGTCCTGGGCCGTTATACGCCGCATCTTCTGGCGCTTCTCGGCCTGCTGTTGAATCAGTGCCTCCGTCTCATCGCCCACTTGGAGGGGATTTATGGGCGCCGCGCCCGTATTCGTGGCATTTCTGGCCACCATCACAAAAATGGCCTTCGTCACATCGATGTACTCGCCGTGGACCAGCTGTCTGACGTAGATGATGATCTCCATGGAGCTGCGACCCGTCCACGAAACGTGGCCACTGATCTGAATATCCTGGTTGACCTGCAACCGCTCAAGGTTGATGAAGTCCACCTTGTCCACCAGCAGCGTGACGAATGTGTACGGAAGTGGCACTCCCTTGGGCAGAGCCGGCAGTTTGACATGGCGATGACATATCCACACGGCGAACATGTCCAGCTCCTCCATGATCCGTCCCAGCCTCACCCGCCCGAGGTGATTCACATACCGCTCACGGATCAGCTCACTGGCGCTCAGCGGCAGCAGGACCATGGTATGGGAGTCGAGCATTGTCCTTGGCGGCAGATCCTCGTGCTTGGGCTGGTGCTCCAGGAGGTGGTCCCGCGACTTGGGTATGGTGTGGTAGCCAACATCAACGCCGGATTGCTCCTGTATTTTCTGAATCACTGTAGGGTTGAGGAGCGACTTGAACCTTGGACACTTGCTCTCGCAATGGTAAAGGCCTTACTCACCCTGTTCCAGCGTGCCGGAGCAGTGATCCGAGGACACTTTCGGTTCCTTGTTCTGGGCAAAAGTCCTGGTAGGTAACGCGGCACAGCAGTTTTTGTTTAGAAGCCACTTCCCCCTAGAGCTGGGCCTGATGCTTCTCGCCAGCAACCTTCCCAGTCCACGAGCCACCACACGGTGCATCCTGCCAGGATCAAGAGGCTCGTATCGGTGCAACGATAATTTCCTGGCCGAGGAGAATTCTTAATACGTAATACAATTCAGTTTGACCGCATTGGCATCGGGTGCGGGCTGGCAGTTGGACGGCGCTCGAGAGAATGGCACTGGGAACCGAGGAGAATCGCTAGCAGAGCGTGTTCTTCCGACGCCGTTACATGCCTCTCACCATCAACTGAGCACGTGTCCACTTTGATGATAGTTTGGGTGAGAGAATCGCTACCTCCACGGAAAAAAACAGGAACCTGTTTAAAAACTAAAAAACCTGTGAACCATACAAAATTAATACATATATTGACAAGAGAGCAATAATTTATCTGGTAGGTAATTTTTAAAAGCGTTAAAAAATCCCAATATATTTCAAGGGATATGTTTTAAATTAATATATAAATGGAATTTTAAATGCCTACTTATATCAAATAAGCTTTCATTTTTAATTGTAATGGATTTTGTCTAAAATAATTAATATGTGTACAATTATAAATAAAGTAAAGATATTTTTGGGATTATGCACTTGAAACGGATCAACTTAAGCCTAAACAAAGCTCATACTATTTCGAGCAATAAACATGAAATATAAATTTAAAGGTTTGAAAAACAGTTGCATTATATACATATTGTTTCTTTTTTTTTCTCTGTTCCAAATACGACAAAATTTCTTTTAAAAAATAATTGAAAAGCGCATTATTATAATTTGAATATTTTATACAATATTTTAGAATTACGTTATAATCTAGTTTTTTAGTGTATTTCGAACAAGTCCACAATCTAATCTCTTGACTGAAGGTGTTAAAGATGGGCTCGCAAAGTAGGTGAAGATTTTGTCGGGAAAAGTACCTATGGAAAAATTCTCAAAAACTAACCGAGGTCAGTATTTCTGATCACGGAGGTAAGATCAGTACTGTCACATTGAAACATGCTAGACTGGCTAGACCAGTTTGTTTCACTCTTGTTTCTTGGTCAATTTCCTAATCCTAACTAATCGCAGTCTACGTTCTGCTCCTTGAAAACCACGCTGCTTTCGAACCAACGCCGTCCCTCGGTGTACCAAATGGTTTCGTGAAAGGATCGGGGCAGCACCTCTGGCACCTCGACGCCGGCCGCCACGGCAAAGGTGAAGTTAAATGTGTTGGTGGTCACCTGGTTGCCTGTGTCCTTGTCGATCACATCGCACACCGTCCGGATCTGGAGGAAATTGCGCCATGTATACACCACGTAGGCCGTCATCTTGATGAGGCTGTCCACGGGCACGGGTTTCTGAAAGGCGATGTGGGAGATGTGCTTCAGGAAGGGACGACTCTTGCTGTAGAGAAATACGGCTGCCCAGCTGATTTCCATGGCAGTGCGCATTATGTAGCCGCCAAAGACACGGTTATGGTGGTTCCGATGCTCCGGAAAAGATGTTGTCGTGTGCGTATGGAAAGAGTCCTCCATCCAGCGGCAGTTCTCCGGCAAAATGCGTTTATTCAGTTCCAAAGTGTCCCTAGACGAGGTCCTCTTGTGCAGCTCGGAAATTATCGCTATCTCCTCATCTGTGGGCTGAAACTGTCCGGCGCTGCCCATCCGATCCTGGCGTTGCCGCTTCCTCTCGGCACCGCCCGCCAGTATCGTCTGCTCGGCATCAGTGGCCGGCTTTATGGTATTCACCGGAGCCGCAGCCGTGTTGGTGGCATTTCTGGCTCCCATCAGGAAAAGCGCACGGGTGACTGGATTGAGTTTGCCATCGACCAGCTGCTCCAGCCACACCACCACTTCCAAGGAGCTGAAGCCCACCCAGGAGACGTGCCCGGATAGTCGGATGTCCTGGGTGCCAAGTGCGTGGATTTCGGCAAAGTGAATGTTATCCACCAGGATAGTGACGAAAGTGTAGGGGAGATGGACTCCCTCCGGCAAATTGGGCACACTCAGATGACGATGACAACACCAGGCTGCGGACGACTGGTTAGAGGATCGATTGGTGATTGACCTGAAGGCTCATCATACCCGCAAACAGGTCCATGTCCTCCATGAGCCTGCCCAGGCGCACGTCTCCATGGTAGTTCATATACTTGTCCTGCATAAGGCGGTCCGTACTCAAAGGAATGATGGCCGAGCTAAAGGAGTCCTGCATGGACCGCGGCGGCAGGTCCTCCGACTTGGGTTGGTACTGGAGCAGATGCTCCCGGGATTTTGGCTGCAGACTGTAACCAGGCTCCAGGCCCAGACTCTGCATCATCTCCTGATTGACTGGGGAAGAGGAAAAACTGAATGCATTAGGTGCTATCATCATTACTGCATGGAGTAGTAACTTACTTTCAGTCATGGTTTTAGATTTTCTCGGCCCCTTTGGGCTCGTGGGGTTGTTCAGCGGCGGCGGCGCGTAGGGGCGTCTATGGGGGAGCTGGCATTAAGCTGTCAAAACGGATACCTGACCCTTACCTGGAGCACCAGAACTTTAGGAGGTTTGTGCCCCTTTGGACCCCAGAAGAACGACGGTGCATTTTGGAAATGAAAACTAGAAAGTTTGTGGTCCACCCATTTCCGTTTTCTGACCAGAAAACGCAAGAGAACTGGTTATTGTCTGGTATATCTGATGTGAAAACATATAATTTGGACAACGAACTTCAAAAAGTGTACTGACTTTTAGCACGTTTGATTAAAAATTCAAATTATGAACATAAGTTTGTTCAAAATTAATTAACTGTATACATAGGGAATCTCCCCATATTGCTGTCATTCCAAATTAAGAGTTCATCTTAACGAAAGGATATTTCCGATATTGATATTAAAATATCGAATTAATTAGCTATAGATTTTAATGACAATTAACTGACAAAATGTTATATATAAAATTCATATGATCACAAATTTAAGAAAAAAGGGCTGGCGTTACGTATCCTATTAAGACAATTTCGTGATGTAAAACGACTAAATTGATCTAAAAATCAGTTCTCCATTGAAATAAGGCCTCTAATTAATACATTTCATATATTTTCGGTTCAGGGATCCTTAATGGTTTTTAGTGGGACAATACAGTTTATATTTATCGCTTTCAAAGTTATCTTTGTTATTTTTTAACACAGAACTTTAGTAATATCATAATTCCCATGCCATAGCCTCGCATAATTATCATTTGGGGAGGGAAAACACTCACATGGTGCGACTTCGTACCTATTTTAGACCCATGCTGGCCTCGAACTTGCGACGTCCCTGGATGTACCACATGGTCTCGTGATAGGATCGAGGCAGCACCTCCGTGACAGTATCAGGAGCTGAGAAAGTGTAATAGAACGTATTGGTGGTCACCTGGTTGCCCGTGTGCGTATCCAACACATCGGCCACGGTCATGATTTGCACATAGTTGAGCTTGGTGTAGACCACATACGCCGTCATCTTGATGAAGCTGTCCACGCCCACCGGCTTCTCGAAACTGATGTCCGAGATATGCTCGAGCTTGGGCCGCGTTTTGCAGTAAAGAAAGGCTGCCGCCCAGCTGATCTCCAGGGCACTGCGCATGAGAAAGCCTCCAAAGACACGATTGTGGTGATTCCTGTGCTCCGGAAACGAGGGAATCGTGCTCATCTGGTAGGAGTCCTCCATCCAGCGGCAGTTGGGCGGCAAAATGCGTTTGTTTAGCTCCAAGGTGTTGCTGGGCGTGGTCCGCTTGTACAGCTCGTACATCAGCGTTTGCTCAGGGTCATTGGGCTCCACCTTGAACACCGATTGGGCGCAGAGAATCTGGCGTTGCTTTTTCCTGTCAGCCCCACCCGCAAGGATGACCGTCTCCTCTTCATTGGCCGGCTGTATGGGATTCACGGGAGCTGCAGCCGTATTGGTAGCATTTCTGGCCGCCATCAGGAACAGGGCGCGGGTCAGCTTTTGATAACTTCCTCCGACGAGCTGTTCTAGCCAGACAACTACCTCGATGGAGCTGGTGCCCACCCAGGAGACGTGACCGGATAGACGGATGTCCTGAGTGCCGGATGCTAGCACATTGGTAAAGTCAATGCGGTCCACCAGGATGGTTACAAAGGTGTAGGGGAGATGGACTCCCTCCGGCAGATTGGGCAATTTCAGGTGCTTGTGACAGCACCAGGCTAGGGGAGAAATCGAACATTATTCAAATAATATTTCAAGCGTGGAAAATATCGTGAAATGTGTTAACAGCAAAGCCGTACCTTGACGAATTGCCCCAGCACTAATAGCTTTACTTACCAGCAAACATATCCATGTCCTCCAGGAGCCTGCCCATTCGCACGCTGCCCAGATAGGTCACATACTTGTCCTGCAGCGTGCGGTCCGTGCTCAAGGGAATAATGGCCGAGGTGAAGGAATCCTGCATGGCCCGTGCCGGCAGATCCGCCAGCTTGGGTTGATACTTCAACAGATGCTCCCGGGACTTTGGCAGCGGATTATAGCCGGGCTCCAGACCCAGCCGCGTCATCATCTCCTGCTTGACTGCAAAAGGAGAGCTGGTAACAAAGATTTCTTTGGAATTTCCTGGCACTTACTCTGCGCCATGGTGCCAGACTCATTGGCCACCGCCGACTGCTTAATGTGGGTGGGAGGAGAGTAGTGACGCCTACTGGAGTGGAAAATAAACATGTTATAATTAATAGAACTCGCTTATTTATAGAACACCTACCTGGAGGCAGAGCAGGTCATTGGAGCCACCTTGGCGGTCGCCTCCATGGGATTTCTAGCCTGGACTAAGGTCCAGCACTTTTGTGCCCGTAACAAGGAACGCAGCATTTTCCTTTTATTTAATTTTAAATTTATTTGTAAAACTTTGCGTTTTCGTGTCTGTAAACCGTCTCTGAAGAGGTGGAATATCAGCTGGTTGCCCAAACAGCTGATTGCTGGTCACAGTGGGTCGCACCAGAGAGTGGGAGTGCTTAAAATACTTCAAAACTTAAATTAAATTTAAGTTAGCCGCTTAACTAAGGCTAAATGCAAAACCATATTGCTTGGGAAACAACAACTTTATACCACAAATAAAAATAACGCTTTAATTAGTTTGCACCTACTTGCTTATTAAGTTTTAAAATTAAATTGTCTTATATTATATTTGTATCCTTATTAAATAAAATTTATTATATATAATAATAAAAAATACAATAAAAGATTCAGTGTAAATTCTAAACAATTTTATTTTGAGAATAATTCTATTCTATAAAACTTATTATCTATGAAAACTTATTATTTATTCTAAAATTGTGCTTCATTAATGGTACAAAATTAACTTGTTTATTTAATTAATAAATTTTTAAATTGATTTTCTTTCTTACAATTTAATGTGATTTTCTTTTTTACAAATTAATAAATAAATTAAAATTAAATTTTTATATCTACACTTCTTGCCTTCTTGTCCACTGTGGTGCTGTGGTAGAGATAAATTCATTCGACATATGACGTCACCGCTAGCATTGTTAACATTTTTTGCCACTGGGTTCCCCGAGATAGCGTAAGCCAATGCCTTCCCGATTAGCACCTTTTTTAATTTGGGTCATTTTCGAATGATTGATCGGTGAGTTTGTGAATGAGAGTTAGCATTATTAATAAATCATTTTACAAGTCTTTACCAACATATTCTTAATAGAGTAAAAGTCGAATTTATTGGCAGATAAAAATACATAAGCTAAAATAATAATAAATAAATAATTAAAGGAATTTGGATCTTGCCATTTTTAATCTGTAAAACAAGAAACTAACTTATATATATACTTTATAGGGTCGGAAATGATGTCTCCTTCACTGCGTTGCAATCTTTTGATTAAAATTATAAAGCCCTGCATAATATAATATATAATAATATAAAAATATAAAATAAACAAATAATATAATATATAATTTAATTTATTTATACAATAAAGTGTAGTAGACAATCTTAAAAAGAAATTCAAACTTGCCGTTTAGAGACCCAGTTCCTTCAGGGCATAGTTGAGCACCACCGGAAGTATGCCGGCATCTTCTAGATCCAAGATCTGCTGCCGAAGATTATCCACCGGACGGGAATGTATGCGCTGGAAGCAAGGAAAATAAGCAAAAGACCTAAATAGGATCTAAATTTCATACCGCTTTGATCTTTTCCCTCTCCTCCGAACTCTCGCAGAAGCTGAGGATGGCGGCGGCCATGTGGGGTCGGTGGATGGCGACACAGTACTCGGCGAACTGCAGCAGATTGAGGGCATGGACCACCGGGCATCCCTGCAGCCGCAGCAGGGTCTTGTGCAGCTGTTCCTCCTGGGCGAAGGAGCGTGTCTGCACGGCATTCTTCAGCGGATGGCACAGCACATAGTCCCAGGCCAGGGCCAGGCCATCTAGATGCAGGAGATGAGGCCGGCAGCTGAGCACATCCAGCAGGGCGTTCAGTTCGCGCACCATATTGAACATGATCATGCGCTTGAGGATCCCGTTCCATATCTTGGGCAAGTGCACGTCGAAACCGAGGCAAATGTTGGCCATCACCTCCAGGGAGAGAGGATTCTGGGCGTTGCGTTGCCAGATCATCTTCAGAATGTCAATCTTGTTGCACTGCTCTCCGGCGAACTTTTCAAGGTTGGACTTGTAGCCAAGCGTCTTCAGGTCGTTGACGCACTTAATGCTGATGAACTGCTTCTGGTTGATGGTGCTGGTGAAGGAGTTACTGCCATCGTTCAGCTTAGAGTAGCACTCGTACATCTGCAGCTGCGTCGAGGTGTTCATTGAACTAAGGACATGATCATTAGCCCAATCAAATCAATCACACCTGTTTATTTATAGTTTCTTACCCGCCCTTGAAGATCAGGCCTACAAGGAACTTGACGGCATCCGGCTTGGGCCAGCTGGACAGAATGTAGAAGGCTCTGTTAACATTCTCGCTGGCATTCTGGACGCCAGCGCCACCATCCGCTCCGCTCGGGTTCTCCGCCTCCTCCATGAACGTCTCTTCCAGCATTGTATTATCCGCCGGCTCCATGGTGACCGATAGCCACTTTTGCAGCAACCGAAACTGTATTGTGTCCAGACAAAGGCCATGCAGCTTGGCTATCTCGCCGACCAGCGCATTGATGTCCACTTTTGTAGACTTGAGGATGAGCTCATGGTGGTACAGGCTGTTGATCAGCTCGCTGGGATTTTCGACTTGATTCAAAAGCTTCTCGTCGGTCAGGCCGTACACATGGAGCAAATGCTGCGTCTTCTGGATGGGGTAGCGTCGCCTCACCTTGGCCATGTGCTCCTTGTCGGTGATGAGGTCGCCCTTCTCCTGCATAAACTTCCAGCACTCGTAGGAGGCCTCCACCTGGTCAGCTCCGTCGCGCGCATAGTTGGACACATAGTAGAGGATCAGGAAGGCCTTGTTCGGATTATGTATGTTCTCAACGAGCCGGAGAATGGACATGAGAAAGGCGTTGTTCGTGGGATGTAGGCTCCAGGACTCTGGCTCATTCCTGGACTTATACTCGGCTATGGAGTTCTTCACCGCCGACATGCAGAAGTAGTCACAGTTCTGGGCACTGTCTTTGGAGCCCTTAAGCGAGGTGTGCATCTGTATAAGCGGGAACCAGCCCAGACAATTGTCCACGCTGAGCTCGCTTACTGCAAGGTATTTCTTGAGTACGTTATGGATTTGAAAGAAGATGCCATATACCCACCGAGAATATCTTTTAGCGGCTGCTCCACAATCGCCTTGAAGGGCAAACGATAACGCGAGATCTTGGGCAGAATGCCATTCTCCTTGTGCGATTTCAGCCACATGTCCGTCTCGAACTGACTCGGTCGATTACGACGCCTGCTGGTCATCTTGTAGCGCAGAAAGCGCAGAATATTCTTCCATATCTCCATCTCATTGGGTGCGGCATTGAAGAACATCAGGATGTTGATCACGCACATGTACAGCTCATAAAAGTAAATGTTGATCTGAACAAAGAAGTTTATGTTAGTGCAAAACCCTTTGCTTTCAACGAATTTAAACTTTTTTGGATCCTTATAATATTTAGGCTCCTACAGAGCTCAATTAGGAGAACTCACCTCTTCGATGAACTGCTTCAGCTTCGAGGTAAAAAGCTCCACATTCTTGATGGCATTGATGTAGGGCTGGCACATGTCAAGCATTTCCTGGGCGCTGCACAGCATGACCAGTTTCTCATCGCCAAAGCTATCGCGATGCACATCAAAGCGCAGCTCCTGGCCACTCAGAATACTCAGGATCTGAGTGGTTAGAATTTTCTGGAAGTCAAAGCCAAAGTCCCGGCTAATGCGTTCCAGTAGGCGCACATCGAGCTGCTTGTTGTGGAACTCCTTGAGCAGATCCTCCACACTGTCCATTTCTGCATTGAACTTGCCTACTATGCGCGGATCCTGCTGGCAGAACTCCAGGTAATAATAGAGTTTCAGGCGTCTGCAAGGATTCATTATTGCAAAGAAGTTCGCATTTAAGTTACTTTGTGTTTATACTTGGCTCGTATCCTCTCCACAGTGTCCACATCGTCCAGATGCTCGCTGTACATGGCGGACAGGGTCAGGCAGTTGATCATTTGCAGGTCGGACTTCACCTCCTTGGAGAGTTTATCGAGCAGGGCGATGGCATCGCCATTGACCGCCAACATGGTGAAGAGCTCGATAAAGTTGACATTCTTGTTGCTCATCGCATTGCGCAAAATCCGACGCAACTGCAAGGTGATGAAGCCCTCATTGATGATCCGCTTGCTGAGGCAGTTCTGCTGCTGGTATTCCAGCAGATACTGCAGGATCACATACCAAACATCGTGCTCCTTGGTCTTGGTTAGCAGCTCCATCGACTGAAAGAAGTCGGTCTGAGCGCTGTCTATCACCTCCGAGATGTTCTCTGCCAGACCCTGGCGTATCTGCATCAGCAGCGAGTTGTTGGGCTCAGCTTCAATCACCATGAGCCGAAGAGTCCTGGCCAGAAACTTAACTACGGGCAGGTTAGAGCCAAGGATCTTCTGTGGAAGTTAGTTAGAGATTATCTAGTAGCTTATCCTACGGATCTCTTCCATACACCACCTTTTTCTGCGGCTGCTGCACCGGCTGCACCTCCACTTCATCGAATATGGACACCGATGGGCGCTTCTTAACCGATGGCAATTGCAGCACGGGCTTCGTGTCAAAGGAGCCATTGATGGCGCTGCTAAAGTTCAGCGTACTCTCACCGAAGGCCAGTGTCGTGCCGTCCAAAATGCGACAAATGCGCTCGTTAACAGCCTCCTCCTTCCCATCGTAGTGCTTCTTGAGGGCGTCCAGCGGATATTGGATCACCACCACCCTTACATACTTGATCACCTCGATAAGGTCCCGGCGACAGCTCTGCTCGTGAATCTGGGCGGATGTGAGCAGCTCGTAGGCGAGTGGAAAGCTCAGCGGATCGCTGTCAGTGATCAGCTGGAGAGAGGAAGGGAGGTCTGAAAAGAACAGGGAATTTATTTACAAGAACACCAGGAACGGGATCAGTACCCACCATTATCGGTGCCCTTGGCATTCTCAATTTGCTGGACGATCAGCTCGAGGGCCAGGTTGATGAAGTCCTCGGCATTGGCCGGCGTGCAATCGATAAACTGCGTCACATGGTAGGCAATGGCACAACTCAGCGGCAGGCACCCGACGCGCTGGCAAATCCGCTGGAGGCCAAAGACCTGCGACAAGCTGAGAGCCGTGCAAAGCTCCAGCATTTCGCTGACGATGAAAGCGGGCATATTCAGCGTGGACTGAGCCCGCTCAACGATCTTTTCAATGGTGTCGTCCAGCAACTCGTGACGTTTCTGCAGCGGGATCAGCTCAGTGCTACAGCACAGTTCAACGCCGAACTTCTGGTGGAGCTGGAAGCGATGCTTGATCATCAAGTAGCGCTGCTTATACGAGGCTTCCGCATGCGGTAGAAACAGCTTGAACAGCTCCAGGACGTTCTGATGCTCCTGTGCCTTTGTCTCATTCTCCAAGGCAGCCTGTGGCGTGTTCTCCAGCAAGGTGGCCAGGATCTCCACCACATGCTTTCCGTCTTCCGAGTACTTTTCCTTGTTCAGCGACTTAAAGAACTCGTACGACTGCTCGATTTGGCCTCGACGTGCCATCTGGAAGCAGCAATGGAGGTTGGCACTCACCGAAATATCGGGTGCTGCCTTGGTCAGCGTCTGGATGTCCTGCAGCATGTCGGGCAGGTTCATCTTAACGATGCGCATCGCAAAGAGCTCAACATTGAGCTCCGAGCTGTCCGCCGGCCAGCCGTACTTGGCCTTCATGATCTTGATCACCTGGATCTCGTACTCGTCGTTGATCTTTAAGGCCAACGGATTTGTGGAGTTGCGCAGCCGGATGAGGGGAGCTAGTGACTCTGGCCAGGGAACTGGGGCGTTCCTCAGCACGGACAAGGCACACTCCAGGCGGCTGTCCTCATTGTGCAGCAAATCGATACAGGTCATTGCCCGATCTAACCAATTGCTCGACGAGTGCCGACTGGCCACCAACTGGGCTATGTACTGCTTGATCACGTCAATGGGATGTCGACCCTTCTCCTGGAAGATCGGGTACAGAAAGTTCTCAACGAGTCGCTTCAGCTTGTCGAGCTGCACGTGCTGCAGAATGCTGAGAGCCGTCGCATCAATGGAGTCCTTCATGTAATTGTCCAGTGTGAAGCCCATGTTGTAGTGGGTCTTTAGGACCGACAGATCCTGTAAAGCGTTGACCAGGTCGCGCATTTTGCCCATATTGCGCTCTTGCTGCCGTCGGACGTCCCTAGAGAACGCATGATTTTCAAAAAAATTTAAGGAGAGAGGCAGAGGTCAACTCACGAGTAAGTAAACTGTATCTCCTCGAAGATCTCCAGGATCTTGGTGGCAAACTCCAGTCCAATGTCCGGCCAGTGGGGACTGTACTGCAGCTTGCGCGTCATCTCGATGCTCCAGTCGGTTATAAACGGCATAATGCCAGGATGCGTGTTGCTCACCAAGGGTATGAACTGTCGCAGCCACTGCACCACATTGAAGGGCTTCGAGTTGCCAGGTATGAAGCCCAGCAGCGTGCGCAGCTCGTCCTCGTTGAGCAGCGGCAAGATGCTACACGAATGCCGACGCCAAATGAGACAAGCCGTGGGCATATCCGTGTTGAACAAGGTCTTAACCATCCTGACCAGGTTTTTGTCGTAAATGAACTTCTGCCAGTCCGTGTTGCACTCATATGGATCGGTAATAGCGAGGGTTTTCAGGCGATGCAGCTGCTCATCGATTTCCAGCATGTCCTCTTCGTCGTCCTTAAGGAAAGAGTAAAGATTATCTGGCATATCTGGCCTGAAAGAAGCCTCACCTCAAAGCTCAATCGCTTCTGGACTTCGCGCAGGTAACGCTCCAAAATATGTCGCGAGCTCAGGTTAATCATGCGATGACTCTTTATAAAAGCCTTGCTCTCGATCTGTGAAAGCAACTTTAACAGGCGCTCGAACTTATTTTCGAGGATCTCATTGTTCGAAGGGGAAGAGTTGCACAGCTCGACGAGAATGCGCTTCGCCTTGGCCTCATAGATGGGTTGCAGGCACAACTCGAACTGAAGGCCAAATTCCTGGAAAGAACAAAGGAAACCGTGAATAAATTTCTTAACTTAATATTTTCATATTACCTCCGCCTCTTCTAGGCGACCCTTGGCTATTAATTTCTTGAAACGATCACTGGGATCGGTTTCGGAAACAAGCATCATCTCCACCACCGTTGGTATGCTTTGCCGATTCACCGCCTTAGCAGCCAGATAATACAGATTCACCGCACACTTGGGCTGGCGCACAAGCCAGGCATGCGCAGGCACCTCCACTTCGTTTTTGCATTTCAAAGCTGGTAATTCAAAGGTTAAATATGGTAATTACGAAGGAAATAATACATACAAGGGTACTCCACAATTTTAATGAAGCGCCCATCCTCCGTGGGCTTCGTCAGCAGTAGCAGCTCTATGTTCTCCTCACTGCACTCGATCACCAGCAAATCCTCGATGAGCAGGCTCTGGCGCTGAGCGGTGTGGCACATGTACACAGTGCGGGTATACGGACAGATGTCCAGCAAGTGTCCAGAGTTGGTCAGGGCGATCCTTCAGGGATTTTTATACGTAAATATATATATTTTTCGAATAAGAAAGGGGTCAAATCAACTCACACACAGTGGTCCAGGTTGTAGATCTGCTTGAGATCCCCAAAATGCTCTGGCAGATTGATCTTCGTTAAATCCGAGCTGGAGCTGGTCCTAAAGTTCAGTGTCCCATGATCTCCTGTGATGATCAATCCATGATCCAAGCCTAAATCCTCTAGGTTATTCTGGGCATTAAGGCTGTTGATCTGATGCTGAAGCAGGACCACGCAGTCCACATTGGCATTCAAACGTCCCGTCGACATCCGCTTGATGGTGACATCCTCGAGAATGGCTTTATCGCTGGCAATGGTTTCGTTTTCCTTCAGTGGCATATTGGACAGTGATTCCAAAGAGCGTTCATCGATGTCACTGAGACTGGAAGTAAAGAAAATTGTAGTCGAGGATGTTTGTTTCTCAAATTTATTAGTTTTCTAGCCAAACAATACCACAAAGGGGGATCTTAGCGCCACGCTCCACAACTTACCAGTATATGCTGCCGTTCTTGCATGTAAAATAGAAATGCTGGCCCAGTTGATGGATACTCCGGAAGGTGCCCCCCGTTACGCTAACGTCCTCCAGGTTGACGCACACAGCGAAAAGCAGCAGTCCCTTAATGGACACGCCATGGACCTCTCCGTCGCTGAGACCGCAGACAATAAGGTTGCCGCTGGCGGATATTCCAACCGCCTCGATGGTGGCCCCAAAGTTCAGGCAGGTACACTCGGCCACCAGTTCGTCCTCGAGAAGCAGCAGGCACTTATCGATGGCAATTACCATTTTGCCGCATTGCACCGAAGCCAGCACTTCGGGGTATTTAGTCACCTGAAAAACCGGCGAACAAAGGACGAACTTTAAACTAACTGCAAGTTGGGTTTACGAATATATGAGACGTCACCTCCTCTTCACTGCTGATTTGGAAGATGCCCCGAGAGGAGAACACATTGGAGATGGTCTCATCTTCTTGGGATGATGCCTCGAAGTTGCCCCACATCCTTTTCTCTCTATTTGTTTATATTGCAAATCGTACAAAAACCAATTTGTAGCGCCAAATTATTAAGCGTCTCTTTGGGATGGGAGAGCAGCGATAGTTCGAAAACAGTCTATCGAACGATAACAGGTACGTTTAAATTAACTAAAATGCTCCCAATGTATCAATTAAATCCTTGACATTTTAATGTAAGCCCTGCTGAATTATACATTATTTTAATGTGCTTACTATTTTATTGATTTAAATTAGGGAATTTGCATTTGCAATCAATGAAAGCCCCAAATGTTTCCTATCTATTTACTTGTATTAGTTTACCTGAAATTCTCAAATCTAAGTCCATTTCTCTTAATAAATTTATAAAATTAATCAATTTTTAAATTAATTAATTTTGTGTCATCGACTGCACCGCTTCGGTCACATTGACCCGCAACTCTGGAATTCCGGCGTTTAGCTTGCGTCGGAGCACGGTCACACTGGGACTTGCGAGAAAATTATTTATATTTCGCTTCCTCGCACGCAAAAATTGAACAAAACAAACAAGGTCTTAATGTGATACTGGTAAAATACGGTAGAAAAAAACGGTACGCCGAGTGCGCACAAACGGCAAAACGCGCGAGGACCGCCTCCTCCGCAAACCCAGCTCTTGGTAAAAGTTGATGCTGCAGCACCAGTGCAGCGCGGCCATCAACAAAAAAAAAACCGAGAACGCAAGAAACTAAACACATTTTCGCACGCCAGCCTCCGGGTCCGTGCAGCGCGCAGCAAATAAAGATATAAACACAACAATTAGCAATTGCAGCGTGCAATTAAAGGCACTAACACAGAGAATTGCTGCCGCGGCGGTGCGAAGAGGACATAAAATCGCTGGCAAGAAGAAGAGGGCGCGAGTGTGTGCGAGTGCGAGAGAGCGTTGGCTGAAAGGGGGCAAGCGAAGCCCAATCTTTGAGCATAAATCGGTCGATCGGAGTGCGACATAGTTATAAACAAAAGCCCCGGCTCCCCCCTCCCGCCACCTACTCCACCGTGTGTTGCAAGCCCGCGGCGGCAGGTGCTTGGCGCTTTTAAAGCGAGACAACACGACGCTGCACCAGAAGCAGCAGCGCTGAGTTGCCTTCGTAGAGTTGCCAACCCAAAAAAAAAAAAACAAAAAACGGGGTTGCCGTTCGTTGTGCCGAAAGTGTTTACTATCTGCGGCAGCGGCGGCCGCTCTAGGAACTCGAATTTTAGCCCTGATCCTGGCCAAGAGATGATTTGGTGAGTAATGGCTATTGAACTCGGCGAGCGGAAGTTTAATTTAACGCCCTCTCCCCACCACCCGCAGGCTCTTAACCCTCTGGCGGACGCAGGCCGCACAAAGTGGATAGCCGGCGAATAGCCCACCAATACCGACGCGCTACGCTCGGATTTGCTTTCTGAAGAGAAGCCCAACGAGGATTAGCCGCATTTAGTGCCGTCAGCTAGAGCTATCCCCATCCCCACCCCACCCCCTCATCACCAGCGTCGAGATCTCCAGCGCGGGATTGGCGACGCCGCTCGGAACCGAATTTCTTGCCACCCCGTAGTTGAAGAAAAGCTGCCACCATTCGGAAGAAAAATACCTCGAATATGACCCATAATCTCGGTATGGCGCCATATCGTTTGCCGGGTCCAGCGGGCGGACTATGTCCGCCCGACTTTAAGCCGCCGCCACCGTCGGATATCATCTCGGCGCCGAGCAATCCGAAGAAGCGGCGGAAAACGTCCAGTGCCGCCAATTCGGCAGCAGCGGCTGCTGCTGCGGCGGCCGCTGCAGCAGCTGCTGCCAACTCAATGCAGCAGCAGCAGGCGCCGCCAACGCCGCAGGACCTGCTGCCGCCGCCACCGATGGGCGGCTTTGGCGACACCATTATTGCCTCGAATCCGTTCGACGACAGCCCCCAGGTCTCGGCGATGTCCAGCTCAGCGGCCGCCGCGATGGCGGCGATGAACCAGATGGGCGGCGGTCCAGGTGGCGGGCCAGGAGGCCACTTTGGTGGCCATCAGCACTGGGAGGATCGCATGGGAATGGGCGGCGGACCGCCTCCACCGCAGCACATGCACCCGCACATGCATCCGCATCATCCGGGCGGCCCAATGGGTCATCCGCATGGACCGCATCCGCACATGGGCGGCCCACCGCCGATGAGAGGCATGAGTCCCATGCATCCGCATCAAATGGGACCCGGACCGGGTGTGGGCCTGCCGCCGCACATGAATCACGGACGACCAGGTGGTCCTGGAGGACCCGGTGGCCCTGTGCCGATGGGCAGCCCCATGGGCGGCATAGCTGGCATGGGCGGCATGAGCCCCATGGGCGGAATGGGTGGACCCAGTATATCACCCCATCACATGGGTATGGGCGGCTTGTCGCCAATGGGCGGTGGCCCCAACGGCCCCAATCCGCGGGCCATGCAGGGCTCCCCGATGGGTGGCGGTCCGGGACAGAATTCGCCGATGAACTCACTGCCCATGGGTTCGCCCATGGGTAATCCGATTGGCAGCCCGCTGGGACCGCCATCGGGTCCGGGACCCGGAGGTCCTGGTCCTGGTGGGAATCCAAGTGCTCAACAGCAACAACAACAACAACCTCCGCAGCCACCTATGAACAACGGACAAATGGGCCCGCCACCATTGCACAGTCCGTTGGGCAATGGACCAACGGGCCATGGCGGACACATGCCCGGCGGACCCGGACCGGGACCTGGACCTGGGCCCGGCGGCCTTGTGGGACCCGGTGGCATCTCTCCCGCGCACAGCAACAACCCAGGCGGTCCGGGAAACAACATGCTTGGCGGCAACGGAAATCCCGGAGGCGGCGTCGGTGGCAACAACAACAACAACGGAAGCAATACAAACAACGGCAGCATTAACAATCAAAACCCTCACCTATCGCCGGCAGCCGGTCGCCTGGGCGGCGTGCCCACGTCTCTGCAGTCGAACGGACCCTCTGTCACATCGGTGGCCACCTCGGTGCCCTCGCCAGCCCCGGGAGCCACGCCCTCGCTCACGCCCACATCGACGGCCACATCGTCGATGTCGTCCACGTCAGTGCCTACATCCTCGCCAGCGCCGCCCGCCATGTCACCGCACCACTCGCTGAACAGCGCCGGCCCGAGTCCGGGAATGCCCAATGCCGGACCCAGTCCGTTGCAGTCGCCCGCCGGTCCAAATGGTCCCGGTCCCGGACCCAACAACAACAACAACAACAACAGCAATAATAACAACAACAATGGGCCCATGATGGGTCAGCAGATGAACCCGAACGCAGTTCCTATGCAGCAGCAGCACATGGGCGGACCACCGGGCCACGGGCCCGGCCCTGGTCACGGACACGGTGTCCCCGGACCCGGAATGGGCATGAACCAGATGCTCCCGCCGCAGCAGCCCTCGCATCTCGGACCCCCGCACCCGCAGCTGATGAACCACCCGCACCAACACCCGCATCCGCACCCGCACCACCATCCCGGCGGCCCCCCACCGCCGCACATGATGGGCGGTCCTGGGGGTATGCACGGCGGTCCGGGAGGCATGCCGCCTCACATGGGCGGCGGACCTAATCCGCACATGATGGGCGGACCCCACGGAAATGCAGGCCCGCACATGGGACACGGTCACATGGGCGGTGTGCCAGGACCAGGGCCCGGACCCGGTGGCATGAACGGACCCCCGCACCCTCACATGCAGCCCCACCACGGACATCCGCATCAGCATCCGCATCATCACAATCCAATGGGTGGCCCTGGGCCGAATATGTTTGGCGGCGGTGGAGGACCCATGGGTCCTGGCGGTCCGATGGGCAACATGGGACCCATGGGTGGTGGCGGACCGATGGGTGTGGGAGGACCAATGGGCGTGGGCCCCAAACCGATGACAATGGGCGGCGGGAAGATGTATCCGCCGGGCCAGCCGATGGTGTTTAATCCGCAGAATCCCAACGCTCCGCCCATCTATCCGTGTGGCATGTGCCACAAGGAGGTGAACGACAACGACGAAGCCGTGTTCTGTGAATCCGGTTGTAATTTCTTCTTTCACAGGTAGGTTCTTTAACACCAAGCCAAGTTGGAGTAGCTAACTCATGTTGATTTTCTTGTTCATTTTCTTGCAGGACCTGCGTGGGCCTCACCGAGGCCGCCTTCCAAATGCTCAACAAGGAAGTGTTTGCCGAGTGGTGCTGCGACAAGTGCGTGTCTTCCAAGCATATACCCATGGTCAAGTTCAAGTGTTGAAGCAGCTGGGAAGCGGCGTAACCCAAGCTATATCAATCAGCCCCAAGCGCACCAGCTAGCACTCACTCACTGTATAGAAAATATCCAAGCATTAACTCGTATCCTAATTGGTAAGACTCTTCAGCTGCTCAATAGTCATGATCCCTCCCTGTCCCTAAAGGATCAAGATCAAGATCAGATCCCTGTAACCTGTAAGTGCCGGAGCAGTGTTGTGACTTTCAGCTCCGGGCTCCAAGGCTCACTCGCGACATCATCCTGAAACTGAAACAGAAATGGAAACAGAAACAGAAACAAACAAAATAAGCAAACGTAAACTTAACGAAAAAAGTGTAAACGAAATATGTTAATTGTAATATAATTGTAATATGTGTGTATGTGTCTGCATGTTGGGTATCACAGAAAACCGAGTAGTGACAGAATGCTAATCAACAATATCTAGTTTGTATAATAAAGAGAAATTCAATGAAATTACGGAGAGCGAACCGGAAGGGATTATCCATTCGAATAGGGAAACCTGGGAAACACAATAACTCGTAATTACATAAACAACAAAGAAATCAACCATCAAACATTATCTGAATGACATCTCAGTAGACCATAACATTGTAAGCGATTTCGCAAACGAGTAAGGGAGAAACGAGTTCAGGCCCTAAAAACTAGAAAGTAAAACGCATCACTTGACCATTTTCGATAGCTCGGAAACGGATCGTTTACGGGCCTTTTATTATATATTTGGCAAGACAATTTTAATCAATTTTTTAAAAAATTATCGCAAATAGAGAATGAAATTTTTGTCGCTCAGTTTACGTTTACTAAACGTTCTTTTGGGAGTTTTTTAGGAACATTTATTAATACTTCTGGCAGGGGTCTCGGAGTTGAAACTTTTACAAACATTTTGCGATAGTTTAATTTTACTATTGTCTCTTGGTCCACTGGGATATTCAACAACACAAGAAGAACAAGACACAATTTTGAGAATGAGAATGGATTTGAGTGGAAAATAGTAACGAAATGAAATTATCAATTGTGAAATTGCTGCGTGCGAGAAAGGACAAAAAGAGAGTGTATGTGTTATATTTGTTATTACTACAAATCTTATTTTTACTTATTTTTTTACATTTTAAATATTTAAATACTGCGAAAGTGGCGTGAATTGATCGATACATTTTTACATACAAAAATATTCAATATATAGCCAGGAAATTAAGCGAAATGAACGAAGGAATCGATTGCGAACAAAAAATAAAAGAAAAGCTTAAGAAATTATAAATTCATGCGCGAAAGATGATCTGGAGGAGAAATTTTGTAATTTAAGATGAAGAAGAAGATTGTTTCAAAATGCAGCAAAAATATAATACACAACAAAACAATTAAAAAACAAAAGAAATTTGTAAAAATAGGAAAAACAAAAAGCACTCTAGGCTAAACTGCGACTTTAAGTTATTTATAATTAAATAAAATACGATATAAAAATAAAGTAAGGAAGAGTTAACGAAATATTTCAATTGGAAGACTGTAATGTCTTACAGAGACTACGGTAAGCTATATAAAAAAGGGGAATATTACCTTTTATTCCGTAGTTCTAATCGTGGATAATAAATGCAATGAAGCTGTTTTTTCTGATTTGATTTTACATTACAGGTAAGGCGTTAAAGAGAAACCAAACGAAGATACGTAGCCCAATAAAACTTTCTCATTATAAAAATACTTTTCATGGTTTGCCAATAAATGTTTCTTAATCGCGCTCCTAAGTCTCAGTGCATTGACAATACAACGTAATCCCAAATGAATACTGTCCTTTAAGCTAGGGTTTGCATTGCATATACACATGTATTTATATATAATTTTCTTTGTTTCCATACTTAAGCTAAATGCACAGGCTAATTGGGGGCATAAAGAAATGCAATACATTTTGAAGGATGCATTGCTGTAGAAGCCACATGAAACAGTTTGGAAATGGGCAGGCGTAGTAACAATGTTGAGAATAATTGTGGATAAGGTTCTAAAATTATTGCAGAGACAGAAATCACTTAAAGGTACAAATTATATTTTTTTGATTAAGCGTAGGGCTCTTTCTGTTTCATCGTTTCAATCGTTTTAATATTTAGATTATATTGATGGCACGCAGGAACCAAATGAGGTTCCTGCATGGAGCGCTGTCTTATCCGATGGCTGCCGTTATGAGCTCTGCTATATCCAGATCTGTGCTGCGCACGGCCAGGTTCAGCGTAACGCCCTCGGATAGTGCCAGTTTGGCTCGGACCAGAATCTCGGCGCCGCCTCTGAAGGTAC
This sequence comes from Drosophila seguyi, assembly GCA_008042675.1. Lineage (NCBI taxonomy): Eukaryota > Metazoa > Arthropoda > Insecta > Diptera > Drosophilidae > Drosophila > Drosophila seguyi. The sequence continues at coordinate 290,162 of VNJU01002891.1, read as the reverse complement.
CTGTATATAGAGAAGAATCCCTCTTTAATATACAAATTTAGAGCAAGGTTTTAGCATGATTTCTACCTGAGCATAGAAGCGTGTGTAGGTGCGTCCCCTCAGGTACTTTTTCCGAGAGGTTTGCCGGGCCGAGACCCAGAATTTTTACGATGCTATTGACAGCTTCCTGTAAGGTGGTAACCGCCGATAGCACAAATGTATCCTCAGCTTGCAGCCATTCTGTAAAATTTAAATGATTTATAAAATGTAGTTTCACCAGGAGACTGTACTCACCTTCGCTGTCAGCCGCATCCCAGGCCACCTGGAAGTTGTTCTTCTTCGTTTTCTGTATCTGATCGGCAACCGTAACTTCAAGGTCCTCCAGCGTGTACTCGTCGTCATAGCCCTCCTCCGAATCGGGCTCGCCAGTATTGGGATCACAGTCCTTAACAGCAAATCTCAAGGTGGCACCGAAGGTTGCTGAAATAATAATAATATAATAAAATAAATACAATTAGGAATAATTAAGTTATATATTATTAAAAACTGATTGCCCATTCTGCACTGATATCAAATTTAAAGACAGAAAATATTAATTGATATTTGATTCTATTTGATTAAAGTCTATGTTTATCAAATATCGAATAGTTATTTTTAAAAATATTAAAATTTCAATATACATATGTAAAAATTATGATATTTATTATCTGATATTGAGTTGACTTACCAATGGAACTTGCTGCGTCTGGCGGGAACTCCACGATAACGAATGTGGTCTGTAGCTCGTTGTAGGGCAACTTGGGACACGGAATCACCGCCCTGACTGTGAATCCCTCCGGCAGCGTTAGTTCGACGCGCACATTCTCCAGAAACTGGTCAGACAGGGTGTTGAGGCAATCGAATTGGAAGACCACATGCTGGCCAAAGATGTGCTTGATGCACTGTACCGTGTACTCCGTCTCGCTTTCCGTGAGCTGAATGGGAGCGGTGCTGCGATGGATGGGCCCAAGGACTTGGATGCCAGGCAACTGGGCCAGCCGTGCGGCACTCTCTTCTTCGCGCGTGATCTTCGGCGGCCGGGGAGCGCCGCTAGTGACCAGCATGAGATCGTTGTTAACCTCCGCTTTAACGATTGCCGCCTTGGGCACTATGGAAATATCGAAGCGAGTCTCCAAATCACCATTGAGGTGATCCACCAGCGATTTCTCGAGCAGAGCCAACGAGCAGTTTTCCCGCTCTATAATGTAGTTCTTGTAGAGGTCCGGCCTTTCAGAGTTCAAGATGCTCAGGTAGTAGGTGGCCCTGTCTCGCACCTCGTCATCCGGATCCATCTGACAGCGGCCGAGCAGTACCAGGATGTTGCTCAGCAGGGCCGGACAGGAGGCTCCGAACTGGGCCAGAGCCGTCACGGCAGCAGCTCGTACAATTGGGCTCTCCAAGATGACGCGATTGTAGATGAACCGTATGTACTTCGAGGGCGTGGCCGCGAATGGTCCTTCCTTGCCCAGCAAGTGTAGAATCCTCACCGCCAGCGACACGTGTTCGCAATCCTCAATGAACTCGCACAGATGCGACAGCCCAGACTCCTTGGCGTCTGCGTTCTCCTCAATGATCGTGATAATCGTGTCCACAATGGAGGTCTTGTATTCCAGTCCGCCCTCCTCGCGCAGCATGCCGCTAAGGAAGTTCATCAGAACGGTGTGCTTGCGCGGATACTTGGTGCACAGGGCGCAAATAGCTTGGACAACCACCACCTTGAACTCATCGGAGATCTCGGCCACAAACGTGGAGATCTGCTTCATGAGACGCTCCACCGACGACTCAGCACCGGTCTTTAGGAGAGTGGTAATGGCCAGCGTGGCCACCGATCGATTGGAATCAGTGATCAGCCCCTCCAGGTCTAGGTTGCAAGTGGTCACTGCCGCTGGATGTGTCATGGCCACCTTGTTAAGCGTGCGCACAGCCGCGAAACGGAGTGTGGCCTTCGGTGAGCTACAGAAGAGCTGAAGGATGGAGAAAGCCGGCGAGAGCATCCGGGGATTGGTGTTCTTCAGGTTTACGATCGCATGGGCGGCTTCGTAGATGACCATTTCGCTCTTGTGGCGTAAACAGCTCTCAATAAAGGTGAAGAGTGGCGAGTCCGAGAGCTCCTCGGAGGGAATGTCCTCCTCCTCGATAAGCTTGCAGGCGATCCGTATCTACCGATGACATTTTGAGTAAAAGATTGTTTAGTAATGGGGTTCTAGGTTTCATTTGATCCCCTAAGAGAAACTTACCAACATGCACACGGCGTAGGGACTCTTCATCGAACCCCGGGTCAGCTTGTTGACAAGCTTGGACACTGCCAGACGGTCCGACTTGCGGATGTGGTAGAGCAGCCCCAAGGCGTGATATTGCACCATGATGTTGTCGCTGTTAATGGCCTCCTGCGCCTCGTTGGCCCAGCGCTTTACCACATCGCCGGAGGTGCTGGCCAAGCGCAGGGAGCTGACCAGAGCGGCGCACGACACGGCCGCATTCTTATCCACGATGCACTGCTTCATGTATCGCTCCACGGCCTGCAGCATGGTGTTGTCCGTGATGCTGCACAGGGCACGAATTGCGGCTGCCCGATACAGATCTTCCTTGCCGGTCATATCCTTCGTTAGCGAGCTGGTCACAATGATAACGTCCTCGGCAATGGAGCTCAGCTCCTTGATGCCCAGATACACCATGCGGCGGAGCACCACGTCCTTGGACTGGAAGAGCTTCGTCATGGCGAAGAAGCAGTCGGTGGCTTCGCGGGCGACCAGCTGCTCGCCCTGGTTGATCAGATATAGGATCTTGGTGAGGATGTGGATGCACTTGCGGGCGTTGACCGGCGTCTCGTTGAAGGTGCGTGTCTCCTGTAGCACCGACGTCTTCTCCAGGTTCTGGTAGGCATTGACCGGTCCTGTTTTCGAGTTCCAAAAGCCGCCGCCGCGTTGTTTGTGAATGGTGAGGGAAAAATAATTCATTTTCTTGATAAGATTTTATTTTATTTTCTTTTGGGGACAACTCGATACTTTTCTTTTCTCTCTGTGTGAGTGGGGGGTGTGTGTGTGTGTGTGTTTGACTTAGTGTGTGAGTGTGAGTGTCGTGTGTCTGCCAGCGGAGCACCTTCCAGCGCTGGAGTTTTCCGCAGATTGGACTCCTCTGGCGTGGGATTAGTAAGTCTCGGGCGTTAGGGAGCGCTACTCACCGTCCTCCTCCTCATCTTTGTCGCGGCGGAACGAACCCATTATCGGCAAATTCACGTAAAAAGCGTTGATAAAACAAACGAAAAGGTTTTCTGGTTGCGCTTACACGTCACTCAGCGGGGCCCAGTTGGTTCATTTATGAACTAGTTGGCGATTGCCGACTGGATGTCTGGTTCCGGTTCTGGCACGATAGTGACAATCGATAAGTTTTAGGGCGGCTTAAATGCCGGCTGCCACAACGTTTTAAAATTTTAACCAAGTTTAAGTTATTGCCTAATAATAAAATCAACCATTATCAATTATGTCATTGTCTCGACAAATACGTTAAAACATAGATATCTAAATAATCTAAAAATTTATGGGCTTTAAAAGATCGTTGTTTTTTGTTTATAAATTTAGTTGTAGAATAAAATTGCTTGTTACTATTCTTCACCAATTTCATTTATATCCAATTTACATTGGCATATCATAAAAGTTACATCAATTTATTTAAGTGAAAATCGCAGAGTCAAGTCGCTCTGAATAAGAATCAACAAGTATCCAATGACGGCCGAGAAAACTGTATTCACCAAAGTTGTATTTAGCTCCAAGAGGCCCAGAGGCATCAATTTGTAGTCAATTGTGCAGACCTGTAGCCAGAAGGCATTAACAACTTGCTTGAAACGGACATCGGCGTGCTGGAGATCAAAACGTTGCAAAAGGTCACCAGTTCTCCTGGTCTAAAAGGAAGGACTAATTAAATATAAATAATAATTATTATCATTAATGTAAGCCTACCTCCTGCAGCATTTGATTGCTTATTCTGCCCACCATGACTAATTCCATGAAGGGAACAGTCAAAAACACCAACTGATCAATCGCCAGAAAAAGATCGAAAGGCTCCTCGTTAATATAGTAATCCGCAATGGCCAGATACTGATTGTAAAAGCCCATAGTAATTCCAATTAGATTCATTAGCATCGACAAGATCATGGACCAGTCTGTAAACCGCAGATACCCCTGAGAGTAATAGGCAGTCAAGCCATATTTTTTTGCCAGGTTATCCAAGCCATCGGCCAAGTCGCAGAAGCGACGCATTCGGTAATAGGGTTTCTGTAGATCCATCTGGCCGGGAGTTTGGAGCATATTGGCCTCCTTGACTATGCTGAGTAGCTTTTTATTAATCGCAGCCACTATGATGTTGGCTATTACCAGACCTCCAAAGAAGCAGTTGTTTATCTGATTGGAGACTATCAGTGGCAGCATCGTCCTTACAGTTGCAAAACTGGTCCACCTAAGCTCCGGATGGGTGCGCCTTTGGTAGAGAATCAGGGTTATATACTCAACTAGCGGACAAAGGAGAACTTTGATCACACTGTAGATAAAGGCCCTCCACACCAACATCATGGACATATCGAGGGAATTAAGGACCTCAAAGAGGGGTACACTATTTTGGAATCGCAAAACTGGCTTTATTATGGGCCACTGGGTAATGAAGTTTAAGAGGCAAACGGTGACATTCATATAGCAATAGATTCCTATGGTATGACGTCGGTTTATATGACCCTCCTTATTGATGTGCCAGATGTAAAATATTCCGAACATTAACGCCACTGTGAAACAGTAAACCGCAATCACTTTAGAGAATACAAACTTTCTACGTTTCAGGGAAAACAATCCGGGATAAACTCCATAGAGGGTATTAAGCAATATGGCTATAGATAGGCACACAAATACCAATTGGCTGTGGTGCTTCCACCGCCGAAATTGTCGGGGGAGGAATCGAAGCCATAAGGCCCGCAAACGGCGTGATTGCTTCCGGACGAATCGCATGACACTGATTTCGGGAGCCTTAGCAGCCGTTTTAGGTCTAATGGCCGATTAATTACTTACTCTTATCAAAGATTAAATAAAATATTTGGTATGAACTTGATGAGCGAAGTGAAAAGGGGTTGCATTAAATGGATATAATAACATTATGTCATGATGTGATGATGATATAGGGGTTAGTAAATGTTCAGGGCACCCCTTGCTCTCTTCAATGGACTGCTCCAAAAGGGTCTCCTACCTGATAGGTAGAAATTCAGTGAAGCGGCCAGTCGTTGCCTTCAGCTTTTCGCGACTTAATTTAGCATATATTAGCCCACTTATATATATCAGCCCACTTTTACTTCTCTGAGCTTTTAGGAACACTATTACTAAAGGTAAGAAACTAGATTTATAAATAATATTTTGTCTAATTCAGTCGTACTACATTTTCTAAAAACACCTGTTTCAATTTCAAAAATTCCCGAACAGCTGCCGCCGCATGAACCGCTTATCGCATGGCTCGCACCGCGAACTAGTTGGAGCCAGGCAATAATGAACCGTTCCGAGCGGGGCGGAATCGGAACCACACAAGGTGAACGGAACTGGAGCTGGACGCGACGCAAATGGAAAAGGAAAACATAAACGCGAAAAGCAGGGAAAATGTGCTGTAAAATCCGCGCCGTTAGCCCGCAGGTGCAAGTGCGCGACGTCCGGAAGTGCCAGTGACAAGTTCGCGATGAAAGAGGTCCGGGAAAACACACGGAAAACATCAGCGAAAAGCAAAGCTCCGGACCCAGTACACCGCCCCCTCCGTCGCCACCCCCGTCCCACGTCTTGCAGCGAGCAACGTCAGCGGGCAAGAGAGCGGCGGGCGTTGCTAAATAATTTCTCCGGGGCGCTCCGCTGGACAAAAGTGCTTTTCGTTGGCGTGCGCGTATAAATAAATAGCTGAAAAAGGCACAAAAGGCCAGAAAATCGAGCAGAGAAGAAGGCTGAACGAGAAAATCTGAAAAATCAGCGAATAGAAAGTGTATACACACTCACACATGCCCATGCCGCCTCCTGCATTTGTGTTGTTCATGTGATGTGTGTTGTTGTGGGGAATACCAGAATACAAGGTGCAAAATGTTTACCAAAAAGTCCCATGCGGATGTGAAGAAATCCACGGCCAAGTTGCAGGACTGCAAGAAGGACTCTGCCTCCCGATTGCGACACCTACGCATGATATTGGGTACGGTTAATTGCTACTTTATCTAACTTTACGAGCTAAGGAACAAATAGTAATAGCCTCTGTTTTGTATATAAATTTACTTTACAAAGACTATCGCTGAACCTTTTTTTGTAACCATTACACATAGTTCTCCTAAACTCAAGCTCTTTGGCATGATATACATTTTAAAACTATTTTTAAATTAAGTCAAATAATTTAATATTTTAAATCTATACATTTTGCTTAAATCCCTTAAAATTTTTGTTTTTGTTTTCCTTAATGTATTTTTTTTGTTTCTAACGTTTTGTTGAGGCGTTACGTGGAGCAAGGTCCCGCGTTGGCGGTTCTGTTGGATGTTAATTATTTCATAATTTATTTGCATTCATAGCAATAACAATGAAACTGGTTGGCTGTTTTTATATACATTTTTATTATTATTTTTTTTTTTTGGCAAGTGGGCGTCTCAGTCGAACCATTTTCGCTCCACAGTGGCTCGCGCTCGCTCAATGAGGTTCTGCCCACAGTCCACGGTTGGAGCGGCAAAAACAACAAAAAGTGGGGCCACCGCGTTGGCCATTTCCTGTTGGGCGGAAAAGAACCTCTATATATTCCATGCCCATGCCAAACTGAACCATAATGTACCATACTCTATACCCCCTATTTCTCCACTAGAGGCATTATTTATGCAAAAAACGGAAAAAGATAAGTAAAAAATCAACCGACGTACACATGCTTCGCTATGTGGCAGGCGAAAATGTGTGAAAAACGTTAAATGATAAAGAAACGAACAAGTGGAGCTACAGTCAGGCTTCCAAATACATGATTTTTCCAACTTAAAAATGTTACCCTATTACTGAGTTAAAGCTTATAGTAACTTAACTTAACATAATTAAATCTAACTTAAGAGAAAAGAAGCAGATAAATAAATCAATTTATTTAATTAAATGCTATTAAAATGCTATTATTAAATTAAATGCTATTATTATGATTACTAAGACGTTGTTTATCGAAATTAAACTTTTATAGTCCTATAATGTTATCAATTAAATTATTTGTGGCTTGCATACATTTATAACTTAATGCAAAGATAAAAAAAATTCCCTTTAATATAAGTTTCCTGGCATTTTTTAAAGATTTAGCTTGGCCAAGTTCCACTGTATTAACACTGGATGTACAGCAAGTACGGGTTTGGGTACGAGTCGCAGATATGAGCAATCTCCCACCTTCTCCTCCTCCAGTGGCCCCCTCTTCTCCCTGAACACCGTAGCTCCACTTCGTTCAGTAGCTTTCTTTTTGTGTCACCTATTCGAGCGATTTCCAACAGGTGCCTATGCTTCCCTCCGCAACTTAACAAATCACTAATACACCTGACGCCGCCGCCCTCCGGTGGTGCACCATTGTTGATGGAGTATGGCGTTTCGTTTTTGTAGTTGCTTTGTTGCCCCATTGTCCCTTGGCAAATTACACGCATTAGGCATTTAGACATTCTTCCCAATGCGCGCTCCCAATTGTTTTTTAACCAGTTCATCAACAATAGGACACTGAAAAAAATATAAATGAGTACTCACTAATAAATTGTATAAAAAATTAGCTACTCTCTGAAAGAGCACCTTTTCACTCATATAAATTACGAACTCAGTACATCTGGCACTGTTAGTAATACTTTGATTTTAAATACTGATGTAACTATTACACCCGTGTCATCTCTCTCTAATAATAACATTTAAAATTAATCTCTTTTGAAGGCAGTTTGTAAGATATACCTTCTTTATTTTCTGTGCACTCGTAGACTCGTCTTCTCTTTCTGCGTGTTGGCCTTCTGCTGGAAAACCGGTTTCAAAATGTTTCTCACCTTGCTTTTATCTCGTTGTTTAGCTTTCTTCTGCTTTTGCAGTGTGTTTTGCTGATGACAGCAAGCCGGCAATGGCAGTGAATACCCCCCCACATCTCTCGCCTTTGCCCTTCTGATTCATCACAAGGCTCTGATCTTTGAGCACCCATCCTACCAAGGTTTTTTTGGCTAAGACTTTTATTGGCTATCGACAAGTTCGGGAATATGAACTGAATGGGGGGATGTGTGTTATCAGCAGATAGTCAATAGCACCGACACAGCTGCACAGGTGCCTCTCGATGCGTTGCGTCATTATAATGGTTGTTGCCCCCGTCGAGGCAACAAATTCTTATCGCTATTGCACTGAAAAAAGCTATAATACTCATTTAGCTTCCTCACGTCTAGGAAATCCCAGGTGGCACAGAACATCTCTTGAAAAATATTAATGTCTCTGTACAGAGATGGTTTTATATAATTAAGAAAGGAAATACAAATAAAATAAACATAAGCAATTGAAAATAAAGTTTTCCCACTACTAATATTCATTTATTTTCCTGCCCGATAACTCACTATTGGCTATCGTGCATTTACCTATCTATCTAATCTTTGATAATTATCAATAATTATAAAAATCAGCTATAAAAATCAATTATAAATGAAGTAAAAATTAAGCATTATTTTCACGACTAAAGTAAGAATGGCAGAGCAACAAATAGCATCTCCATCTGTTCTATGACTCAGGACGACTACAAGACTGTGTGCCCCTTTTACAACAGGATTTCCTTAAGGATAACCTTGTAACCTTGTAATAAAAGCATTTTCGATGGTATAAACTTGTCAGTAGCTGCATTTTTTGTTTGCTGTCATATCGAAAAGATATTTAAATTCAGAACATATGAGTCGCTCCCACTTCTACGCCTTGCCCGCAATGTGCAAGCAATGAAACACATTTTATTGTCAGAGAAATGGGTTTTAGAATACTTATAGATTTAATTGTACGTTAAAAATTCGTTGTCACCCACTCACCTATTTTTCTACATTTTTCAGATAATGTGGAGCTAGAGGAGTCCAAATCGTTGTTCGAGACCAACTACAGTCATGTTTATTTTATACTGTACGACACCTTCATTCAAGCCGAGGCCAATCTAAAGCAAAAAGGTAATTAAACTCGCACAGAAATGAAGTCTAGTTATGAACTCTTATAAACCCACTCAACATATTTTATTAATGTTCTACTTTGTTAATTTATTTGTAAAGAAAATGCAAAATGCAGTTAAGCCCAGTTTATGTAGGTTTCCATTAGATTACAGTTTAAAATCTTCGGTTTCCCTCTTCGGTTATTCCCGATAAATCTCTTTAGTCATTTATAAATATTTTTATTTATATGTAAATAAATTTCCTAGAGTATTTCGTTTTCGTAGAAACCCTTTTTCTGTTACTTCCTTTATTCGTTTGTAAAGATTTAATTTCCCCCAATTAGTGAAATTAAACAGCGGTGACATTAAGTCTTCTGCCTTGTTTGGGTTTCGTTAATCTTTATGCTTTGACCCACTTTTGTAGAGATAGTATTTATCACCAAAAATAAAAAAAGAAAACAATTAAAAAAAGAAAACGAGATGTTCCAAATTGAAATTCCTCTTCTATTTCTCTATTTTACCCCCTTTTTCTCTCTCTCTCTCTGTTTTTGTAAATCCCCTAACTGGCAGAACTTCCGTTTCACATTGGTAAGTTTATGTGGTTACTTATTGACATTTTTGAATTGACCATTGAATTGTATCCGCCACTTGCTCCAACACCTCCTCCCCCTCTTCCACTTCGACTTTGCTTTTCAACTCAGTTGTCCATAAAAAAATCTCATGTGTCCACTGACCATCCCCGTGGCTCAGTAATCTCTCTCTCTCCAAACTGCACCACATGCATCTCTCGCTCTCTCTGTAACCTCTGTCTCTTGTGCTTGTCCAGAATGCATCCGTAGTGCCAGAAAAAACACCCAACACTTCTTGAATCAATTAACTAAGACTATCATTACTTTTCTGAACACAGTTCACAAGGCGCACCGCGAGGAACTGGACGGTTCGCTATGGCTTCTCGAGAAGATCCTGTGCCTGCTGCCGGAGCTGTTGGCCCGCCGCTGGCAATGTCACTCCCTCAGCCGCATTATGGCCAAGCTGTTGCATCTGGGCAACTCGCCGAAACTGAGACGCGAGGGCGTCCGGTACTTCCTGCTGTGGTATCAGACCCTGGGCGAGAATGCCCCCGGCTATGTACACGCCATGTACGCGGACCTCATACCCGGCCTCATTGTCCCCCAGAAGGGCGTCACCGGGCCGGACACGGAGTTCAGTGCCTCGGACTTTCTTACGCATCCGAACATGAAGGCGGACGGGGGTATGGCCTCGGTGTTCCACGACAACGCCTTTTCCCACCCGGTGCAGTGTTCAGAGGTGGTTGCCCTGCTGCCGCCATCGTCCAGCGAGAAGTCAGCGCCACCGGATCCCCGGGACGGGCTAGAGGTGCTACTAAACAGCATGGTGCATACGGCGGCCTGCCTGCGATGGCGTGACAATCGCGCCCAGAAGGATCACAAGGCGTTCGCCTTCTTGCTGCAGCGCTTCATGGACGTCTTCCTGCCCGTCTTCTCGCCCAACTTCGATGTCACCTGCTCCATCTACAATCCGCGACTGGATCTGCCCGTGATGCGATCGATCAACAAAAAAGAGGAGGTGATGGCCTCCTGCGTGGTCGTCCTTATTAACTGGGTGTCGCGATTCACGCACGAGCGCCTGCTGAGTCACCGCCTGGACTGCACCCTGCACCTCGAGGAGGTGGACCATGTTCGCCTGCAGGGCTACCAACAGGGACTGATCGTCCGGGATGTGTTCTACGTTAGTCGAGAGAACATTAACTTTGTGCACGAGGTGTACCGGCAGGCATTCCTGTTGAACTTCACGTCTAAGCCGCAGATTGAGGCGATACGTACGGCCATCGCTGTGTACAGGGATTGGATGACGGGCGAGACGCCGCCACCGTTCCTGCTAGAGCCGAATGACGATCCACCGCCTCCCTCAACAGCGGGCGGGACACCACGGAGCCAGCGATTGCGCACACCCTCCTATGTGGGCGCCATGGCAGGCTCCAAGGATCAGCAGGCAGTGCGAGCTGGACGGCAGAATGTGCTGCAGGTAAGCGTGAATTCTGCTCAATTATTCTGTCCCCCTACAAGTCCTCTCTCCCTGCCCACAGGTTTTCGTGACCAATGCTGCCAACGTGTTCCTGGTGAACACCGCTAACCTGAACATCTGCTTTCCCGGCCGCTCGCGCACCTATCGATCTACGCCGCTGGAGGAGCAGACGGAGATATGCAAGAAGGTGCTAAATGTGTACCGCACCATGGTAATGAACACCGAGATGGACTCGCGCACCTGGGAGCAGCTGCTTCTGGTGCTGCTGCAGGTCACCTCGGTGGTTTTGCATCAGAATCAGCCCAACGGCGGCGGTGGCACACCCAAGAGCGGTACCCTGGGCGGGATTTTAGGGTCGGCAATCTTCCAGACCCTGATTGTCACCTGGATCCGAGCGCACACCAAGGTCCCTGTGAATGTGCAGCTATGGGAGAAGTTCCTCAACGTCCTCCAATCGCTGACGCATCGCGAGGAACTCATCGTGGAGTGGAACAAGACCATACAGACGCTGACGCGTGTCTTCTCCCGGTACAGTTACGGCATCAATTTGCTGGATCTGCCCCTGGATCGGGTGGCGGAGAGTCGGGCTGAGAAGCGGCGTCGCATTGGCAGCGTCTGGCAGGGATCGGGTGCAAGCACAGGTGGAGGCAATGCCGCCGGCTCGGCAGCCATCTCGAGCCAAAGCCGGCAGCGGGAGTCGCTGGGGGAGTCGAGTAGCAGTCGCTCGGAGGAGACATCGTCATCGCAGGTGCCGCTCCATCACCAACCGAATCGCACGCATCACCAGCATACACAGTCCCAAGGAGGCACGGGCCAGGGCTCACGACCCGTTCCCCTTACGCCAATGCTGAGCCGTAGTTACAGCGAAGGCAGCCTGGCGTCGGCGGCCCGGAACTCGGCTAGGATTCGCCGCCGTAGGGCAGCCCCTCCACCCAAACCCAAGCCCCTCCAGCAGCAGCAACAGCCGACACACGGTGAGAATCGCATTAATGCGCAGGACCTGCGTCGGGCCATGTCCCTGGACTCGCTGGCAAGGAAGAGTAGCGATGCCGCCGAGGAGACGGACATGGAGGGTGACAACGAAAGCGGAGCAGGCTCCCGGAGTCCCTCGCCCACCGCTAGCAGTGGCATCGAAGGGGGCTCGATCAAGGATGCCCAACTGCAGATCGATGCCAGCTTGGACGATGCCAATTCGGGGAGCTATGGCAGCGGTAGCAACTCGGGCAGCCTTTCCGGACGGCGCTGCATCATCCTGGGTGGATCGGCGGAGGGCTGGCATCCCGATTCCACCTCCATTATGTGGAAGCGCATGCTAGGCGCCCTGGGCGATGTGAACCGCATTCCCAAGCCAGAGCTGCACGCCCAGGTCTTCATGCATCTGCTGGAGATGACACAAAATCTGATCAAAATCAAGCAGAACCAAGGCATATCCTCGGATAATCAGAGCACGCCACCGCCGCCGACTTTGGTGCCACCGATTGGGATTGTGGCGCCCTGGTGCTACGGGTCCCTCACGCTGGACAGATCCTTCAAGAAGGGCAAGCTGTGGGCCCTCCAACTGCTCTGCTCGCTGGCTATCCAAGGGGGCACAGTGGGCATGCAGCAGCAGTTGCCGCTGTTCTATCACGCTCTCCACCAGCTGCTGACCGGCGAGGACCGGGACTTGATTTATGCCATCCTCAAGCATTTGGAAGGTCCCCGGCTGCTTAGCTTACTGCTTCCCGGGCACACTCTCCTCTTGCTGGATTTGGTGCACGCGAGTGCTATACTACTTACCTCCCTAGAGGTTTCCCGGAGCACACCCAGGGCCGAGGTTGCGGCTTTGCTGGGCTCGCTGCTCTGCTATCCGTCCTCGCTGTTGCCGCGTCCCGTGCTGCAGCCCTCGCCGCAGAAGTTCGAGCTGATGGAGTGCCCAGATCTGCAGGATCACATCCTAAACATTGTGCTGAGATGCGCCAGGCGAGAGCCCTCATCCAGGGCGCGGTGCATTGCCCTCGCCCAGCTGGGCCAGTGGCTGCTCTTGCGACTCTCGCAGCCCTCGATAGGGGGTTCGGCTACCGGCAAGGGCCATCTCTTTCAGCAGGCTGTGCCGCATCACAAGGATGTGCAGCCCAAGGAGACGCACGTGTTTAATCCGCGAATCAAGGAAGTGCTTCAGGTGCTTCTGCAGGCACTGCAGTTCAAGCATCACACCATCGCCATGGTGGCCGTGGATTCACTGAAGATCTGCGCGGAGCGCGGCCGGCAGCTGGCGGCCATCGAAAGGGTTCCCCAACTAATAATCACCGCGCTGTGCAAGGCCCTGGAAATCCAGAACGTGACCAAGCCCAGGGACTCGGATAAGGTTGTACTGACATCGCTGATGCTTTGTTTGGGTGAATTCTGCATGGCAATACCCGCAGCTCTGATGCTGGCTCCGTTCAATGATCAGGGCGATACCCTGGTGCTCCAGGTCCTCCGAGTCCTCCTTCAAGTCGCCTCTGGAGCCCCACGCCACGAGAGGGTGAAGCTGACGGCGGACGACGACTTCGACATGCATATAACTCATGATGATCTGCAGGGCGATGGCCGTCTGCCGGAGGCCACCTATCAGACGTCGGAGACCATCCACAAGTGCATCACGGCCATCAAGCTGTGCGCCAAGGCGGTGTCCATGCATCTGGTGACCCACATTGGCCACTTTCCCATGGGCATTGGCGCTTCTCGCCTCAGTTCCATGGTGGAGGAGCAGGATGACATTGGAGGAGCCGCCTTTGGAGGTCCGATGGAAGCTCGACGCGATTCTGTGGAGCTGCCTTCAGTGGTAAATGCCCAGAACATGCAGCTCTTCATGCTGAACTCGGGCCTGGTGGCCAGCTTCATAGAGTTGCCCACGCTGAAGCTTCCTGGAGGAGGAATAACCGCTGGTCTGGTCACCGCCGAGAAGCAAGTAAGGGTCCTGATGCGGGATCTCAATGGCAAGGCCTGCTGGGATGCGTCCATTTTGTACTCGGAGCCCCGCAAGTCGGAGGAAGTTCCTCCTAGCAAAGCCACACCAAAGATCCTGCACTCCCATCCGCTGGATTCCATGGTGTCCTCCTCGATGGTGACCCATGAGTTGCAGGCACCGCGCCACACTTTGCGTCATCGCCCGGCTGGAGTGCTGCCCTTGGCCCAGGATATGGCACCGGATTTGGACCAGCTGGACGATATGTTGGCCTACATCGGACACACCAGCCCGGAATGCGTGGCTCCCACGGTCAGTCAGTTGAACGCTCCGAGCAGCAGTCCCCTAAGCGGTAACCAGGAGGCGCAGGCCATTTCTGTGATCCTGAACCAACGCCTTCTGGAGCAGGAGTACGTGACGCACTCGGCGCGGGCTCCCTCGCCCGCCCTGCGGCATGCCAGCTCCAGTACTTCGCTGCCAGACCAGAGGTCAATACACTCGGCTAGCGCCTCCTTTGATTCCCTGCCCACGCGCACTGAGATGCCCTTCCAGTACTGCCGGCTGCTCTTCTCCCATTTGGGATTGGCCGGCTGGGAGCGGCGCTCCCGGACTCATCTGCTGCAGAGGAGCGAGAAGCTGATGCGGGAGCTGCGCAACGTGGACTTGCAAAAGTGCAGGGAGACGCACAAAATGGCGGTGATCTATGTGGCCGCCGGACAGGAGGACAAAGGCAGCATACTGCGGAATACCAGCGGCAGCAGCACCTACGAGATGTTCGTCTCGGCCCTGGGCTGGGAGATCGATCTGGAGACGCACAATGGCTTCCTGGGGGGCTTGCCCCGTCAGGGATGTGGCGCCACGGCTCCCTACTACGCCACCCCCTTCCTGGAGGTGGTGTACCATGTGGCCACGCGGATGCCCTCTGATTCGTCGGAGGCCATGCTGCTCAAGACGCGGCATCTGGGCAACGACGAGGTGCATATCGTGTGGAGCGAACATCATCGCGACTACCGGCGGGACATTCTGCCCACCGAATTCTGCGACGTACTCATCGTGGTGTATCCCCTGAGGAACGGCCTCTTCAGGGTTACGGTCAACAGAAAGCCCGAGGTGCCGTGGTTCGGGCCGCTGGCCAACGAGAGCGTGGTGAGCGGCTCCTGCTTGGCCACCTTGATCCGGGCCACGGCCATCAATGCCAGTCGGACGAAGCGCGCAGCTCTGCCGCTCTACCAGCAATTGTGAGTTGAATTTCTTGTCTAGCATTTCAAATTATAATAAAACAAATATATTTTTTAGCTACGAGGAGCGCAATCGTTCGCTGGACAGCGTCTCGTCAAGGTACAAGGAGAGCACCACCTTTGAGGACTTTGCCAGCCGCATCTATAATCCCATGCCTCTCTCCACGCTGGGCACACTGAGAGAATCCAATGCCAGCAGCAGCTCGGCCGCTCCCCTAGCCTCGGCTCTGCTGGATCATAATCGTGCTTCAGTTAAGGGTAAGTTGATAACCATTTTTAAAAGGTTAAGAAAAATCTTTTTAATTCTCTGCATCATAAATAATAATACCTCTTGTCTTGCAGGTTGGGTACAAGCCTCCATTGATTCGGCGCCAATAATGGGATTGGTACCTTCAGCCTCCGCTGGATCAACGGCAGCGATGGAGGCAGCCGCTGGAATGGCCTCCGCTTCGCCACGTGGCTCTCGAAAGTTGGGAGCGCCGTTCAAGAATGTGACCAAGAAGCACTCCCTACAGCAGATCGTCGTGGGAGGTGGAGCCGGTGCCGGCGGCGATACGCCACCCGAAAGTCCGACTTTGCCACAGCGACGCTTCAAATAATACTTGTCTCTTTCCTCCGATACCCGGTACTAACTGCACACCCATTCCCGCCCATTCACCGATGCAGAGAGAGAGAGATAGAGTTCTAAAAGCAAAAACGAATAGTATTTCCGCCCTATGTTAGTTATTGTAATTATTATTTCTCAGTGTATTTTATTTACTCTCGCCGCTACTCTCTAGTTTCCAGATAACACTGTGTTGTATTTGCTTTGCGAATTTTACTTATTTACAATGGTTCATTATTCTTTTTACGTATTTATTGATCGATCGATCGATCCTTTTGCGTCCACTCACTCAACTCACTAATATGTAATTAAGCAAGCGGAGCACCTATGTTGTAATGTTAACGATTATTTAGTTATGGGAGCTCTAAGCATTCGAGTGCATTTACACTGCTTTCGTGCTAAGCGTCTAAACCATTTGCAATCTGTTATCCATTATTAATTATTATTATTATAACTTTAATATTTTACCCATGCATGTCATGTATTTTACGCAAGGCTTGGCAGCTTGGAAGCTAAAAAAGTTCGAAATTCCCTTTAGGTCTCAAAACGCACAAATATGTTGTTTTTCTCAATTTTATTTCGATATTTATTTGTCATAAAGAAAAGTGTCAATAGTGTAATATATTTTAAAGTAATTAGAAAAAGTGCATTCAATATTTATTATTAAACATTTTTTTTGTAGTTTCTGAAATTTTTGTTAGATTCATTATTATAACACGATTTCATGTGTAATAATTCGATTTTTAAATTTCAATTTTTGAGTTTTTGTATTATGCTTTGTTTATATAAAACATATTTTTTAAATTAAAGAGTAAGACAACTTATAATAATAAAATGTCATAGTAATAACTTCTACAAAACGAAAGAAAAAATGCAAGAATAATCAAAATTCGAACATAGAAACAACAACAACTTGCTCTGCCCATTCGAAAGCAAAAGGTCAACTACTAGTATTATGTAATCGAGCTATATGTATGTATAGATAGCCCTAGAGTTAAGTTTCCTATATCCAACCCTACCAAAATGTCGATGGCAATCGTCACTAGGAGTGTGAGTCTTACGGAGAAGAGCAAAACTAGCGAAAAACAAATGAGTAACTACAAATTGTTCAAACCAATCGCCTTTTAGTTGTGTGTAAAACGAAAATTGTTACCTTAGATGATTTATTAAGTAATATTAATCATTTTTGTATTTTCACTGCGAATTGTTTTCAACGAAATTCGATCAAATTGATAGATTTACACGATATATTTATATATATTTACACCAACCAGCGTACATACGTATATGTTAATTTTGTATTTATGTAAAGCGGGCAACTGAAAGTTAATTGCAATGCCTTTTTGTTGCACAAATGTTTTAATATATGAGAAATCCGTAGTCTAATTACGACAATTAACCGTAAGAGAACATTTTTGTATAAAACCAATAAATCGAAAAGCAAATTCAGCTAAGTGAAATTTGTAACTAACACCAAGCATTAACGCATTATATACAACTACCATTTATAGTACATATGTATATTAATTTACTAATTTATTTCGAGAAACAATCGAGTATTTTTTGGATAATAAATGACTTGAATTTCAAAAGAGTTAAAGATCCCCAGCAATCCTCCCTCCCTCAGGCCAGGTGTTGTCAACATTTTGTAGTAATTAACTGGGCACACGCAATCGCTCTACTGACACTCATTTTCTGTCTGGGCTCCCAGGTGGCCAAAAACATGTAGGCCCGGCCTGTGCCGCGAGAGGTCATTGCCTTCACTCCTGTTATTGCGGGTTTCCTTCTACTTTTAGGGGTAAAGTCACCCCCCGTTTGCCTGTCTGGCTGGGATCAGTGATGGTCAAGGGTAGCATATATTTTATATACATTTTGTATATAAAATTTTTAAGTTTCTTGAACCTTGAATCGAATAATAGATTTTAAATCGATTAGTTATAATTTGATTAGTATCTATTATTAGTAGTTTTTAGTACTTTTTTTTAAACTATTACTTTAAATTTTTTTTGTTTCTTTGGCCATTATGGGTGTACTTAATAATTAAATACTTAACGATAGTCAAACTACTCTATTTAATGTAGCTTTTAATTACCTATCCTATTATTTAAAAAATAAATATACATTTTTTATGGCTCAGCTACTCCTTGCTAAGGATCTACCTTTTCCACCACTAACGGGGATCTACGAACGCTCTTTGTCCTCCTAGTGTGTGCGGTGTTGTAACCACCGCTGATACACAGTGACGCCATCGAATTTACATTTTCCCCGGTGCGGAGCAGCAGCAGCAGCGAAGCAAATACCCCTAATGGCGTTTAGTTCTCGTCGGGCTGTCGTGCCGCATGAACGTTCCTCCACTACACTCCGGTGTCTCTGTCCGACCTCATCCTGCTGTTCGTTCTTGCCAATATCCGATTCATTGCCAAGTCGTCGTCGTGACCAACTTGGGTCGCACTCAAGACTCTCCAAAGATGCGAACTCAAGTACTGGGTTTCTGTTTGGCCATTTTGCTAATTGTTTGCCTGATGTAAACAGAAAGCCGTAATTAGATGCCAAGTGCTGGCGGAGATCAGAGAGATGGGGAGCCGGTCGCCGCCGCAGCGCATACGGCGGATTGGCGACAGCCTGCAGATGCTAACCCGGGAAGCTAGGAGCGAGGTGGTGCGCTGTGAACGTGAGTTTAAATAAATATCACTGATAAATAATTTAGGAGAAATATAATATTATATTAAATAGGAGAAAATTATGTAACTTTAACTTGATAGTACGATTTTTTTGCTCTAAATTGTAGAGCCTAATTGGGGAAATATTGACTTGAAATTGATTTGTATTTACGTTCTTCAAATTGTATATTTTAAATTAAAACCTTTTTAACACTTTATATTTATTAAATGTATAGTGTGTAATTTTTTCTTATAAACATGATATTAACATATTTCTATGCGAAGTCAAGGCAAACATGTTTGTAGAACTTTTTTCTTGATCGATTAATCATCATAATTCATCAGACAATTGTTATTGTTTTGTTGCCTGGAGAAATATTTACATTTATGTAATAAATTCATGTGTGTCGCATTATCTTCTGGCGATTTGCATAAGCGAGGACGACGACGTCATCGCCAATTTCAACATGGAAGCATGGCAAAGATTTGTTTGTTTATCCGTATTTCTATAGGTGGCAGTGGCAGCGGAGGAGACTTTATTATGACATGTGTGAAAATATGTGGAAATGTGAACATGGTTTGTGTTCGTTAGGGCTGAGCAAATGTTTATTGCGTGCCACAAAAGACCAGTACTAGAAGTCATTATTGTTAATATTGGTTTCAGTGCGGGTTCTATAAATAAATTCCATTTTCGGCTGGTAATTGTTTAGTTTTGTTTTAGTCAAGACTACTAGAACATATAGGAGAACGTGGACTGTTCGCTTTTATGCAGGATTTAGTAAAATATAATTTCTCATAAACCCTATATTTTCTGGCTCAAGCTATTTTTTATCTTAAAAATATTTTCGTTTTTGTTTTAGCATCTAAAAAATTGTCTTTTACACAAACAGTAATTTTTATTTTATTATAGTCATAAAATAGGCTGTTGAGAAATGATTGAAATTTAATCTGAAACTCGGCAATAACTCCGCTGAGGCCTCAATAGCTCCCAAGCGATAAAAGTTGTTGTTAGACGGCGTTGAGTTTCACGTTTAGTTAAAGAAACC
Source organism: Drosophila seguyi (assembly GCA_008042675.1). Lineage (NCBI taxonomy): Eukaryota > Metazoa > Arthropoda > Insecta > Diptera > Drosophilidae > Drosophila > Drosophila seguyi. The sequence continues at coordinate 270,480 of VNJU01002891.1, read as the reverse complement.
TAAATAAAGCCACATGCCTGCCAGGCACGCGATTTGAGGTCCTTCGAAGGGCTCTTCTGGCCGCTAATTAAGTTCACCTTGGACGTGAAAAGGCGGCGTGTTCTCCCCAAGGTCATCGCCGATAATTGCGGCCATGGCAACTGCCCCGAAAAGCCAGGAGTCGAGAGTTGGAACAATGCGAATGGAAATAGAAATTGGATTTCTGTCGGGTATTAATGCTCCTCTAATCAAGGATGCACAATAATTGAAGATATAATTTGTGGTGTATTTTTGGTACGTTCTTTATAAAGATATAAATACACAAGGATTGGATTATTAGTAAAATCAATTCAAGAATAAGTAGTTTTTACCTAAATATTATATGGATATATAAATATATGTTTTTTATAAAAAAATGATATTTTTCTAATTTAAAACTATTGTGTATTTTTTTTAGGGATATTTTAATACAAGTACACTCTTTAGGGGTTTTTGGAATTTATTTAATTTATTTTAAATATATAAATTGCAATTTGTGCAATTCCAATCGATGGTTTACAGCTTCATTACAGCTTTTAAAATCAATTTTACATATTAAAATCTCTGGGAACTACGTTCCATAATTATAAATTATTATAAAATAGCTGCGAATTAGACGAACCTAAAATAGTAAATAAAAAAACAATGATTTCCATCCCACGCACGCCAACTTGCCTCACCCTTCAAGAAACAAAATAAAAAACAAACAACAAGTCGAAACCAAAATAAAAACAAACCAAAAACTGAGCAGCAACCAGTTGCAAATTTTCGAAATCAAAACAAAACTGAAAAGAGAGAGAGAGAGAGAGAGCGAGAAAACTTAGTAAATAAAATAAAGACGGGGAAAAAGAGTAGAGAGAGCGCTCCGATTCTCTGGCTGGAGAATTATGGCTGGCCGCCTCAGTGTCTGAACAACAGGCACGAATGTCGGACGTCGCAGTTCGGAAACCCATTGGATTTTGTATCTCTTGGATGCGTGCCCGTGTGTCGCGTGGTCTCCGTACCGAATTCGGCAATTAACCCGCTCGGCGATGTGCGTTTTATGCAAATCCGAATTCAAATACCAATCAGTGTAAACAAGCCAAAGTTTGTTCCAAATCTAACGAAATTCGTTGGCCCCGAGGCAACCTTGAACTAAGGCTTGGACTGATGTCAGTTTTCCCAAACGAAAATTCACACAAACAAGCCGATGGGGTTAATTGGAATAGAGACTCGAGAGTGAGCACAGAAAGGTGTTAATGCTAATGTTACGTATACGTAATGTGGCCTGGAAATAGAAATGGAAATTGAAAACTCAAATTGTACGGGGTTCTGTGTGCCAAATTGTAAGCTGATAGCCAAAGTGTTGGAAATTCATTTGTCTTTCTTTAAAACCCACCCACAGTCATTGGTAATTTCAAATCAATTAATCTCAATTATTCCGATCGCTCAACTGGGCACAATCGAGGCGAAAATTCAATCAACAAAATCGGGCAAAGTTTTCCGCGCTTCATTAGGTTTTGACCCATTGAAAATTCAGTTTTATTTATGATTGAAATTTTGTTTATTGTTTTAGTAATACATTTTCTGTGCTCCTCCCCAGTTTAGCCACGTGAAATATCGACATTAAAACGCACATAAACTAAGCAAACGTGAAATAAAAAATCAAATGTGTTAAATTCCCCATGAAAAGTACAAAATATAAGGAAACTGTGTGATAAACATAATCTGTGGAATTTGCAATAAAATAAAAAAAATGAAATGGAGCTGATAAAAAAATACAAACAGGGAAAGCTAACCACCAGCGATATACGTAATCTGAACAGTATGTTGACTTAATGTTCCCTCCATAGTTTTTATTTTTACATACAAGTATACTAAGGCCCTTGGATTTGTAGTATATTTTTAAAATGTCCCTCAAATCGATTCAAGAAGGTGAAACCTGTGAAACAAGTTCCATAGAATTTCCATTTGGCTCGGAATGTGTGTGTGACAGCACCAATTGGTTAATATTTGAGCTGAACTGTCCTCGCTCAATGACAGCCGAAATGTTCGAGTCAATTAAAGGCATTTCATGAGTTTTGTCCATCAGTCACGGCTGGTGATCTCGGAGGGGGCGCGTCTTTCAGCATCGATAAGCGGTCTACACATCATGTACTCGAATGTTTTGAAAATTCGCAGACCTACTCAATGAATCTTTCGATATTTGTGGACAGTGGGGCAAGATGTCTTATTTGTTTACTTTTTAGAATATTATCGAAGTCGGGCGATTTTTATTTCTATTTTATATTAACAAAGCTCAAAGCACACAAAGGGTCACTCTTTTCTCTTTAAATATTACTCAAATTTAAGTACAAATTATGGGGATTTTTATTTAAGTATTTCTGACTATGCTGGTTGGTTTTTGCATTGATCACTACACTAGCAATGTAAGAAATATTCTGTTGCTAAAGACAGATCCCAATACCATCTTTTAACCCCCAGTTTAATGTGCCAAAATTAGATTTATTTTTTATAGCGTCAATCAACTCATTAAAGGTGCTAACTGAACCATAAGCTTTGGGCCAATGTGCTAATTACTTATAAACTTCGTTTTGCGTTTGTTTATAAACATTTTAACACTTGGTCCCCGGGTCTACCGATCCCCCTGTATCCTCTGCTGCTTAATAAATATTATCCAGTTGGTGGCAGCTCTCTTTGGGCTTAAAGATAAGTGGAGAAAAGTTTGTTTGAGTGGGCGCAGTCCATAATACGTATACGCCATGTGGTTCCTTTAAATGGCATTAACGAAATTAGCTCGGTGGCCGGGGAGCTTCCGGGAGCCGTCACAGATTGTAAACAAGCACTTAAGTGTTCATTTTTGCAAAAGGGATATTGTTAGCTAGACATTGAGGGCTGTTGAATGTAAACTTCCTGAAAGCTTCGGGGAAATTTTCAGGGAAAAAAACAAAAGGTGCCTAAGGAAGAAATAAATTTTCAAGAAAATAAAAACAAAAGGTGCCTAAGGAAGAAATAAAAATTAAAAGCTGGAACTGGTTTTTTTTTTTCAATAAAATAAAATGGCAAATTTAATTTAACATCTTTTTTATTTGAAATTTGACTTGACTAACACTTGACTATGTAATAACAGCTTTTGTTAGTGAGGTAATTACTATTTGTAAACTATTTATGACAGATTACGTCTTGCCTCTCAAATTAGTAATATTTATTTATAGTTATTCGCCTATAAAACTTGGCCACTTTTGAGCCATATTCGGCAGACTGAAAATGAGCTAACGAATATTGTTAACTCTCTGCTGAACAACGTAGCTGCTGATTGTTTGTTGTTTTCCAAAGCTATGGGTTGAAGGGGGATCCGTGGGAATGATGTCATGCCATGGTGGCACTCAGCCGCGGCGGATCATGCAACGCAGAGCGCGTAGTAAATCGCTTCAGATATTATATATACATCAGAATATATGTGTGAATATATTTTGTGCTGAATAAAAGAAAAGTCAGAAAACCAAAAAGCTGAAAAATATTCCGCTTAATGCGTTCAAAGCACTTGGGGCATGAAATTTGTGGTGGCACGGCCCCTGATCTATTCCCCCAGTTGATCTATATACTACGTAGAGAGTACATGCCAACTTTGTAAAATTCAGTCATAAAATGGACATGGTAATACAACATTTTCCACCGCTTGACATTGCTTTTCCTGTGACTTTTATTACGCGCACAGAGCATAATCGTATATTTTTCGGCGTGAATCTGTTTGTTGACTCTGCCAGGGGTTTGTTTTCTCTATTTTTCTCTTTTTATATCAGAGAAACAATATTTGCATCAATTGAAATGGATTTTATTGGGAGGCAGTCAGTCAGCCGGCATCGACGTCATCTGAAAATGTTCCGTGGAGACTCGTTAACCGCGCTCCCATACATTTCGAATGATATCATACTGTATATATCTGTGTATAAGCTCGCACAAAGGCAATAAATGCGAGGAGAGACTCGGATTCTTACACAAAACAAACAAATTCGAACATAACATAACTAGAAAGCCATAAATTATCGACTGCCTAACCTTCTAGCCGCAGCGTCGTCGTAATGGCGTAATCCATTGTTCGCCACAGTGCGTATACTTGATCTGCGGCTGAGTGCAGATCCACAAAATAGTTGATTGTCCATATATAGCCATGTCTATGTGCCATTAATTTTAAATTCACATTTGTCGGTAGTCCGTTTGATAATGCTAAATGGTGCCAGCAGAGGTTATTCTATGAATTCATTATTCAAGTTTCGAGAAACATTAAGAATGAAAAGTGTTCGGCATTAGTAAGTAAATTTAGATATATGTATTTTATTGTATGTATGTATTTTATTTAGTTATTTTCTTTTATTACTTAATGAAATATTATATTAATTATTTACCAATTTGCTTTTTCCGCCTTTTTCATTCCAGACACCGTCATGTGCCTGATGGTCTTCATAGCCATATTCTCCATTATTTGGAGTGTATCGCTGCACATGATATCGGGTGACTTATACGAGGGAATAGTCAGTGCCAAACTCATCTTTCGGGAACGCGACTTCGACCAGATGGATGAGCACAGCAGGCAGATCCTCCATAGGGACTTCATGGCTGTCACGCAACATTCCTATGGCCAAAAGTACTCCGTACAGGAGCAAGAAGTCACTCCCGAATCGCTGCAAAGCGAAAGCCGTAAGAGAAGCCCATGAAAATATCGTTGGATACAAATTTAATATAAGACATATTATTTAAGAAACCACCAAGCCAACCTTCAAGATTTCGCATATTTACGAGTCGAGCAAGAATCGACCTACGTTGGAGCGCCTGATAGCCGAGCAGGATGTGGTAAAGGTGACCACCACCACCACGAAGGCGCCAACGCCAAAGATAGTGTTCAATGCCGAGGCAGACAGGCAGTTCTTGGGCACCAGTAAGTATCTAATTCGTAAATGGATATTTAATACAATACAATATTAATTATTTCCCAGTGTCCCTGGATGCCCATGCGACATTTTGGAGTCGCAGTATTGCAGCCCAGTTTGTCTATGCATTTCCTCCCATATCAGAGATCGTGGCCATTATCTGGACAGCCATGTGTCTGATCTTTCAAACGGGTAGCAAAAAAAATTCGTAAGTACCTAATAATATAAATAAATTAATAATTGTCTAAGCTATTAAATGCTATCCTTGCAGAGTTCTGCCCAAACCCTGGCGCATTGTGGTCCCCTCCATTGTCATCTTTTCGGTGATGAGCCTGGGCAGCGTGCTCTACACGATCCTGACCAACGGACACCTTAAGAGATTGTGTGGCCAGCTAAGGGAGAATCTCACCAACCCGACGGCCATCAGTTGCGGCGATGCCATCGCCCTGCTCCGTCCCATCGTCCACGATCACAAGGTGTCCCACGATACCTATCTGGATCTGTTTAGGGCCAGCTATGTAATTGGTATGGTGTTGTGGATTGTGGCTCTGCTGGTCATGGTGCTGCGTTTTGTCTTCGCCGTGGACTTCCAACTGGTGGATATCGATGATATGTTCGACCAGCGCGGGAACGGGGAGATTGAGGTGCCCATCCAACCGGTTTACACGGAAGTCGTGCAGCAGAGCAGTCCACAGAGGCCGGTGCGGCCTAGGTCCGAGGACGACTATCAGAGTGCCAGGTCGCACATCAGCGATCTGGCGGTGCCGCTCCTGGAGGTGCAGAGTCAGTCCCAGGTTCCGCCAACGAACTTGGTCTAAATCCGTATATAGGAGTGTGTGCAATCTCAGGTTTATTTTTATACAAAGCGTTAGTTTAAAGGAGGCCTTAGAAATACTGTACTATCTCAACTAACCCGGAGTTTAGCATGGGTTTTAGTGTATAAAAAATCGACTTTTAATTGATATTCTTCACTGTCTTAGCTTAGCGAACTTGTGCCTCGAAATCTAATTTAATACGATGTAAATGCCACTTGCTGTTTGGCTTATTTAAGGGAAATGGAATGATTTTAGTGCGGTCCGAATGTAAAAAATACTAATTTGGCTATGACATTACATAGTTTCATGGGATATTGGGTCTTGTATATTAAATTTAGCCAGACAAATATATGGTACCATTAATGAGGAAAAGAAATTTACATTTAAACCGTATCCGTAGATTTTATGAAAAGCAATAATACCATGCATTTATAAACGAATGAAGGCAGGTAGTGTCATAACCCCATCATAATATTTATAATTTAACGTAAGCCTATAGCATACTTTTGGACCAAAAGATATTTAAATTCGTAGACTATTTTGGGCAGAAGTCATATTTAGATTTAAAAATGACCTCTTATTTTGGAGCTTATGTCAAAACCCGTTCCCTAAATTAAATTTTTTAATCCATAAAACCCACCTTCCTCAGCAAGTGACATATTCCGAGTCGGTACCTCGACTATAACCTCTTGTAAATGAAATCCAAGAGTTTTATTAAAAAAATGCAATAGTCTAACAAAGTGACAAAAACCAAAAAGCAGTGCTAATAAAGTACAGTGTTGTGTATACGAAACAATTCCGATCCTTGATCTCCCATTTTAAAGCAGCTTCATGGTGATGGTCTTGGTCTCCAGGTAGTTGTCCAGACCGTCCTTGCCCAGCTCCCGGCCAATGCCGGAGTGCTTGTAGCCACCGAAGGGCGTGGAGGGCAGCACGGCATCGTAACAGTTAATCCACACGGAGCCGGCATCCACGCTATTGGCGAACTTCATGGCCTTGTTGATGTCGTTCGTTATAACGCCGGCGGCCAGGCCGTATTGTACATTGTTGGCCCGATCGATCATCTCCTCCAGAGAGCTGAACTTGAAGATGGACTGAACAGGGCCAAAGATCTGAAGAGAGATTTAGCCATATAATATCAAATAATAAGTAATAAATAACTGGATAGCTCACCTCCTCCTGGGCAATTCGCATATCGTCCTTCACATCTGAGAAGACAGTGGGCTCCACGAAGAAGCCAACATTGCCGATCCTCTTGCCACCGGCCTGCAGCTTGGCACCCTCCTTCTGGCCACTCTCGATGTAGCCCAGCACCTTGGTGAGCATCTCCTGGTCGATCTGGGGACCCTGCTGCACGCTGGCCTCGAAAGGATTGCCCACCTTGCGCTCCTTGGCCTTGGCGGCGGCCTTGGCCACGAACTGGTCGTAGATCTTCTCGTGAACGTACGTGCGGCTGCCGGCACAGCAGCTCTGGCCGTGATTCGAGAACAGGGCCTCGTGGGTGGTGTCCACGGCGAAGTCAACTGGAGGGGGAAAATGTTGGGTTTCAGAAAGATAACTAAAGGGAAAATGAATGAGTTTCCACTTACCATCAGCATCATCGAAGACTACCACAGGACTCTTGCCGCCCAGCTCCAAGGACACCCTCTTCAGGTTCGACTTGGCCGCCGCCTCCATGACGATCCTGCCGATGTCCACTGACCCAGTAAAGGCCACCTTGGCGATGTCGGGATGCTCACTGATGGCAGCTCCCGCCGTGGGTCCGAAGCCATTGATCACATTGATCACACCCGCAGGGAATCCTGCCTCCTTAGCCAGAGCTGCCATGTGAAGGGCCGTTAGCGGCGTCTGCTCTGCCGGCTTCATGATGATGGTGCAGCCCGTGGCCAAGGCGGGTCCCCACTTCCAGGCCAGCATGAGCAGGGGATAGTTCCAGGGAATGATCTGACCCACCACGCCCACGGGTTCCTTGCGCGTCATCGAGGTGAAGCCACCAGCGGGAATGGTGTCGCCGAAGAACTTGTCGGTCCAGCCGGCATAGTACTGCAGCGTCAGCATCGAGTAGGTCACATCGAAGAGGGCCTCGGCGTAGGGTTTGCCATTGTCCTGCGTCTCCAGGCTGGCCAGGAAGTCCTTGTCCCGAGCCATCAGGCCACAGAGTCTGCCAGAGAATAGTTGTGATGAAAGGGAAGGTGGGATTGTGGAAGGAATAAGCTTACTTGTTCATCAGGGCAGTGCGCTGGAGAGGACTCAGCTGGCGCCACTCCGAGTTGCGATGGAAGGCCTTCTTGGCCGCAATCACAGCCAGATCTACATCGGCCTAAGGATGTTATTTATAATATTTGTTAATAAAGGGCAATATTAAACAATAACTGGGAAATAAAAATGACAAATCAATTTAATAATAAACTCGAAACTGTTTAAGAAAAATTACTTTTATAACGGTGGAAAAATATATAACAAATATCATCCTAGTGTTTCAGAAAGAATCTTCCAAGCTCTGCGATAATTCGTATACTTCATTATCAGTTCATTTATATTTTAAACTTTAATAATTTCTATATATGTGTTTGTTCTCTCAACAATTAATAATTGCTTTTGCTTTAAATCTTAAATTTTGAATAATATTTAATATTCCTTGATTTATGTTTCAAAATCCTATAAATTTCTTTACATATTTTTCATCTTAATTGGAAAGCACACCTTTTGCTTGGAACATTCCACTCACCTTATCTCCCTCGGAGACCCTAATAATCTCCTTGGACGTGGCCGGGTTGAAGGTGGCAAAGGTCTTGCCCGAAACCGAATCAACGAACTCGTTGTTGATGAAGAGCTGTCAAACGAAAGTAAAAACCATGATTAAGTAATCTTCAAAGTGAGAGCCCAGCACATCCTCTCGACCTGACAATAATCAGGTTTACAATTCGCAAAACTATGATTACACCTCATCAAGAACTTCCAATGGTAATTCGTGTAATTTAAGCATTATTATCAGCCCAGTTTGTTTGTGTTGGCCATTTCAATTTGCTGGCAACACGCGACAAGGAAAACAATGTAGTTATACAATCTAGGCACGAATTTTATAATTGTCAAGTTTATGAACAAAACGAATCGTTTGACAAATAAGTAAAGTCAATCGGAATTGTAATGGGTCATTGAGCGATAAAGGGTCATAAACGAGGAGGTTTTACTACATTAAATATTAAGTAGTGGGGAATTAAGGGCTTAAATGGACTAAGTTTATTACATTTATCCAGCTTCAAACAGTTGATTATGCAAATTATTATTTAAATAAAGTAGTTTGTATTTAAAATTCAGTTAAATATAGGCAAATGGGCTATGGCAAACTCTCATAATAAAAATAAAACTACAAACATCAAAAAAGTTATAAAACTATAGTGAATATTATGATATTATTTATTAAAATATTTGTATATAGAAACTGAAACATTGTTTAAATATGAGACACCTATTTCAAAAGAATGTTAAATAAATATTACAAAAGCTGATAGAATATAGTAAATTAACTTAGCCAAATATTTACCCTTAGGAAACCGATATAATAAGCAATAATAAGTTATTTAAAAAGAAATATTTTTCCTCACTAAGCTAACGCTTTTATCTCCTTAGATCTCTTTTTCCCTTTTTGCCATACTTTCGCAATTAAAAGCTCATTGAACTATAAAGCCTCCATATGTAGGTCTCAAAGTCTCTTCTCTATCAGGACCCCTCTGGCAGTTTTTACCTTATCAGCTTAGGAGACTGACCTCATAATTATTATGGCTTTACGTGGGGCGAATCTGTGAGTTTACTTCGCGTCAAACATCTGCTGATAAGAAACCGAAAAAAGAACACCCTCTTTCTTAAGAATCAACAACAACTAGCTGTTTTCTTTTTTTTAACAAATAATTGAATAAGTTTGTATTAGTTTGTGTGTGGAAAAGGCAAAGGCGACCAGTAGCCATGAAAAGAGCGAACCCAATAGCAAATATTTGTAAATTGCGACACAAACAAGTTTAATACACAACAAAAAATGTTAATTTAATCAAAGAAATCACTATTAATACCATTTAAATATAGTAAAATAGTCAAGTTGAATTATTTTATGGCTAATCAATTATTATTTCATATTTTCTGTATACTCAAACATGTGTATATATTTCACTGTAAGAATCTTGTCTGTTTTGCTCTGTATAAGCAGGATAACACTTGTAGAATTTAAAATGCAATTGACAACAAGATAAACTCACTTTTGTGTACTTGGGCTTGGCGTTGGGATCGGCCATATTTGTGTATATCTCTTCGTATATATATAAATTAATCAAGAACTGGAAGACCGCCTGCCTGGGAGTCGCTGCGAAACTGAAACTGCAAATGCTGCCAGATGCTGCTTATATAGCCACCGATAACTGGCTATCAGTGTTTTGTTTTTGCTCTGCCATTCTTTACCTTTTTTCTTCCTCCACCGCTGAATTATCTCAGCTTTTCGCCGGCCGGCTGTAGCACAAATAAATATTTTTAAGGGCACCCTACGTCTAATAGGATGTGGTTCATTGGTTTGTAAATAGGTTTTGGAGTGGATTTTCAAAGGCTTTTCATATTTTGAATTTAAGTTATTGATTATTTAATATTTTTAAATTAATGGAATCTTTGCATTTATGATCAATAATCACAATAAGGACTAATAATAGGGTATAAATATGCCAATATAACACACAACAATATACTACACATATGCCAAAATTGACAGTATTTTTAATATTATATTATATTTAAGGGTAACAATTTGTTTATTTCTTATTTTAAATATTTAATAAAGCCTTTCAAAAGCATCTCTTAATATAATTGGTAATATATGTTTTTTTCCACAACACTAATTTTTTCTGATGTGTATTATTTAGTTTTCAACATTTATTTATTGGGTTATAGTATTAATTTTTTTAATGATTTTATGTACCGCATTAACCAGTGCTTAAAGCTAAGCGTATAAAATCTTCTCAGTTCCATTTTATTCATTGACTTTATCACCGAATTCGTTTTATGTTCTCTTTTCTATAAGTATTTTGCTAAAATATAGCTTTTCTGTGTGGTTGTGGGCTACGCTGTGTCTGTCCCTTGACTCTTATACGGTTTCTGTCTTAGCTAACACAGTATAAGTACTTTTAGAGTGTCGTTTTATTGATAAAATACCCAATATTTTTGTATTATTTGCTATATTTGGTTTAATATTATATTCACAAACTGTTAAAATAATTATAAAATATATTATACATCTATTGAAAGATTTTCGTCGAAAAATATATTTTATATAACAAAAAATTGGCTTTTATCTAGGTTACAATTTCTAAATAATAAATCATATTTTTAAATAAATATTTTTAATGTGTTTTCAATACACATTATTTTGAAACATCGGGCAAATTAAATATATAAAAATAATGAATAAAATTAAAAGCTGGTTGTTTTAATAAGTGGCCTGCCAGCATAGCTTTTGAGGGGAAAACTCTCGTATTGGTAGGTGCGTTGAACCAGCCCGTGATCCAGAAACTTCAGCTTGCTCAGCGACTGTGCAATGTAATTACTGGAAGCAAATACAAAACTAAGTATAGATTCGACAGGCAATCACCCGAAGACACACCTGTAGTACTCGTAGTCGTAGCGGAGGTAACTGGAGAAGGGCTGCAGCTCCAGGCCATCGGGACAGATCGGGTTGCCGTGGAGGCTCAGATACTGCAGATTGGGAAAGAGCCTCCTGATCAGTCGCATTGTGGTGGGCAGGTCACTGAACTGGAAGCGCAAATAAGAACATTTGATAAGGAATTTAAGTTCAGAAAAATATAATGTAACTTATTCCCACCTCATTCTTGTTCAACATCAGGACCTCCACTTGCGGCATGCTTCTTGTTAGGGTCCTTAAATGGGCCTCGTGCATTCGATTGCTGTCCAGGACTAAATGGCGCAACTGCTCGAATTCCGCCAGCCAAGAGAGATCTTTAAGGCTGTTGTGACTTAGGTCCAGCTGCTCCACATGGTCAGCATGGCTCTTGACCAGTTCTTCGGGCAGCGTTCGTAGATTTTGCTGCACCAAAATAAGCTTGAAGAAAAGATAAACCTGTGCTATATATAATCACACATAGATAAGCCATATTTGTGCCCTACCTGAGTATCACTGTCACCTGGCGTTTGCATTGCTCTGGGGTATTTCGTGTACTCAGCTTGCTTTCGGATATGGGACATGGGTGTACGTACCTCTCCGACGATCTTCGCGTGAGCTACTAAAAGTGAGTGCCTCTGCTTGGCTGCAGTCGATAACCGCCGAATGCTTTTGTCTCAACGTTATCTCTTTTAATTTTTTAAGTACCCTTTGTGAAGGGTATATTCATTTTAAGGTGTTTTATATATAATTTTATATTATACAATTTAAAGCTTTGTGTGTAAGTGAAGCAGAGGAAATCAAACAAATTAGATGTGTATAATATAATTTAGATATTTAAATAAAAGTTGCCTGTCCAATGTTTCTAAACTACGAAGACAACAGTCAATGCCAACACCCATTTGGACACGAAAATTTGTATTGTTTTACTAATTCTATTTAATAGAGTATTTAATAATGAGAGTTAAAAATTATAATTTTATCAATATCCTAAACTAAGAGGTACTGCCTTGTACAAACCCCAAACCCTACTAACATTACTATACTCCATGTGCTCTTTGTTTGCCTTTAATTTTGTTTGGCTTCCCCAAAGCTTTTTCATTCGTTTTGTTTTTTCGTCTGACGATTTTCCTTTCAAAGCCTGAACTCGCTCAAGGCAGAAGAAGAAGAGGAGTGATAAGACGTCGATCGGACTGACATGTAGATGGCGCCAGCGGGCGACTATGATCGCGCATCGAGTATACGATAAGTGGGCTTAAAAACACGACTCGAAACTTAGTTACGGCCATTTAGCGGACGGGCGAGTCCTTCGACTGGCTTTAGGCCCTCGAAAAAAGCGGAATGGGAATGGGAACTGGTCGAGAGTCGTGCGATAAGTGCTCCACAATGGCCGAGTGCGCTCGCTGGTAAATACATTTTTAATTGCCAGCCGGGCCAAACAGAGATGACGGCCCCCACCAAAGAGCAAAGGCAGCGGCCTGACAAGCGATTTTGTTAGTGACTGCAAATGGCTAACAAATGAGGCAGAGAGGGGGCCCAAACTAGTGCCGAACAATGGGAGATGACAGCGTAAATAAACAAAAGCGCCGGATACAAATTGCGGCCCACAAAGCATTTAGCCGGGCACTTAATTCAATGAAATATATCTTCGAGATGCCCGGCAGCAGTAGAAGTAATCGATTTGCAAAGATACCTCTGACCGACAGCTGTCAGCTGCCGCTGCTGGAAAATCCCAAAGAAAAGCCCTTAACCCTTGACCAGCCCCCGAGTAGGTGACATTCGTTCGGCTTTGTTCGCCGCTAACCATGATGTTATTTCCCCCGCTTACGCTCCACTTCTCGGTGTGTAATGAGTGTGCAGTGTGTGCCTCTCTATATATAGGCCTCTGATTGTTGCCCGTCTCAATGGGCATTATAATTCAATGTCAATATTTGGCCACATGTCGAAGACAATTGTGCCACCGCAGAAGTGGGCTTGTATTCGGTTTTGGTTTCTGACCTCTGAGTGACTGAAAAATTACCCAGCTGGACATCGTTTAATAGAGGGAAGATCTTATCAGAATATGGGGAAATTATTCAGCTTTTAAGATTGTTTTATGGATGTTTTTATTAATCATTATATTATTTTTTCAGGTATTTCTTTATTATTAGTAATTACAGCAAACATTCCAAGAGTTTATAGATAATTAATGAAGAGGTTATGAGCCTTTCTCTTAATGGTATTTAATTCTTTAAATGTCTTGCTATAATTATACAGTATATTTAATTATTTAGTTTTTTTTTTTTGCCTTATACAACTACCTGGTATAATGATTAAACTAAGACCGAAATTCCATCGCATAATTAAAACCACTAAGGAATTTCCCGAGCCCTTAAAGGCCAGTAATTAAATTTTATTTTTACCACCTACTGTGGTGACTAAGCCAAAGCACTTAGCTGTATATGGAAATAAAGGAAGTAACACCCTAACTCAGCCCTTAAATCCAATTTGTTTCCTTCGCTGCTGGCCAAGACCAGGCATTAGCCTCATTAACATTGCCATAGGAACATAGCCACGGCAACCGCCCACGAAAATGCCAAGAAAACAATAAAAAGCGGAGCACTCCACTTGTTCCAATTTTAATTACTGGCCACAGGTTGTGCAAAGGCAGAGGCGATGGCGATGATAAAGGGCCCCCCTCCGGTAGGTGTGCTAAAATCGAACGACCTTGAAAACGGTGCCTGTCCGTAGTCTTTAATTAACGAGATAATCGATCGGCCGCCGATCGCCGTAATCATCATCATTATGCTCCTCCGGGCATGGCCATTAAGTCACTTAGCCGAACGATTTGTCAACGTGGCTTAAATCCGCGGAAAAGGGGCAGGCAGCCGGCTGCCACACACATTCGTCTGCCATTTGTCATAATTCACATCTTGTGGGCTGAAAACCAGTCAAAACTATAACACATATTCGCTATTTTTGTTTTGGAGCGTGATTTGCATGTTTTTAGCCTGCATTTTATTTGTATTTTTTTCTATCGGCATTTTGTGTGGTAAAAGTACAAAAATACACTTGCCTCTGGAGTGTAAGTAAATTATTTAATTTGGCTGTTCATGTATTTCTGGGAATTCAGTGAATGATTGTGATTATGTGGAAGTCAAATTGATAAAAAGCTAGACTCCACTTGTGGCTTTTTTTAAGGTGAAAGAAAATTGAGTGTGAATTTTCGGGCTCGGCTTTATTATTATTTGTGGCTGTGGGATATTTTATACTAAACTTAATGAATTCTTTTTTGGATACATCTTAATTATTTACAGTTTATTTTGACTTACTTTAGCTGGACTCGAACGTTACTTTTTATACTTAACTTGAACGACATAAATTGATCAAGGAATATTCCTTGGCTTCAAGTATAATTATATTATCGTTAAATAGTATACGATAATATCTAGTGGCATCCGTATCAATATGTCCACTTCAGCCACAAGGTTCATCTCGGCAGCTTTAGCTCTCACTCTGTTTTTAGCGCCATTTGACCTACGCATTCTCCGGCGAATGGAATGGAATGCGACGCCTCTCCTTTGCCACTGCCATTGGCCAACTAATCGACTTTTGTGGGTTCACATCTCAATGACAAAGCCCCAGAGCTTCTGCCCCCTTTGCGTTGGACTTCTTTCTTGGCCTGTAGCCTTTGTGTTTGCTGGAGCTGCGTGCGTGGCACTTGAGTGCAACAAGTGGCAAGTCAAGTGCCGCATCCCCCGGCCGCTCGACAGAGCGTCTATTTTTAAGCTGCGCCAATGGAAAACCCAATTCAAGACTCCGAGAGTCGGAGACATGGACGAAGGGCAGCGAAGACAAAGCCAATGCCAAGCTGAGCAAGAGGAGTGGAGGAGCTTCGGAGGCGGCGGGGATCTTCGGCGCGAATCAATAACTCTCCGATGATGATGGCTGGGCTACTGCACTGTTGACCTGGTTTTCACCCAATTTCGAATCTTCGATGACACAATCTGCGGCAGCTCCTTTAGTCTTTCTTACTCTCCCTGTCGTGGGCAGGGCTGCAGAGCGAATTTAAATAAATGTAAAGGAGTGTTAGGGAATAAAATAACTATATAGCTTATAGTCCATATATTATATACAGAATTTCTTGTCTTAAATCGAATAAAGTCTAGCACTATTATTCCTTTATTATGCCTTTAAAGGGAATTCTAAAGAGGTTTATGCTGTTACGGTAAGTTAATTCCTAGGCAAAATTTTACTTATTTAGCTCAATAAAACTCGACTAGCCTTGATTTAGTTAGTTTTTGGTATATGATTAATATAAATAAATATTTCCCTGTACCAATTACACCTTCTGCATTGTCAGCCTGCATCCCTGCTCTCTTTTGTGGGACGCCGCGCGCCCTTCTGGCCGCTGTTATCGACGGACGACTCTTGGGCTTCTTCTTCGGTGGCCAAGTGCACCAATTTCCAATCGATTCGATTCAATCGGTGACGTAAAGCCACCACAGCAACCTTGTTGCCAGTGTATATTAAAGAGACGCCCCCCAGCCTCTGTTTTCGGTGGACGAGTACGAGTACCTACATGGGCACTCGACATTTCTCCGATGCGTCGGCTGCAATTACGATTAATGATGTTGATGATGTTTTTTGTGTGATTTCTTGGATTTCTGTGTGTGGACAGCAAAGTGGACAAGTGTCTCCACTCAGCCGAACTCCCGATCTGTAGGTCTCCGGCTCTCTGGGCCTCTGGATGCCCAAGCCAAATCCAATTAAACGCCGCTCGCTATTCAGTTTATTTGGTTAGCTGCTGTTTTGTTTTATTACTTATTGCTTATTGTTTCCATTTCGTCTTGTTTGGCTCCAATTTGAAAATTGATTTTGATTTGGATTTTGATTTTGTTACGATTGTTTCGTAATTGTTTGTCGTGGGCCGTAGGTGTTGAAAGTGCTCGCCGTTGGCGTTCGCATTTCGGTTGACAGTTTGGGGGAAATTGTGGTGTGGCCTTGAAAAGCCCTTCGCTTTGATCGATTTTTATGGGCTTCATTGGTTATGTTTATTTTTAGAGGGTTTTCAAGGAATTTAATATAAAATTAGGTTCTATTGTGGTTTTGAACAAGGGACGAAAAAAATGAAAAAATAGCTTCTTGGGGGTTCGAGGTCAAGGTCAAGGAAAATAAACCAAAACGTTTAATATATCTATGATATATATAGAAAACTGACTTCCGGATTATTGCTTATACTCACATAAATTTGGATTCACTTACTCCCCAAACTAATCCTGTGAAGAAATGGATTATCTTACTGGCCGCATGGACGAATGGCTGGGGGAATCATTTGACCCAAGATCCAAACTGGTTCCAAACAAGTTCCTCGAGGCGTCACATGAATGAAGTTCATCAATGGGACTCGGTCGAGTGTGTAATCGTGGGTCACTTTCCATTTCCAGGCCGAGATTTAAGTGCGCTCCAGTTGTGAAAATAACACTTGGCGCAGTCGGCCGAAGGTTGCGCCGGCTGCTGCATCTTACAGATACGAGATAGGAGCCATGAGATACAAGGCATAAGATACGAGATACTTGCATGAGAGTGTTGTTATACAAAACGTTATGGGGGTCTTCCCAGCACACTCAAAGAAAAGCCTAAGGCTTGTATAGCTGGAATTTTTGGGGTAAATATTTAAAAGTTAATTTTTAAACATTTTGGAAATGAATCAAAAATAAGGCATTGTTTATGGATTTATCTGCTCACGCAGAATAGTCTTCTGGGGTTTTTCTACATTTAGTTAGAGCTCCTGAAGTATCCCAAAGCCTTCTAATAATTTTTCCATGTGCAGGGTGATTTTAGGGCCGCTAGTAGGTGGATTTCCATTGAGCCCCCCCGTGGGCTGTGGGCAGGTTCGCTTACCGCTCAAAGCAATAAATTCGCAGCCGGGTTTTTGCTCTAATTTCTCGCTTGTGCACATCCGAAGACACGTGTCTCTCCGCAACTCGGCCTCTGTCGCCTCGCTTTTTGGCCAAGTTCAGCTGGCCAAGCTCTCTGCTCTCGCGTCTCTTTTGATGCTTAATTAAATCCACTTTTTCGTTTACCTTTTGTAATGAGATTTCGGGCACTCAGTGCCGTCGTCGGACATCGAATCATATAAATTGGCATCGCAGCGTCCAACACGGCATCAGTCCACCGTCGAGCTTCTCCACCGAAGCTTCACCTCGAGCCAAAAGGATTACGGGTTTTAGTCGCCGAAAAGGATACATCATCATGCGTGTCTCCTCCCTGTTCGCTGTGTGCGTCGCCTCCCTGGTGGCCACTTCTCTGGCCCGTCCGGAGCCTCCATCGCCCTACGCCTACCACGGATTACCGCAGCAGCAGAGCCAGCGGGCTTTGCCACTAAATGGTGAGTGATCCACGTCCAGGGCGGCCTTTAGATTGTTTTTAGAAACTGTTTGGGTATGAATTGAAATGCAAATCAATCTAAATATAGTTTTGGAAACACTTAAAACTAAATTACTTTTAATCGGAATTTAATTTTAGTAAAATGTATTCCAAAGCTAGAGTTTTCTATTCTAAGTGAATTAAAGTTAAGATTCCAATTTAAAAAATATATTAAACACCTTTCGGTAATCAGTTCATCCCCAGGCCCCGCAAATCTATCAATCGCTGCCCCAGGAGCAGTCGTTTGCCAACTTCGCGGCTCCCCAGCAGACCTACCTGCCGCCCCAGATGCACTTGGACGCCATTGAACCCGTGGCCCCCACTGGCCCCGCCTCCGCTGAGCCCCTGAACCCCTACGACGACAGCTACAACATGGCCCACCGCCTGTCTGGAGTGCAGCACGCCAGTGGCTATAACAACGGTCCCCAGGAGACCAAGGTGCACAAGCACATCTACGTTCATGTGCCGCCCAAGGACTTCGAAGAGGAGGATGCCATCCAGACCCGCGTCCACCACCAGCAGGGACCCAAGCAGAAGCACTACAAGATCGTCTTCATCAAGGCCCCGTCCGCCCCTGCGATCCGTCCGCCAGTGGTGCCGCCGCCACCTCAGAACGAGGAGAAGACCCTGATCTACGTGCTGCACAAGAAGCCGGAGCAGGAGCAGGACATTGTCATCCCCACGCCTCCGCCCACCAAGCCCTCAAAGCCCGAGGTGTACTTCATCAAGTACAAGACCAAGAAGGAGGAGGCCCCCGTCTATGGCCCGCCGCCTGCCGAGATGGAGCCCCGCCAGGCCACCGCCGAGGACTTTGCTCCCCTCGCCGAGGTCGCTGATGTCCTGCCACCCACCACTCTGGCTCCGGAGCCGGAAGTAGAGCAGCCCGCAGCCTTGCCAGTCCCCGCTGCCATTTATGGTCCTCCCACGGCCGCTGCCTACACCGGCGAGGAGGTGCAGACCACCCTGCCCGCCGCTCCTGCCAATCAGTACCTGCCTCCTGCCACCGCTCCCTCTGCTCTGGCCATTGAGGAGCCCTCGATGGCGCCCATCATAGTGGAGGAGCAGCAGCCCGAGCAGCGACTGGCTCCCGCCCATGTGCCCGCCACGAACTACGGTCCTCCCAACCGCTTCTTCCTCAAGAAGCTGAAGTGAAGCCTCGACAGGGGTCGCAGTTTGTCATAGTCTAATCTCCATTGGATGCACCTCCTTCCCGTCCCAGTCCCACTCCCACTCACCCCGCCCCCAATTCACACTTGCACACACGTGTCACAGCACCCTGGGCACATGCACATCGCGTTGTTTTTTCGCTTGTAAAACTTGTTAAATTTGTTAAAGCTTCGTAGTTGATAAATAAATCGTATTGAAAAAATTCTAAGCGTGGTTTTGATTTGATTTTTTGAAAGAAAATATATTTAAATAATATATTTTTTTGAGCCAAACGGCGGAGCATATTCTAAAGATGTGATCCCTCAAAACGTCCCGTATTATACGGTCCCGCAAGCTCCATATCCCACTCTTACCCTTCAGACCCCAAGCTCTTTCCAATGGGCTCCCCGAAGTTAAGCTCAAGTTCCATGGAATCAGATCTGACTTATTTGGAAACATAGTATATAGAGATAAATAAAAAAAACCCTGGATTGCAGATTATAGGAGTGAGAAACACTTCTGTCTCTGACACCCTCCCAATACGCTCTCCCAAAGTACCATGTATTTAGTTGCGATATTTACATGATTGTAATTATGTTTAAAAAATTCAATATTGTGGAATTACAATGTTTAAAAGTACTTCCCAATTTCCAAATACACTCCCCTGTAATATTATTCGAATGAAGTACCACACAAATCGCCATGCTGACTAATGATATCTGACCTCCAGGCGACGACGTCGTGACCTTGGCGAATACACGGCCTGCTTAATTTCGTTACGATTTGTTAATTTCTGCGGTCGGCCTACTGCTTGTGGTCCCTTCCTCATTGCTGCTAATAGTGATATAAATAATAATAAAAATATTGATGCTTAGAGCCGGCAACATGTTGCCAAGGCTGGGCCATTTTCCCGCCAAATCAAACAGTTGGTTGTCGCCGCCTTTCGGTGCCTGCGCAGAGCGTCGCCTCTGGGGCAACATGTTGAAAGGATTCCGCGAGACGCCTTCGTGCCGGTGCCTCGGCTGATCAGTCAGTCAGTGGGCCGGTTGGATGAACTCAAGTTCCGTCCGACGGCAACCTCAGTTCGCTTTCTGTGCTCGAGCGAGTCGCAACGCAGGTGGTCGTCGTTTGCATTTCAGAAATACATTTCTAAGCAGTCATCGCACCTCGTTGGCACTGTCCGTAATGGGACTTGTAAACTCATAGAAGCGTGTATAAAATCGAAATAAAAATTCCCTGCCAATCAATTAAATTCGGCGGAGCGCGTTAACCCATTTACGAACTGCGAATATAAAGTGTCCCGCGTTGCGTATACGCAATACTGAAAGTGAGTGCAAGTGAAATTGTTCGGAATTGACATTGACATTGAGCTCCTGGTCTCCCTGCATCTCGCCAGGTGAGTGGAAACAAGACGTATTTACCTGCTGCTAATCAGCTTGGCGGCCATCTGCCCTGTTGTTTCCGTTCATTAGCATTCCGCCGGGTTTCACACATCGTTCTGGGTTCTCTCGTTCTGGTTTTGGGTGGGATTAGCTCTGGAACACCAGACCGGGAATTTATGGCAAACCTTGCTACCTTTTTTGGGGCCTCTGAGCGCTGGTCTGATGTGTCAAAATTGATTTCCCAGCGGCTCGGGACAGACGCCTGTCAATTTAAGTTTGGCCGCACCCGTTTCAGCACCTCAATTAAAGTCAAAAGTTCGCCTTAGAAGTAAAGTTGAGTGTTAAAAATAGCAAAGAACTTGGTGTGAGAAATATACAAGTAACGCAATTTATAATTAATTTTTAATTGCTTACTTTTGAAGATATATGTAATTTATTTTCCCAACGAAGCATAGAATTATGTCAGAAAAAAGTAAATTACGAAAAACAAGTTTAATATTATTTATTATAAAACGATTAATATTTGCTGACAACGGTTGATAATTTGTTTTATTTGTATTTAAATATTCTATAGACAGGAGAGTGAATTTTAAAATTTATTTAACTTAACTTTTAATTTTTGTTGAATTAGAATAACTACTAAATGTTGCCGAAAGGTTAAGATATATTTTTGCTTATTTTTACCATTAAGAACTTTAGAAAATAAATCTGTCTTTTTTTAGTTAAATTTTTAAAAAGTATCTTAATGACAGAAGAAATTAGTTTGCAATTTATTAAAAACAAAAGGCTTATAAATAATGTTTATAACAAAGTCAAAATTCATTATATGCTCACAGTTGAAAATGTATTATTTAGAAGGTTTACCTTGCTAAAATATAAACTGTTACAATTTAAAGCTCTTTGTGGCACTTTCTTTAAGTATTTATAGTGCATATTAGGCCAGATTTAAGTTTAATTTATGCACTTAAACTCATTCTGAGATAAATATTCTGCTTAATATATATACACTCAATTTCCTTCCAAGACTTGGATACGCTTTGTGGGCCTTAGGGAAGATTGCTGCAATTAAGCTTAGCGGGCTTAGGCCACTCTAAGCCGTGCCCCCGCACAATTTCACCCAGACAAAAAATAAAAGGAAAGAAATACCATTTCATAATAATTTTGTATTTGTATTACATTCTCCTTAACCCTGGGAAGCCGGAAGTACCATCAATCACAATCCCTTTCTTTTTTGTGCAGCAGCATAAGCCGAAGCATTCGCTTACAAAAAATATAAAGCATACGCAGCGTTGTCGCCTGCGCCGTAGTTGCGCTCGTAGTAAATATTGCATGAAATGGACTTTAGCCCTGGCCTTATCCCCTAAGATTCCCATCCATTCGCTTTTCGGTGACACCGGACAACAAAGCGCTGGCTGGCTGGTTAATTATAAAATATGCAGCACCCTTCTTCCAAGCACACATGTGTGCGCGCTCCCTTTTTGTTACAGGTGGAACAGGGCATTTTTTTTCATCAATTTGCCATAGAATTCTCTTCTTGTTCGGGGGTCTCTTTCGGCTTTAATTGACTCTGGGCCCGATTTAAGCACTCAGATTGCTTTGAGCCAGCTTTTACGGCGCTGACACTCTTGACTCCCGGTTTATGCGTCGCTTAAATGTCGCCGGAGATTTATTGCCCGCTTTATCTGTTTGCCGTGTGCTCGACACATACACGCTCTTCCTGATATTTGCATCTGTCCGGGGATAATCACGGGGAGCTGCCAAAATCAATATTGGCATTGCCCAAGTATTCACTCGCCCTCCCTGCCTACCTCCCGCCCAGTAGCATCATCATAAGTAATAACAAATTCAATGTCAGACATCCGTTCAGGCTCACGCTTTGCTCTTGCGCTTGCTTTTATTTATTTTGATATTGACAGCGACACGATTCACGACTGACAGCCCGCCCCCACTTGTCAGGCCCACTGTGGATGATTTTATCAGTTTCCAGTTTTACGCCACCAAAAATAAATCAATTTTTGAATTTAAATGGAGTGTTGTATGCTGGAAACAATTTTAAAGTAAAAATGTTTGCTATAAATATAAAATTCAATTCATACAAGGTAATAGTATAATTTTCCTTTAATTGGTGCAAATAGTATTTTTTAAAGCTTATACATTCGACAAGGCTAATAGAAATAAATAACATTTTAAGACCGATAGAATAGGATACTTTGATGTGCTAGAAACGGAGAGATAATAAGAATATTACTAATGGAAATATATATTGACTAAATAAATTATAAATATAATACATATAAAGCAATTTCAGCAATTTCATACATTTTTAATCTTCTCTTAATTTTTATAAATAATAAATTAACTTTGTTCATCACTGTAGCTTTACAATGCATATTTCTATAGTACTATAGTTTGTTTTTTGCTTGTGTTGATAAAATAGGTTTTTGTGAATGAAGCCCTCACATGCGTAACATATTGACCTAAATCCGTTAAACAAACAATTTCTTGGCTAAATATGGTTTAAGTTTTGGTAGCAAGCAGCAGATGTGTGTTATCTGCAGACCGAATAGGTGTGTTATTAAGGCATAAAATACTATCAGAAAAAAAGCGTTTGCTTTCAAGACATGCAAATTGAACTCCCAAACCGAGTACACTTTTGTTTAAACAAAGAACATGTTTTGTTTGGTTTTTGATTAGGCTTTAATCCGTGTACGTGGTACATGTTTTTATACTCTTCACATTGATCAATTAGTGGCAGGCCATTGTTTAAACAAAAACATTTCCAACGAGGCAGAGGCCGTAAATTTTGGGAAGTAGTTTCATTTTCCATACAGCTTTCAGCGAATCAAAAATAAAATTGGCTGTGAATTTATGGTGTGGTTTTATTTTCGCAGTGGTTGCATTAAAATTCCTTCATCAATAACCCAATGAATGCGATTAAATTCCTGGACAACAGCAGAACTTTCATTAATAACAAACGGGGGAGGTGAACTATGTGACCACAGAATTGTTACGGCAGTCCCCGGGGTTTGAGTGTACAATCTCTCCTGATTTCAGAAATACCTCGGGAAAAACGCAAACTAAACAAAATTAAATGAGGGATGGAGAAAAATCGCACACACAGATAAATTATTAGCCACGTTTTGTATTTTCTCGGGCGATGTGGATGCTGTTTCTCGTTCACTTGGACTTGTGCTCTTCAAAGCACTTAGAACCTGTGGCAGGGATAACAAGAGGAACGATATGACAGCCACAAATTGAATTTGTTTATACTCGAAATACGCACAAACACCATGGGCGAAACTTTTAAAACAGTTTACTAAAAGCGACACCCAAAATACTGGTCCTTGGTGTTTATAAAACTCGATTTTCCCGAGAGGAGGTGGAACGTCGAAGAAGAGATTAAGTTTGTGTGCTCATCTCGGAAATAAACCCAAAAAACAATATGCAAGATGCAGGGAGACTGATGGAAGCCGCCCAGTATTAAAAATTCCTCTACTTTCCCCAAAGTTTGCACTTCGCTCAGTCAAGAGTTTTGTTTGCCAGCCAAAGAAATAAAAGGGAAAGAGAGATACAAAGTTCCATGTCATTCAACGTTCTGTTTCCGCCACACAATGTTTCATTGGCTTTTCTATTTCAGGAATTTTTTCAGGAATTTCTACTCTTTTGATCGAAGATTTAGGCGGCTCTGTACGGGTTTTGGGGTTTTGGTGCAAATTGTATGCAAATTTCCTTAAAAATAAACGCGAAATAAATGCTCGCATTGTGGCTTGTGGGAAAACATGTGCCGGGTCTTTAACACAGGGCGTATGCGTAATATTTATTCAAACAAGGCTCGCGGAGCTTGTGGATAATATTTATTTTAAATATGATAACCAAAAGTAAAAGGGAAAAGAATTTCCGTAAAAATGTTGAGTGCGGGGAATATGCAAATAAAATCGTTTAAAGAATTAACAAGGTGTAACTTCCGCGGAATATATGAAAGTACCTCTCTATTATTTAAAATAGTTTTCTGCCGTGCTGAAAAATCATGAATATGAAATATGATCAACATTCAACATGCGTAAGACAGAAAGAAAGAGGGGTGACGTGTTTTATTAATATTATTTAAGAAGTCCCGGCTCCCTTTAGCGATTTAACGAATTCAAATTTCCGCTTTCCAATGTTTCCTTCGTGTATTAAAAAATACCCTCAGAAGTGTTTAAGCATGTGGAAAGCTCAATCAGCTCGGGGCCAATCGCTTTTCCACCCTTTTCATTGCGAAAAAAGATAATAAAATGTAAAAAAAAAAATCATTTAAGCAAATTTTGCATTGTGCGTGGCGAAGTGAGAGTCAGTTTGGCGTGTGCTTTAATTTCCATGGAAATTCAGTCAAGCCTAAGCGAAAAATCCCATACGAGGCTAAATGGCATTGGCCTTTGACATTGGTCGCCTTGTGAATTATTTCAGCTGCTTGAGATGGCGGAGAGGTTAATATAGAAATTAAAGTCCTTCTTCATTATGTAAGGCAATTGGTCCGAGTAAATGGGTTTCAGAACGCCTTTTGTTCTCATTAAATTAGAGGCTGAACTGTGGAAACTGTTCGATTTTATTTGGGCTCGGTTGTAAAAATTTTAACAATTTATTTGATTTTAAGACAAACAATTTTATTTTCTATTAAATTTGTTATTTAATAAAACTACTACTTACTATTATATCTGAGCCACAGTGTGTGCCAACTAACGGCATTTCAATTTACTTTCTCCTGAATTTTCTTGCACTGTAACAGGCAAACTCTAGCAGTTTGGTCAAAGGAAAAAGCTGGATAGACCAGCAAATGAGTTTCGTCTCCCTGAGCGGCGACAACTGTTGACACTTTTTGTCCGGCACAGCTTTAAGTGCACAGCTTCGAGGAGGACTCGAGGACTCTCCCGGACTGGCGTCATTAGCCAGCCAGAAGCGTGTGTTCTGTGTACCTCATGGGTCATTGGGGAAACGAACCAGTTAAACACACCCGAAATGTGTGTTTTGACCAGAAAAAATACACAAAAAGGAAGGAAGGGTGGTTGGAAAAACGATTTCACTTTGAACAACAAACGGAATATTTATTGCTGTCGAAATGGAAAAATGGAAATGGGGGAGTTGACCGCAATACCTGTGGGGCTTCAGTCCTGCGAATTTTCAAAATGTTTGCCTTGAAATGGAGCTCAAATCATTTTAGCCTTTGTATTTTGATAAATTAACATGGAAGAAGCTTAAAGGCTTCGAGAATAATGAGCCCTGAGGCGACTGGCACATGTGTCCTGCCATCTAATCCGTTTGTCTGACCTTCACAGCAACTGCTTTTCGGGTTCCTTTTTGCTATGTTAATTCCTAGGAAAGTATGCTGAAACTCAAGCGGAAACGGAAGAAGCAAGGAAAACCCCAACACGAACAAGTGTCGAAAACTAGCTGATGAAAATATGCAAATCAGCTAAAAACACATCCACAAAGGGTATATTGTGGCATGCATTGTCATTCATAGGTTAATAGCTGTGCAACGTTCTATTCATTTTTGTTTTGTCGGCTGGGATTAAACCCTTTTCGGTTGGTTGGGTCCTTTAAAATTTACATGGCTAGAAATTCATTTGTTTACCTATTAGTTCACCTCTGAAAACACCTTCTTCCCACCCTACGACACTTCCTCCTACGTCGGGACATATGTAACCTCTCAGAGATAAAGTAGTCTATCGTATCGGTAGTTCATATTAAAAACTAATTAAAGTAATGGCAGGTGCATATATAAGAGTACAACCTAGTTCCCATTGCCAAGTTTAAAGAAAAATGTACGGGCAACAAGTGCGGATAATATTCCTGGGTGAGCTGGAGTAATTCGAATGAAAGGATCTATAATTGCTAAGAGTTTTGTAATCAATCCAGTGTCGTGTCTTATACATCAGATACATCCCTCGTTATCCTCCGTTCCCAAGGATTCTGTAAAGTGCACGGAGGGCTTTATGACAGCAGATCCCGAGGATTGTGCAGGCTATTATCAGTGCCTTGATGCTGAGTCCCTGCGCATGAAGTGTCCCATTGGCAGTTATTTCGAGGCCAAAAACGAAGTGTGCGTGGTGGATGAGCAGGAAGTTTGTCCCACTTCCAACAAAATCTGTTTCGAGGGAGAACTTCAAGAGGATCCCACGAACTCCGCTGGTTACCTGAAGTGTTTAGATGGGAGACTAGTGAAGGAGAGATGTCCCTCGGGTAGCTACTTTAATTCTATCTCGAAAAGTTGTCGTCTGGACTGGAATTTGGCCTTTTTCGAACTTCGAGAAAGCTGTGGCGAGGGCGAGGTCCAGGCAGATCCCACAAACTGTGCTGGTTACCTGGGCTGTAAGGATGGCCAGCTGGTGTCCAAGTCCTGTCCCAGTGGCAGCTACTTTGAGCCTACACTTATGATCTGCATTGTGGATGTGAATGGTCTGTGCGTGGAGCCACCTGCCAGGTGTTCGGAGGGACAGGTCAAGCTGGATCCCAATAACTGTGCTGGTTACCTCAAGTGCATCGATGGCGAACTGCAGGAGGAGCTGTGCCCCAATGGCGCCTACTTCCATGCCACGCTGGAGACCTGTGTCCAGGACAACGAGGGTATCTGCGTAACCAACATATTGATCTGTAATGAGGGCGAGATCGGGCTTGATCCCGAAGACTGTGCTGGCTACAGGGAGTGTATCCAAGGTGTGGTGGAGAACCTCAAGTGTGCTCCTGGGAGATACTTCAATGCGACCGAAGCGGATTGTCTCTTGGATGTGGAGGAGGTATGTGTGAGGTATAGGGAAGAAGGAGAAGGCACTATGGAAGTGGGTAATCAGGAGTATAATATATACAATGCTCAACCTGTAACTGAAGCCTATGAGTTTAAGACAGAAGTAACCAAGGAACTACATCCACATATTTGTGGATGCAGCCACTGAAAGATCCAAATAACTAACAGAGAAAGAAGCATTGTCCCCTCAGCCGCCTTGACTTTCACAATTTCGCATGAATAATAAATAAGCTCTCTCCACACGATAAGTTCGGCAATAGTAAATCAAATCAATTGGGAAGTAGCCATTTGGTGGCCGGGACTTTTCGCTAACTTTTTTATTGACGCCATCGGCGGCAGCAGTGACTGGCGTTAATGCGATAAGGGAACTTGTTTGGACGACGGCCATCCGCACTTAATGTCTCAATAATTATCAGCTGCTACAGACTGATTAACGAAAAATATAACTTGGCTTCTTTGATCACGGCTGAATGTGAATCACTTCGGATGAAAGGTGTTTCCACTGCCAGGCAACACTTCCGCACATCAAAGGAGCTGTTGCTTGGAATGTAATTAAATTCTAAACGGTCTTAGCCGCAGAATCGAACGCCCTTCTTGGGACGTGTTTCCCTCTTAGCAATCCATTGGCTTTAGCGGAAATGCGATATTGTTTTGATTTTATTGCAAACTTTTCCACGCCCCCTAGGCGGAGTTAAACAACTCGGAACTACTTGCTAACTTTGACGTTTACCAGGAACACATTAAAGATGAAGATGTTCTTGGTGCTGCCCGGCTTCGAGTTGTCGTCGACGTTCGGCGGGAGAGTGGGGGTCACATCTGGCAACCAGGGTGTGTTGGGAATTTCCGTGGTTGTTGTGGGTACATCAGTAGTAGGAACTGTGGAAATGCCTACTGTTGTGGTGTTCTCTTCGGGCTCTGCTGTTGTTGAATCCTCTGGAACAGCAGTAGTATCTTCCTCTGGAGCCGCAGTAGTATCTTCCTCTGGAGCGGCAGTAGTATCCTCCTCTGGAGCCGCAGAAGTAGTATCTTCTTCTGGAGCGGCAGTAATATCCTCCTCTGGAGCCGCAGAAGTATCTTCCTCTGGAGCCGCAGAAGTAGTATCTTCCTCTGGAGCGGCAGTAGTATCCTCCT
The DNA here is from genome assembly GCA_008042675.1 of Drosophila seguyi. Classification (NCBI taxonomy): domain Eukaryota; kingdom Metazoa; phylum Arthropoda; class Insecta; order Diptera; family Drosophilidae; genus Drosophila; species Drosophila seguyi. Next base: position 242,239 of record VNJU01002891.1, on the reverse strand, counting down.
CTGGAGCCGCAGAAGTAGTATCTTCTTCTGGAGCGGCAGTAGTATCTTCCTCTGGAGCAGCGGTAGTTGAAGGAACCTCAGTGGGTCCAGAAGTGGTTGTGGAGGCGCCTTCCGGACCTTCAGTGGTGGTAGAACCAACCGGAGCAGCGGTAGTCTCGTCGCTTCCAGTATGCACTTCTCCGTATCCGTATGGGGAAGCCTTGTTCACCGGAACGTAGAAAATGCCCTCGGCCACGAAGGTGTTTACAGAAGCTCCCATGGCGATGGAGCTGAACCTATCTCCGCAGGCGTTCTTGTTGGCCTCTTGGTAGGTCTCGCAGGATTTCGAGGGGAAGTTGTTCCAGAGCAAAGCCTCCACGTAGTACAGGACAGCTCGGGTGTGGGAGCAGCTGCCGGTGACATCGAGTCCGCATCCGGGCTGCGACCTACCGCCGTTCATGTAAAATGAGGCCGTGCCAATGGGCTGGGTGAATCCCAGGATGGCGCCGTTCGTCTGGATAGACTCCACGTAAATGGCATCGTCGCTGGATAGACGCTTCTCCGTTTTGGAGTAGCTGATCAGGGGGGAGGCGGGGTCCAGTCCCACGATCTTGCCAGCCTTTCCGGTAGTCAGTTGCTTGCCGGTGTGTCCGGCCACATGGGCGCCCAAGCTGAAGCCCACAATTTCAAGGCTTTCCAAAGACATGCCGTAGCTGGTGACCAGGAAGTCTACAAGCGCGGCCACTTTCTTGCCAGCACCCGAAGCGCCGGCCACCGAGGTGGCGTACTCCAGAGAACGACCGCGGGACCAGTCCACGGCGATCATGTTGTAGTCTCCATACTGGAACCAGGCATCGGCAATCCTGGTGTTCACGCCATCTTTGTAGTTGGAATTCCAGCCGTGAATGGTGATCCTATAGTTGAAATATTACCAATTAAGTTCAATTTCTCAAGGAAGGACTTTCTCAAAGCTAACCTTGTGGGGTGTTTGGGATTAAAGTTGGAGGCATCGATGGAGGACTGGCTGGCCTTGATCTCCTGTCCCGTGCTTGGGTTCTTCTGGGTGTACAGATAAAACTTGACAGTGTTGGTGGACAGACGACCGTCCAATTGATCCTGACCCTCGTAGAAGGCCAACTGGCGCTCCGCATCCGCCCTGGTGACCCACCTCAGGCCTCCCTCCTTCTGCGGCACAAACCAGCCGTTGACGCCTTGGACTCGCAGCGAATGTTGGTCAACGGGCCAGGCGCTGGCTGGGAATGTCGGTTAGTTAAAGTTAAAGAGTCTTGGGAGCAAAGTCTTTACCTGCTATCACGCAGGCCAGCAGCACAAGGAAGCACAGTCTCATCGTGGAAGTTCAAGTTTCGGAATGGTCGTATGCTCGCACCTGCCGCTGCTATTTATACCTTTTATTGTTCTGAATAACGTGAATGAATATCAAAATCTGCGCAGCAACAACAAACGGGGTGATTAGATCCGTCCTAATCAGCGCGATTCCAATCCCTGCACAAACAAAAATGTACATTAAATCATAAAATAGTAGGTATAAATGGAAATTTTTCCTAAATTTATTTTTGTGTCTCCAAAATAGTTATAGATACAAATATTCAGAAAACACTAGTTCTTGAGAAAGTAACAAAGTTCCTTCTGCCGAAATTCTGGGAAATGTTTTTATAAGATTTGAGAATTAAGTCCTTAAAGTACTTGTAGATAATTCATTTCCAGGAAATACTAGTTGTTTCAACATAAGATTTATGACACTATATTTAAATGGGAGGGAACAAGTGGGGCAGTGCTTTCTGAAGACTCTTTACTTTAAATTCTGTGTTTTATTACAGTTAGATTTGGGGATCAGTATCTGGCGTACCTATAGATACTACATTTCCAGGAAATACTACTGCTTAATTCAGAAATAGATTGCAGCTTGTTGTTGCGATAAATAATTAAGTTATCTGCTTGTAGATTAGCAGTTAAAATGGTAATAAAAAGAACAATAACTAAAACTAATGGAAAACTGTGATAAGAAGCTACTGATTTCTGGCGAGCAAGCAGTGTCAAAGCTCTTCAAGCTTTTCAGCAAGCATTATTAGTTTTTACCTATCAGGTGCCATACAGGCAAAGCCAAACCCTCCCAAAAGCCCCTCGAAACCAACTCGAATGGAAACTGCTTTCGCTCACAGAGCTTTCACTCAGTTTATTAGATTGGAAGGGGAACCGATCTTAGTTGCCCATGCCATAGGGAGCATCGCTGCGCACGGGGACGTAGTAGTCGCCAGACACCATGTAGGCATTGGTGGTGGCTCCCATCTTGACGGAGCTGTAGGAGCTGCCGCACTCCTTGGACACTGCCGACTCGTAGTCGCCGCACCTCATCGTGGGGAAGTTGTTTTGGGTGACAGCCTCGGCGTAGTAGATAACCGATCGGCTGTGGGCGCAGGATCCGGTCAGGTCGACGCCGCAGCCGGGCTGGCTCTTGCCGCCGTTGGGGTAGAAGGCTCCCTTGCCGATGGGCTTCAGGAATCCCAGGGTCCCGCCGTTGGTCTGGATGGACTCGACGTAGTAGGCATCGCCGGAGTTAAGGCGCTTGTTGGGGGTGTCGTAGCTGAAGAGGGGCAGAGCAGGGTCCAGGCCAATGATGGTGTGCACCTGGCCGTTCTTCACGTTCTTGCCAGCATAACCAGACACATGGGCACCCAGGCTGTGGCCAATCACCATGGTGGTGTCCAGGTTCAAGCCATGGTTGCTGCGCAGATGGTTGATCAGATCGGCGACCTGCTCTCCGACGCCGGGAACAGCCACCACGGAGGAGGCATAGTCCACGGAACGGGCACGTCCCCAGTCGACGGCAATCATGTTCATGTCTCCGTGGGTGAACCAGGCGTCGCGGACACCGTAGTTGATGAACTCGTCCTTGCTGGAGGACCAGCCGTGGATGGTGATGCGGGTGGGGTTGTTGGCGTTGAAGTGGGAGTTCCGGATCGAGTTGGTCGAGGCGGTGATCACCTGGGGATCGTAGCGGTTCGACTGGGTGTACAGGTAGAAGGTAACGGGGTTGAGAACGTTGCGTCCCTCCTTGTGGGTCTGGCCCTCCAGGAAGGCCTCGGCCACGTCGCGGTCCATCCACTCCAGGCTGCCATCGGCCTGGGGCACGTACCAGCCGTTTTCACCGTTCTCACGGATCTCGACGGCGTTAACTGGAAGCAGGGGGAGTTGCAACTTATTTATTTCCTATTTTTTGGGGCTGAGATATATCTTTGCAACATTTCCCTCCACTTACCCGCCAGGAGGCAAAGAGCCAAGGCCAAAAACAGTTTCATCATTGCGCCAAAGTCAACTTCAACTAACAGTTATGCGCGGCCCGGAGGCGCATTTATATGGGTGGGCGTCGTTGGACGATGGTCCGATCCGAATCTCAGACATTTTGGAGCACTCCACTCGAGATTGGACCCCATTCAATACCAGTGCATCCCGATAAGGAGCTACTGATGGTGGTCGCGGGTTCGAAGAGCGGAACATGTGTTCCGGCAATCGGTCGTTGGTAATATGTCCATTCAAATTTAATTTGATGGGTTGATTGCTTTAGGAGCCGCGTGTTGGCCCTTTGGACATAAGTAGTTCACGTTCCAGATAGGACGAACGGTAGCTGACGTCTTATTCAATCAGAGCATTTATCAGGGCTTCGTGTGCCCAGATAGTCTATCAATCCGTCAAATTTTAATCGAAAGATTGCCTTTGTCATAACATCAGGCGAGAATAAAATATGAATAATGTACACAAGAGATTAAAAGCAAATTGATAAGGTCTTTTGTTGCAAAGATTTTCTTAGCAATAATTGAACTAAAGTCCTCCAGTTGTAATCTATGAACCTGTCTTTTGAGTACCAGCACACCTGGACAGGCCTTTTAATACAATGCTGATTTTATCATTAGCATACCTAAATGACTTGCTCATCGGCTAACTCCTTAGCAATATTCTAATCACAAAAGTTATTCAAATGAATAATCATTGAAATACTTTTGACAATCAGCTGTACGTGGGGCCAAAAGGACTTGTAATCTTCACCGTCATACATATATTTAAAGAGTTTTGTTTTGTACAAGATTTGTGCATATAATAAGACTCACAAAAACAAAGTATTCTTTACTTTCTGCTAGAAGCCACTTTATGGTCTTTAGATCAATCAATCCACAAGCCCAAATGCAAAGCAATCTCGTGATCGGGCTCGTGACTTGCTCGAAATGAATGGCGACTCTTCATGAATGGCGACTCGCCTGCCAAAACAGGATGGAATGTCCGTCCTTATCCACTGACGTGCGACGAGCCACTTGGTGCTTGATTAGAACCCCCTAAGACTCCTATCGCGATGCAGATAAACTGACACAAATAGACTTATTTTTGCTCTGATATACATATATTTCATCGATCGGAGAGTCGATCTTGACGAAGGGAGCCTTCACGGACACGTAGAAGTCGCTCTCGACCCATGCGGACGCTGCTGTAGTGGGAGCCACACTCCTTGGCCACTGCCTTCTCCTTCCCCATAAGTATTCAAAATTTGAATGATAGTTTAATCTATATTCTAGGCTATTGATGATTCGGAGGCCCCAGTATACTTTATTGTGGAGTACTTAAGCCCATTTATAGTGGTTGCTGTTTTGTTGTCGAGTATCTGATAGCTAGTGGTAAATTAAATTCTACTCAAGGAAGGAGTCGTACGTTTTTGAAACTATTCTTCACCATCAGTGTAAACAAAGTATTAATAAACAAATAAGACTCGGTGACACGCTTACACTTAGAAGAGCAAGGGTGCTAGGGCAGGGCATCGCTGCTTAAAATATATTTTTTATGTAGTTAAACATCTTATTTTTTTTTATTCAACCAAGTTAAGTTCCCTATTCGATCTTGCCGAAGGGAGCTTCGCTGTTCACCGGAACATAAAAGTCACCAGCAACCATGTAGGCATTGGTAACGGCTCCCATCCGAACGCCGCTGTAGGTGGAACCGCATTCATTAGCTACAGCTGCCTCATAATCGTGGCAGCGGATGCTTCCGAAGTTATCCTCGGATACAGCCTCGACGTAGTAGGTCACGGATCGACCGTGAGAGCAGGTACCGTCGAGATCGGTGCCGCATCCTGGCTGCTTCTTGCCACCATTCGGGTAGAAGGCGCCGTTGCCAATGGGCTTGAGGAATCCCTTTAAACCACCATTGGTCTGGATGGACTCAACGTAAAAGGCATCAGTAGCCGACAGTCGCTTGTCGGGCTTATCGTAGCTGAAGAGGGGCAGGGCGGGATCGAGGCCGATGATGGCGTGGACCTTCTGGTCACCAACTGTCTTTCCTGCATATCCGGCCACATGGGCACCCAAGCTGTGTCCAATCACGTCCAGGCTCTCCAGTGACATGCCGTGACTTTCGTGCAGGTACTTGATCATCTCGCCCACCTTGGCTCCGGCTCCGGGAACAGCCAGCACCGATGAGGCGTAGTCGACGGAGATGGCACGAGCCCAGTTGACCACGATCACGTTGTAGTCTCCCTTCGACAGCCAAGCGCTGGTGATCCTGGTATTCATTCTGTCGGTGTATCGTCCTCCCCAGCCATGGATCACGAAGCGAGTGCCATGGTTTTTGTTGAAGTGAGAGTCTTCGATGGAGGCTCTGTCAGCCGCTATTTCCTTGCCCACAAGGGAGTTTTGCCTGGTGTAGAGATAGAAGGTGACGTCGTTGGAGCGTCCTTCGATGGGTCGGTTATTTTCTAAGAGATCCTTGGCTTCCTTCAAATCCATCCACTGGAAGCTGCCATCAGCCTGGGGCACAAGCCAGCCATTTTCGCCGTTGATGCGTTCCTCAATGGGAAGAGCACTAACTGAAAGTTTATGTATACTTTCCTTTGATCGATTTAACTTTATTTTGCCTTTGTTAGAACTCACCTGCCCCCAGTAAGACTGCGAGAACCACAAGCTCCTTCATATCTCAGCCGATTATGGTCTAAACCAACCGATTTACGGAGCTTATATAGGCTGTAGATCTACCCATAATCTATAATCTGTAGCCTGTAACGCATATATAATATAATCTATAAGGAGATACCACTCGTTATCTGTGAAATGTCGCAAAAGATATAGCTAATCTGAGGAAACTCCCAAATCCAACCTAATCTATTTGGCAGATACGATAGCTTCTTGACTATTCAAGTGCTTTTCAAATCCCAACAGTACTTTAGATTTTAAGTACGTAAGCACGTCTTCAATGTTGATGGGAGGTTGTTTTGGCCTGAGTGGGAGGTAGCTAGCGAGATTAGATACAGACAAGTCATCCACATTCTGCAATAAGCAGCCTATGACTTTGGTAAGGAAATCGGTCAGCCTGTAAGGTAGAGATGCGTCTTAGGGACTTCTCTGAGAACTATTCGACAATTACTTTGTATGCCCGGAAGAAGTCCCATTTTTCCCACCCCCTATGCCCCCTCTCAAATAAATCAATTGTCGTATATAGAATTCATTTGTATTTTTTATTCAGACAACGAATAGTGCAGCCAAAGCTCTATTCGATTTTGCCGAAGGGAGCCTGGGAGTTCACGGGCACGTAGAAGTCACCGTCGACCATGTAGGCATTGGTAATAGCACCCATGCGGACGCTGCTGTAGTGGGAGCCGCACTCCTTGGCCACGGCCTTCTCGTAGTCCTCGCACTTGATGGTTCCGAAGTTGTCCTCGGACACGGCCTCGGCGTAGTAGAGCACGGAGCGTCCGTGGGAGCAGGAGCCGGTGGCGTCCAGTCCGCAGCCGGGCTGGCTCTTGCCGCCGTTGGGATAGAAGGCTCCCTTGCCGATGGGCTTCAGAAATCCCAGCTTGCCGCCGTTGGTCTGGATGGACTCGACGTAGTGGGCATCATCGGTGGACAGACGCTTGTTGGGCTTGTCGTAGCTGAAAAGGGGCAGGGCGGGGTCCAGACCCACAATGGTGTGCACCTGCTGGCCGCCAACGGTCTTGCCGGCATATCCGGCCACATGGGCTCCCAGGCTGTGACCAATGACCTCCAGGCTATCGTAGGACATGCCGTGGTGTTCGTGCAGGTACTTGATCATCTCACCGACCTTGCCACCGGCTCCAGGAACGGCCAGGACGGAGGAGGCGTAGTCCACGGAACGGGCACGGGCCCAGTCGACGACGATCACGTTGTAGTCGCCCTTGGAGAGCCAGGCCTTGGTGATCCTGGTGTTCATGTCGTCGGTGTACTTCTGGGTCCAGCCGTGGATCACGAAGCGGGTGCCGTGGTCCTTGTTGAAGTGGGAGTCCTCGACGGAGCCGGACTTGGCCTTGATCTCCTTGCCGCTGGTGGGGTTCGACTTGGTGTACAGGTAAAAGTTGACGGCGTTGGTGCTGATGCGGCCCTCCATCTGGGCGCCGTTGGCCATCAGCTCCTCGGCATCCTGCATCTCCATCCACTCGAAGCTGCCGTCCAGCTTGGGGATGAACCAGCCATTCACGCCATTCACGCGCTCCTCCTCAATGGGCAGGGCGCTCACTGGAAAAGAGGTCCTTTCGCGTAAGAATCAAAGTTTTCTCCTTTGGGCAAAGCTACAACTCACCTGCTGCCAGTAGAGCTGATAGGACAATAAACACCTTCATCTTGGGTCTCGCACAATTGTGTGGTGTGCAGAGTCGGCTGGGGGCGCCTTTTATAGGCCCAAAGTAATCACCCTTTAATATCAGCAAACACTTGAGCAGTGGGCAGTGGGCAGGTGATGAGATAGTACCGATACTGTGATTAGAGCATAGGCACTCCGGGTGCTTTGGGTACTTTGGGTACTCTGATAGCGCACGCTTTTCTCCAGCGGGGTTGATAAGCGGGGCACTTGGGGAGTTGAGGAGTGGCACTTGCATCTATGAATAAGGTAGATAAGGCTCAGGGCGGTGATCCTGAACTTTGAGGGAAAAGACCCCATCTAATTGCAGTTTCTTCAATTGAAAAAATGCAATATCAAGAGTTGAGTTAAAAAGTAATTTCTTTAAGACCTTCCTAGCTAATGCTAAAGAACTGCCTAGAGCTGCCAAAAAAATCCAAGAGGTTGGTCAATTGCAGCCATAAATGTCAATAAACTGCTAATGACGAAGTCTGCCCGAGTGGCTGGCTGATTCGCCTTATTTATGGCCCTCTCGGCTGGGCAATGCGAAGGTTTATTATTGCTCGGCTTGATCCGATAAAGAAGTTCATTGAAGAAACGACACAATTCCTGACCTTATTTACCGCCGGGTGACAAATACGAAATTTATTCTTCGTTTTAATTAGTCAAGGTTTTGTAATTCGAGGGGCAAATATAAGTCACAAGTCACTGGTGCCTGGGTGTTCAATAGGAATGGAATAATATTTCTGGAAGAGGGGAAAAAGCACACCATTGTCTGCCTTAACTTAATGTATGACGTCTCATTTTTAAACTGTTCTATTTAAGCTAGATAGATTTATTTGGATGCTGGCTAAATTTTTACATAATTCTTTATGGTACTTTATTTATGAGTTTTCTTATAAGGCACCTGAGGGGTTTATATCAAAAGTGTAAAAGTCGAAAATAAACTTTAGATTTTAAATCCCTGGTTGCAATCCCCAAGTTATAGAACGGAAATAGTTTATTTTATATTTTTTTATTGCATTTCGATCAGTTAGTTAATCATGCCGAAGGGCGCCTTGGAGTTCACTGGGACGTAGTAGTCACCGGCGACCATGTAGGCATTGGTATCAGCGCCCATGCGAACGCTGCTGTAGCTGGAACCGCACTCGTTGGCCACCGCCTGCTCGTAGTCGCCGCACTTCATGGTTCCGAAGTTGTCCTCGGACACAGCCTCGGCGTAATAGGTGGTGGAGCGTCCGTGGGAGCAGGCACCAGTCACGTCCAGAGAGCAGCCGGGCTGGGTCTTGCCTCCGTTAGGATAGAAGGCTCCCTTGCCGATGGGCTTCAGGAAACCGAGGTTTCCGCCGTTCGTCTGGATGGACTCCACGTAGTAGGCATCCTCGGAGTTGAGACGCTTGTTGGGCTTGTTGTAGCTGAAGAGGGGCAGGGCGGGGTCCAGACCAACAATGGTGTGCACCTGTCCGTCGGTGTTCTTGCCAGCATATCCAGCCACGTGGGCGCCCAGGCTGTGTCCGATGACGTACAGATCTCCCAGATTCATGCCGTAGTTGTCCTTCAAAAAGTTGATCATCTTGGCGACTTTCTTGCCGGTGGAGCCGACGGCCATGACGGAGGTGGCATAGTCGACGGAGCGGGCACGGGCCCAGTCGACGACGATCACGTTATAGTCTCCCCTGGAGAGCCAGGCACTGCGGATGTCCTTGTTCATGCTGGCGGTGTAACTCTGGGTCCAGCCGTGAATCACGAAGCGGGTGGGGTGGGCAGCATTGAAGTTGGAGGCATCAACGGATTTGGTGGTAGTGGTGATCTTCTTGCCCTTGGTGGGGTTGGACGATGTGTACAGGTAGAACTTGACGGGCACGGTGGTCAGGCCACGGCTCTCCAGCATCTCAGCTTCCTCCATCCACTTTTCGGCGACGTCCATGTCCACCCACTCGAAGGAGCCGTCCTCCTGGGGAACGTACCAGCCGTTCTCGCCATTGACGCGCTCCGACTCCGCCAGAGGATAGGCCGAAGCTGGAAGGGATTGAAATTATTGATTTGAAGCTTGTGAAGAAGTGGCTAGAGGACTCACCGGCCAGAGCACAGAGTGCCAGAATCAGGAAAGTCTTCATGTTGCAGTAGAGGGTCCCCAACTGATGGCTGGCCAGTGCGTGGAGGGGCTCTTTTATAGGTCCGTTCGCGTCCCTGGGTGGCCCGCTTATCGGCGCTCGATTAGATCGCGAGGCAATACCTTGCCGCCTGGGAGGCACATTCAAATTAATCAGATAATTCTTTTTTAGTAACTTGATTCTGAATGGCATTTATCTGCTGATTGCCATTTCAATTGCGCCATTTGCGTTTGAAATCTCGAGAGTGGCCGCCATTGAAAGTCATGCGTAAAGTACCCGAGATCCGACGGACTCCAAATGGAATCCAATGATATCCGCTGTAAGGGAGCACAAATCGTGAGTCACCTGTTGTTGCCTTTGTCACCTATCGATTACGGAGGGAGGTGGTGCACCCGAAAGACCCCTTAATCGCCTGTAAGTCGGCCTAAGTGGACTTCATTTTAGGTATCATTAAATGGGCATTTAATTTAACACTTGACTGCATTCCTGTTTTCTGGGGCTTCCGTTCGTTATCTTGGTCAGATGGTGAAATGTAATCTACGGGCTTTTCGTTTAATAGTTTCGTGGGGTAAACAAGTAACCAGCAGGTGGAGGGAGCCCACTTTGTTAACGTTATTTTTATTTAGGATTTCCTTAATCTTTAACGGATGTTACCGCTGTGAGTTGCTCAAATATTTCGGCATAGTTTTGGGGATTAAAATAGGTATTTCAGATAAAATATACCTTATACTTTGACTTTAAGCACTTGCTTTCTATACAACCTGTAAACTGCCTGGAAAACTTTTATGTTGCCCATGCATATTGGTCAAAATGCCAAAATTTTTTGAGAAAATTTAAAAAAATGAAGTTTAGAAGCTAAAGTTTGGCGAATATTATATGTATAGACCGCTTATTATAAAATAAAATGTACCCACGATTTTGGGCACGCGCACTCTTACCCTCCCAAATAAGACAACATGGCGTATACGCAATGTTAAAGTCTGTCAATTTCAGAAAATTCTTTGGTACACAAAATTTGTGTAATTAAAAATATTATTTAAATTATGAATTATATAAATATAACTGAAAATGCAATCGGAAATAGACTTTTCCGTTCGGATGTTGCTCCATGCTTCAAGTAACTGTAAATTGCTGAAGACAAAAGCAACTACAACACATATTAAACTATCTACTTACAAAATATAAAATCAAAACACCTAAAGCTTTTGATGAAAGTGTTGAATTTTTCAAAAAAATTGGGCATTTTGCCAAATGTGCACTGCGAAAATATCAGAGTAAACTTTGAAATGGCAATATTTCAGGAAAATCTTTTTCGGTTAGAGAAAATAGTGCTTGATTTGCAATCGACAAATAAAGAAAAATGATTAATATAGTTTCGATATCCAAATCAACCCTATAATTCGCTTATAATACACTTTTGCGCTATATAGCGTAAGTCGTTTATTAACATCATAGCCAACGGAACTCTGTTATTCCTTCGATGGATTTTAAAAGGCGGGGGAAATCTATTTTCTATACAATAAGTTTACTGGTGGCTATCTTTTTCAGACAGATGGCTGCCAGTGAGGGTATTAATCAAAAACTGTTAGGCATCCCCCAGATATATAATCCAATAATGTATCTACTCGTTATATTTATTGAATGTCGATTGCTTAGTTAATCATGCCATAGGGAGCCTTGGAGTTCACTGGGACGTAAAAGTCGCCGGCGACCATGTAGGCGTTGGTATCGGCGCCCATGCGGACGCTGCTGTAGCTGGAGCCACAGGACTTGGCCACGGCCTCCTCGTAGTCGCCGCACTTCATGGTTCCAAAGTTGTCCTGAGCCACGGCCTCTGCGTAGTAGGTGGTGGAGCGTCCGTGGGAGCAGGCGCCGGTCACGTCCAAGGGGCAGCCGGGCTGGGTCTTGCCTCCGTTAGGATAGAAGGCTCCCTTGCCGATGGGCTTCAGGAATCCCAGGGTTCCGCCGTTGGTCTGGATGGACTCCACGTAGTAGGCATCCTCGGAGTTGAGACGCTTGTTGGGCTTGTTGTAGCTGAAGAGGGGCAGGGCGGGGTCCAGACCTACAATGGTGTGCACCTGTCCGTCGGTGTTCTTGCCAGCGTATCCAGCCACGTGGGCGCCCAGGCTGTGTCCGATGACGTACAGATCTCCCAGATTCATGCCGTAGTTGTCCTTCAAAAAGTTGATCATCTTGGCGACCTTCTTGCCGGTGGAGGCGACGGCCATGACGGATGTGGCGTAGTCCACGGAACGGGCACGGGCCCAGTCCACAATGATGATGTTGTAGTCACCGTGGGAGAGGAAGGCGTTGCGGATGTCCTTGTTCATGCTGTTGACGTAACTCTGGGTCCAGCCGTGGATCACGAACCGGGTGGGGTGGGCGGCGTTGAAGTTGGAGGCACCCACGGACTTGGTGGTGGTGGTGATCTTTTTTCCCTTGGTGGGGTTGGAAGAGGTGTACAAGTAGAAGCTCACGGGCACGGTGGTCAGACCGCGACCCTCCATCTTCTCGGCTTCATCCATCCACTGCTCAGCGACATCCATGTCCACCCACTCGAAGGAGCCGTCCAACTGGGGAACGTACCAGCCGTTCTCGCCGTTGACGCGCTCGGATTCCTCCAGAGCAAAGGCCGAAGCTGGAGAGATTAGTTTTAGTAACTGGAAGGTTCTGAGGGACTTTGTGGAGAACTTACCGGCCAGCGCAAAGACTGCCAGAATCAAGAAAGTCTTCATATTGTAGTAGAGCCCACAACTGATTGCTAAACCGTTCGTTGCGGGCTCTTTTATAGCTCCCAGGGGGTCGGCTTATCGGTGGCCGTTCAGATCGGATAGCATTAGTTTGGCTGACTTGGAGGTATGCTTTATAGGTATGTGTGTAGGCACATTCAAATTAATCTGATAAGTTGGCCCAGTGCAAGTGCTATTTTTTGGAACTCCGAATCTGATGGGACATTTATCTACTGATTAGCTTTCAATGGGACAGCTGGTCTAGTGGAATCTATAGTATATAGTAGGAAAGATATGCTATAGTATAAGTTCAGACAGATACGCAATAAATTGATGGGCTTATTAAAGGAGTTTAGAATGGGTTTATCCGATCTAGACTCTTTGGAATATTTTAAACGGAAACTAACTATTTTGATTTGATTTGGGAAGTGTGTAATAACAAAGGCAAATAAAGTTTTTTATTACGAGTCATATTGACTGGTGGATAGTATAATCTTTAATTTATATTATTATTTGTATTTCCTATTAAAGGCTTCTCATGTTTCTTTCTTTACTTTTGTATAGTCATGAATAGACTTCAAAAGTTGTAAGCATTTCAGTAATATATCATCAGGTCTTTCTTAATCAACAAGGATAATACTTGTAGGTTGAAATGGGCATCCGTAGTTATTTTCAATTATTTTAAATATATTTAAAACATACATCGGATTCTAATAATTGAGCGGCGCTATCAAGTGGCCATAGAAACGCTGCCTACTTTGCGGCATTTACCTTGTTAAGTGACCCCGCCTGCCTCAGGTAATCATCCGTCGCCCATCATCGAGCGATTAATTCAATTAATAACGCAAATATGAACATGACAGAGGACCGCAGGCCTTCCGCGACTTTTCATTTTATTATATTTGCGTGGGGCATAGCCTTTGTGGACACAGGACCACAACAAAGTTGGGGCATGAGCAGGAACAGGAACATGGGCAGGAGGAGCCCATCGAAAATTCGATGGCAGATTCAATGAACATTTTCGAATTAATCGCATTTTGTAAAAGTGTCGCATTTCGCGACGCGGCACGTGTCCTCCTGCTGCTACTTCTGATTAAGCAAATTAAATGAAAATAGCAGGACATTTTGAAAAGGAATCACTCCCCACCAAGCGACGTATAATTCCTAGGAATTATGTCACCCGAGTGGCCTTAAAAGCCACCAGGCAATTCAAGGGCTTACATCGCATTTGTCGACCCGCTTCAAGCCACAAATCACTGGCCAAAACCACACACCACATTTATTTAAGATGAGGTAGGAACCTCGCTGCCTTTGGGCCGCAATAAAATTCAATTTCACGCAGGAGCCCCGCAAGAAACAATAAACTTGTCAGCCCATAAATAAGGACAAGAGCCAAATAAAATTGTTCTTTTTTACTGTTGTGGATGTTGGAGCAGGGTGAAGGTCAAGCAAGGCCCTTATCTGTCTGCGGTGCTCCAAAGCACTCCTAAAAATATCCTATCACATGATTAGCTGCGTGAATCTCAAGTAGGGAGGGGCGCAACTCGAGTCCCGTCCGGCTGCACATACTCGGCCCGAAATACTTGGCATTCTCGATGGCTAATTGGGCCACGAGGACAACTCACACAGGAGCCGCCCGCCGGGCCAAACGGTTTCCTATTTAAATACCAACGGGGGGCGCATGGGTGGGAGTTTCCTGCAACTACAATTTATATTGTATATATATAATATATGCAATATAATATACTCGGTTGTAGGGGCTGTTGACTCTTGTCGGCTGCTCATTAATTATAATTACAAACATGCCGCAAAGAGTGGCAGAAGTGCTGCTACTGACGACAGATATTTGTGCCTGAGGTTGCACCGAGAGAAATGTCAACACAATAAGTCATAGTTCTTGTTCTTATCAAAATATGCGTCAGAATGATAGTTAAACTTTAAATAATCAGTTAATACGTCGGAACTCTTAACAAATAATAAAGAACATAACAAGTACTTAGGAAATGGTTTGAGTTTGTGATCAAAATACACTTTAAATTATAATTAAGGCTATGATTACCTTTGTGCTTTCCAGCTCTGCATTTTAATATTTATATTAATACTTTTATAAAGTTTTGAAGCTGGGTAAGTCCTATGTATTAAGGAAATATATAATCATATTATATAATGGTTTTTACTGAATACTTTCTAGTCTTCGCATGATTTCTTGTTCTTTCTGAAAAGTTTTTCTACCAGTGAAGAGTTCAGTTTGTCAAACGTTTGAGGCAGTCATTAATGTCAGACCAGCAAAAAGACAAACATGGCCGGAAGAGTTCTCCGGGCTTCTGCCTTTAAGTCAAAGATGCTTTGTTGGTTTTTGGCTGAGCAAATATTTAGTTGCAATGCTCCTCGGAAGGATGAAGCCTTTACAGGCATTTGGAAAGCAGCTGGATACCAAATTCTATTTTCCGGGCGAAAGGCTTTCCAGCTTTCCAGACAAATTTTCCACCTTGGGACCGTGAATTGTGTCGTAATCCTAGGCTTTCCTTTAAATACATTTCTCACTGGCTTTTTTACAGCACTTTTTCGCTTGCTTGAGGGAAAATTGAATTTATGAAATAACATTTTTGGCTACCTGTTTTTTTTGGGAGCGAGGGAAAAAGGCCTCTCGCGGGCTCAGCCTAAAAGCACGCTAAACAAAATTACGGCACCAACTAAGCCCAAAAATGTGATTTGCTGCCGCCGCCGCCGTTTCCCTGGGAAAATCTAAGACGTTATTGCGTTTTTCTCAATGGCGCACATATCCACGGCTGGTACGTGATTTCTTGTCAATATTTTGCATTTTATTTTATTACCAGCATTATTTTCTTGTACCACCATGCCCAAAGTAGCCTGTGGCGTTCTCCCTTTTTAATTTGGATTTGTTGCCTCGGTTTTACGGATTTGTATGTACCAAAGGTACGTCCTTTTTGGGTTTCTTCCAGCGACGAACGACGATGTAATTATTTGCGTGATTTTGGCATTCGGCGCACACATTTTTCCATGTCTTGTTAATATAAAATTGATGAGTTGTTCATTAATCACAAGAGGCTGGTGGTAGCCGGGAACATTTTCGATTGCCACTCGGAATGTTCAATACTACAGCCTCATTTCGTAGGCATGAAATTCTTGTGGGATACAGGGAGATGTGTTTGATTTAGGTATTTCGATTTTTGTAACTTTCACAGCTTCTTAGTTTTATTATACCCTTGCAGGATATTACAATTTTAGTCAGAAGTTTGCAACGCGTTGAAGGAGACATTTCCGACACTATAAAGTATATATATTCATGATCTGCATCAACAGCCGAGTCGATCTAGCCAGGTCCGTCTGTCCATATGTTTGTCTGTCCGTCAGTCCGTCCGTTTCTACGCAAACTAGTCCCTCAGTTTTGAAGCTATCTGAATGAAACTTTGCAGTTAGTCTTCTATATGCTCTCACTACTATTTAAGTCAGAACCGGCCGGATCGGACGACTATATCATATAGCTGCCATAGGAACGTTCGGAAATTTTAATGAACAAATTAAAACTTAGCCAATTTTTAAAATATTTGTATAAAAATTTTAATTTGGCCATTTTTTATTATTCCAGAATTTTCGGTTTTAATTTTATTAAAATCGGACAACTATATGATATAGCTGCAGTAGGACCGATCGGACAATTAGCAATATAGCTGCAGTAGGACCGATCGGACAATTTTGAGAAAAAAATATAACTTAGCCTTTTTATTAAAAATATTTTCATAAAATTTGAGACATGGCCATTTTGGGTTTATATCATCAAAATTTTCGAAAATTGGCCAAAAAAATAGATACTGAGTTTTGAATGCAGAAAAGTTTGCCTTAAAAAACTGAGAAGATAAAAATAAACCAGAGTGAAATGGGTTGAGTTTAAGCCAAGTTATGATCAAAAAACCATTAAAGGTCTTGAGTAAAAAGTGTTACCCATTTTTTCAAAAAAACAATAATAACCAAAATTTCCGAAAATTGGCACTCTCAGCAGCAAAAGCGGCTGAGATTAAATAAAATAGAATTGGTTGTGAGTCCTAGTTGTATTCGGGTGTATTTCACCATGTTTTTCGTCAAGAAAATCTTATATATATTATTATATATTATTATTAAATATATTATTTTTATATCTAAAGCTAAGAAACTCTGCTCAAAAAAGGTGTTTCAGGAATGTGCTCTGATTTAAAAATATAGGCAGAATTATTATTATAGTAAAGCTATTACTGGGTACTGAATATTGTGATATGTGTATTTATTATTCTATTTCAAGTAATTTTTATAAAGCCACCCCTTATTAAATATCGCAATGAAAAGACATCAAATGACACATAAAGCCAACGTTTTTAATTTATTTTAATGGGTTGCTTATCGGAAATCTCCGAAATCTCAGAACATAAAATTATTTAAATAACATAAATGAATAAATTCCTCAACTTTCTGTGACCCAAAACATAAGCGGAAGTGGGCCCGAAATGCCAATAAACAATGTCAAACATTTCAAATCCCTGAAATGTGAACTCGGGAGGAATGTGCCAGGATAATTGATAAAAAAACACAACAAATTGAGAGAGGGACTCAGGCACACGCTCATCCTCATTACTGTGCTGAGATAAGCAATTTACCCACTTGATAACCTTATCCTGTCCTTGAGTGGGCGGGTGTGTTCCTCTTGGGGCGTGGCGCTCATCTGTCAGTGTTTGTCAGAGTTCATTCGACGGGATATTAAAACGAAGTGGGCCTGGGAAATCAAATGATATGGAATTAAATGAGTCGCAGTATCGGAGAGGCCCAAGTTTAAATTACTTTTCGGCTTTTCACATATGTTAAGTCGAGTTTATTTCGGCTTTGACTTCGGTTTCCGACTTTTAAATGCCAATAAAAGGGACGGAGTTGCTGTAGATAGCGTACTTATGGCAGAAGTTTAATTTTAAGTTCAATTAATTTTAAATAAGAGGGAGAGACAAATAAGTTCAAAAACTTAAAATAATTCGAAATATTTTGCACATAGTTTAGTATTTTTATCTTAGTTTTTGTTTACATCTTCAGTTAAGGTTTCAGTTTGATTGCATAATTTTAAGCTTATTTGGAAAAAAATCGAATATGCTTATATTCAACCTACTTAAGCTCTTATACCAAAAGGCGACCAAAACTATGCCAAGCTTTTTGGACGAAAATAGAATGGAAATTATTAAGTAGCCGCAATGGGGCACAGCAAGTATTTTATAAAGCGATCTAATTATAGCCACAAAATACGGCTGCACTGAGGAAAACAAATTGTTTCAAATGTACTAAATTATATTTTAAAGAATGGAATTAATATGTAAGTTACTCTTTCGCAGCAATTCATGGATTTAAATATCATAAAACCCAATTCTAGGTATACCATGACAAATATTTTTTCCCTTGATATACGTATCTGAGGATGGTTTCTTTTAATTTAATTATTTCAAATACATTTTAATGATATCAAATCTTTTGATTCAAAAGTTCAAAGACTTCCTTAAAATAATTTTGTATACCCACTTGAAGCAATGTCCCCTGACTTATTATTTCTCCTTGTGTGTGTTCTTGCAGATGCCAACTTTGAAGAGTCTGGATTTGGGGCCAGAATGCTGAAGGCGGACTTCAAAGTTTGAAGAACTTGGCTCGAGTTGGCTTGAGAGTTTGCGGTGGTGGCCCCATTGAAGGCGACGACGACGACGACGATACGGACTTGAATGGAGCTCGACAAAGTCCTGGGCTTGGAGCACAGCCGTCGATTGCTGCCGGAAGGCGATGAGCGGCTATACTACATCGAGCCGCAGCAGCCGCTGCTGCGGAACGATGAGGACGACTACCTGGACTCCGCCTCGCTGCTGTACAATGCCACCAAGCGGCTGGCGGAGGACGACGGCGGGTCCACCACGACCATCCCGCTCAGCTTTCCCGAGCTGGACGAGTCCTATAACGTCACCATCCTGATGAACTTTAGCTGCGACGCCACGGACGACTCGGAGTCGGGGGATCTGTGGTCCAGCGTCTATTTCAAGAGCGCCGTCTACCTGCTGTACATTCCCATCTTCATGTTCGCCTTGCTGGGCAACGGCACCGTCTGCTACATCGTCCAGGCCACGCCCCGAATGCGCACCGTTACCAATTACTTCATAGCCAACCTGGCGCTGGGCGACATCCTGATGTCCCTGTTCTGCGTGCCCTCGTCCTTCATCTCGATCTACATCCTGAACTACTGGCCCTTCGGCATAGTGCTGTGCCACTTTGTAAACTACTCGCAGGCGGTCTCCGTGCTGGTCACCGCTTACACCCTGGTGGCCATTAGCATCGATCGCTATATAGCCATCATGTGGCCCCTGAAGCCAAGGATCACAAAGAGGTATGTAGGGGTCTTAAGGGGTTATACGAAGCATAAAAGGTTAACTCATCGATCTGAAATTAGAGCTGGATAAAAATACCTATTTAAATTCAACAAATAGTTTAGATAAAATAACTTAAGCATTATATTATATTTATATGCCAGTAGGTCGGAAAATCTTCCACTATATTTCCCGCCCATTTCTGTCCTATTTTCCCCAACCTTTAAATAGCTTGATCAACTGTTTCCATTCAAGTGCCTAGTTGGGACTTTGAGTGGCGTGCCAGGACACCGTTAAGTGACCGCTGGGGGTATTTGCACTGCCCTTCACGCTGACACTTTCCACTTGACCCAGCGACCGCGACCAAGCCATCTCCAGGGACCAGGCCATGAGTG
Source organism: Drosophila seguyi (assembly GCA_008042675.1). Lineage (NCBI taxonomy): Eukaryota > Metazoa > Arthropoda > Insecta > Diptera > Drosophilidae > Drosophila > Drosophila seguyi. The sequence continues at coordinate 223,019 of VNJU01002891.1, read as the reverse complement.
GCTCGCGGCTCGTGTTAATTGGTTTAAATAGTAATCCGAGACCCTGACGCGGCGGCATTTGTTCAAAATCCAAAGCAGTCATCGTCCATCGGCTGCATGGCAAACGTCAATTGGTTCGGTAACGAGAGACGGCTTCCTCATCCCGGTGTGTGTCACTCCACTGACATCCAACTCATCTCCCGCAGAGTTTGGAGCAGCGGCGGGCATGAGTATTTTACGCTCGGGCGACTCTTAATGGAGCTCGTGGGGCAAGGGGCGAGTAGCAGTAGGAAGTGCGTCAAAAATTATATATTTTCACAGAGAAAAATATCAGAACACTTAAACTAATACATTTTCGAAAAGCTCAACGACTTAAAAATGTTTTTGAAACTTCCTAGAAGTATTTAAATTTCCATCATTAAAGTATTCCATCTGTTTAATAATATTTTAATTGAATTGTAAATAGTTTTTAATAATTATAATAAAATGAAAAAGAGCTCTTAGTTTCTTTCTCTGTCTGCCATTGGCTTACTAACCCACTGACGTCAATGTTTGCATATGTTTGGTGGGCGCCAACAGCCATCCTTCGTGTCTTTTGCAAATATTTGTGGCGGTAATAAAGCAAATACCGCTGATAATTATTCAACATGACTGTGCGTAGCTACCGCAAGTCGGTAGGAGGTAAGCGGTAGGCGGTAGGCGGTCCTCAAGCTAAAACCCTACCGCTTAATGCTGCTAAGTGCCAAGTGCTTAATGCCCGCTTATCATGCTCAAAGGCCGCCGGATGAAGCAGTTGAGCCCGAAGTCGGCATCACTCATACGCCACGTTGTGGAGCAGGAATTTGTTGGCAGAACTGTTTAAGAATTTATGAGCGCACTTTTTTCAGGCAACTCGATTAAAGATGACTTTAAATAACAGAGATTTTAAATATTTATCAGGGAATCAAATGTGTACTTGCGAGCGCACTCAAAAACAAGCCTCAACTCTGACCTTTTTGAGTAATGCGAAACATAAGGTCGTTATACGTTTCATTTGGAATTTGAATAATAAAGTAAAGTACTTAAATAATTTTGAAAAATGAAGTATACTTAAACTCGAGTCTAAGGAAGGCAAATATCTTTCGCTTCTTTTGAAAATGTTCGAAATGACTTACAATAACAATGTATTAAACATTCAACTGCAACTAATATGTGTTATTTTTCTCGGTCTCCTTGCAGATATGCCAAGTTCATCATAAGTGGCATTTGGTTCATAGCCCTGGCCACCGCTTTTCCCATTCCTCTCGTCTCCCGCCTCGTCCAGCCGCCGTCTCCCTGGCACCAGAAGTGCGACAAGTGAGTAGCGCTTTAGTGTTAACAATAACGTACACTGGGAAAAATAGAGAACAAAATATAGAAAGATATAAGTATCGAAATATAAAATATAAGCATTTTGCAAATAAATTTATACTCATACAGACAGAAATTAATATGGATACAAATCCTTAAAAGAAGCCAGCAAAGGATGGATTATACTTACATTCTATGCACTCTACTTAAAACTTAACTTAAATAAATTGATATTCTTTTGAGTGGCTCATGTACGTGTGGGCGACCCCACTCTATCGTGGCCTTCAACGACGATGATGGAAGTGTCTCCGTGCGAAGATGGATGTGCCGGGCATTAGGCCTAAGTGCCACAATTCCGGGGAGTCTCAACTTGCAGAGAAAAGCCCAGAAAGAATGTGGGAGCAGGCACAAATAAATGATATTGCACACATTTTTTCGCTTTCACTTCCCCTCAACAAATCTGGTCGACAAGGGGGAGAGTATTTTTAACTTTTGTCAGGATAATGCGAATGCAAATGTAAATCTCATCTGTAGGCAACGGGTGTCTTACTCAACTAAGTTTGAGTCTGCTGAAAGTCATCTCTAATTGCATCAGCAGGACAATGGAAAGAGTCGAGAGGGGAGAATGGTGAGGACTTTGAAGTGCTTAGCATAAAAATGTAATTGCACACTCATCCGTGAAGGCTAGGACACTCCTTCGGGATGGGGATAGCCTTTTAGCCCGTTGTGACAGTGGATTTTAACCCGCCCGCATAACTGTCCACTCGAAACTAATGCACTGCCCCTCCTGTGTTGCTCTTTTCATGGGATGCCCTTTGTGCGTGATGGACGCATCCATCAGATACATCTGCCGCGAAATGTGGCCGGAGCGGAACCAGGAGTACTACTACACGCTGTCCCTCTTCACGCTGCAGTTCGTCGTGCCGCTGCTGGTGCTCATCTACACGTACACCCGCATCGCCATCCGGGTCTGGGGCAAGCGGCCGCCCGGCGAGGCGGAGACGTCGCGCGACCAGCGGATGGCACGCTCCAAGCGCAAGGTAAGTCCACTTCAATTTATACCTCCCCTCTGGATGCCCCATCTCGAGTCAACCACAAAAACTAATTTGGCTGCCAAATGGACCCTGTCCATTAGGAAAGGGTTTCTGGTTAAAATAAATACAGAAAGTGGCATATAGAACATATGGTAACGGAGTCTATGGGGTACTCATCTTCGGTTTTTGCTGGGAATTTTAAGAAAATGGAAACTATAAGTCTGTGAAATCTAAAGCAGCAATGTTATTTAAAAACTACAAAGAGGTTCTTTCGATATCCATCGCATACAGCGTTGGCGTTCTCGGTTCGTTGTCCAAAATATGCTAAAAAGATTACCCGCTCCCGTTTTTCTCCTGACCAGCACATTTCTAAAAAGCTTTGCTGAATAATAAAAAATTGTGGAAACCCAAGACGATTGTTAATTGAATGAATAAGGTGGGAGGAACCTGAGAAATCAATGGAATTTCTTACAATTTAAATGAAGTGGAAGAAAAGTTAACTTAGGCCTCGAACTGAAGGAATTCAGTCAGCTAAAAATGATTGTTGAAAAATATTTTTGTGTGCTTTAAGTCAACCTATAAATATATTGTGCTTACAAAGTTTTATTAAATCGAACAACTTAAAGCTAAATAAAGAATGTTGGCCAGTAAGAGATATTTTTTTTAGAAAACAGAAATAATTTGAGTATCTTCTTTATATATATTATATTATTTTATTCAAAAATTATATATTATTAACAACTTCTTTCATTTTTAATAAAACTATACATAACTACTTATTGGAAGTAACATACATATTAAATTACAATAAAATAAGAAAAAGAAGCCAGCATTTAGTGTAATGGGCTGTACTTACCTCTGCAAATGTGTACAATTTTCTTGCATAATTCCAATGCGCATCGCATTTAACTCATCTTTTTTTCTGGCGTTTCTGTTGACTCTGGAGTTTAACCCCAATCGCAGCACCTTGCCACTGCCACAACTGCCTCGATCTGCAGTCAATGACAAGCCTCCCCACTTGTTGAAGGAGCTGCTGCTCCAAGTGAACTCAGACAGAGGCTCGAGTTAAAGCCAAAGCGAAGTCGGGACCAAACTGAGCCATCAAGCAGGCGGAGGTCTGTGGAAACGACAACCAAGACGACGACGACAGCTGTCGAAGCAGCCTCAATCTCCAAATTGATTTTGCATTTTTTACGGAGAAGAAAACCCGGGGTCAATGGGGAGCAAGCGTGGCAAGGCTGGCGGCTTCCTGCTCCTCGCAGAGGAGCTCCCTGACTTTGTGAGGGGTATAGGGAATTTTAAAAACAGGTTTGCCGATAAAACAAGTTAGAGTTTTTAGTAAAGGAAATACAAATGTATTTTTTAAGCTGACACCGAAAATAGTTTCCTTATTGGAAATAGGGCTTAGTTATCTATAACAAAATAATAAATATTTATTTAGCCAGATTAATAACAGCATCCATTTGATGTGTAAGAGCATCTATAGCATCGACTTCTGTTTGTTTTCCTCCGATTTTCTAGTTTTGTGATTTTGGGCAGTGGCAGCATGCCAAATAGCATGTAATGCTCACATAATCGCCAGGCGGCAGGCACGGCCACTATTTACAATATTTACAATAAACCTGCGCGCCCCGGGTTTCGGCTGTGGTAAATGAGAAAAGATTTATGCGGTGCATGTGGCTTGGTACTTGGTACTTGCCCGAACTCGCCTGGAGGCCGCCAACTGCGCCCGGAGATGCCATCCAATCCAGCGTCTCGTGTGATCTTCCAGGAAATCAATTGCCATTGGGGTTGGGGGTGGAGGACCACGTAACCACTTTGGTTGTCAAACGAGCCCCCTAAGTCGATGGCCAATTGTGCAGCTGAGAAAATAATATAAAAATAGGGAAAAACCTGAAAGCCAGTTGGCCCGGACAGGAGTGTGAATTTGTGTGCTGGCAACGACCTTTCCCAGAGACAGCTGTTCCAATGGTCAGGAGATTCCCCTCAGATTTAAGCCTAAACTTCAAGTATTAAGACAACAAGTTATGCCTTTTAAGCCCTACTTCGGCTTAGGCCGCCAGACTTTGATGGCTTCACCAAGCCAGGCCCAGTAATTATAATCGCCATATTCGAGGGAGGCCGTCAGTGGAAGCCCCATGACTGGCCAATCCATAAGACAACCTGAGACTGAGACTGGGACGGGACGGAAAGGAACTCCTTCATCTGCCCAAACAGAAAGCAAGAAAAATACAATTGCTGACAGTTTTTCGCCCACCGCTGTGCAATGTTACCCAATTCGAGCCCAAGGCGATGCGGCGACTTCATCTGCCATTCACTTTTCCAGAGATGCAGCGGCTCTGCTCCGTCCGATCCCTGACCATCCTGCGAGGCCTGCTGGTTGCCCGAAAAGTAGCTGCAAATAGTTATTTGGTTACTTAACCCCGGCAACAATTTCGCTGACTTGGATTTTGCTCATTTTCTCATGACTGCAACTGCTCTCCCTTCTTCAGTTCGACGTCCAGCGTTGACAATTTCTTCCTTGTGTCTTACGTCGTTCAAACATTACATTTCTGCAGCATTTGGCAGCTGAAATGATTGGCAAATTGCCCGCTCTCTGTCCCCACGGGACCTCGGCTCGGCGGCTTCCTCGAAAAGTGCAATCGTAATTGTCGCCCCGTTGTCAAAAGTCGATTGAAAATTACACATTTATGGGGCAATCTTTAACTTAATTGATGTTGACTGGGATACGCGGCGTATACGTGATGCATGCTGGGAAGGGGCATCTTGAAAGGGACTTGGCATGTGAGCTAGGGTTGTTAACGTACTAATTGGAAGGGAGAAAATAATTGCAATTAGTTATAAAGAATGATTTCAATTCTAAGGGGAAACGGGTGGGAAAGGGGAATGAGGGGGCCATTGTTTGTGATTTAATTTTCTCCTGCAAGACTTCCTAATCAAAAAAGAATTGATGATGTAATCTTTGTTCTGACAAATAAAAGACAAAACAGAACAAGTTACACAACTGTTTCTTAATCCATTTACCTTACGTCAAATTCATTTTATTATTGCAAAAAAGAAGTACAAATAAACTAGCATTCGTATACGCTTGTTGCTGTGATTTTGCCTTGCTGCTGCGTTTGCTTTTGCCACTGCACTTTGTCGATATTTGTCAAGTGTTTCCTAAATTCGTTTGCACGAGTTGCAAATCACAGGCCATCATCTAATTGCTGGGAAACACAGACACCTCCGAGCGGGGCGAAACAATCAGCCGAATAATATTGTTGCTGACTTGGGGCGATGACACTTCACAGCGATTGCGCCTTAGGATTGACTCGAGTATCGGGTATTGCTTCCCCCCCTTTGGTTTTTTGCACAACCAACTATCATCGATCGGCGGTGGCAGCTGGCCAACGCCACCGAATCTGCATCTGCATCGGCATCGGCATCGGCATCGGCATTTGCATCAGAGCCAGACTGCGTTTTGTCACTAATGTGTAATGTGTAGGAAACGCGGCTCATTTGGCGCGATTGCTTCTTGTTTGCTGGCAAAACGTTAATTGCATAATTGACTGCAAGAGGCGTAACTCACGGTCCGAAAGTGGTCATGTATTGGATTGGCCATCGTCATCATCATCGCCAACTCGTCTTGGGTTTAGCTGGCGTTGTCGTCCTCCCAGTGCCTGGTCATGGCGCTGGAGACGCCGCAGCCAAGAGACTGATGAGCCATGGGCAGGTCCGGGTCCCCCATACCAAAAACAGGGGGCGCGGCAGCAGTCCAATCCGCAACGGGTCCCCATTTCCACTTTTTCTCCTTTTGTTTGTTGCATTTTATTACCCTTGGGATGCTCTGCACTAGAGATATGTACTTGATTTCATGGTGTTGGGGAAATATATAATTAAAGTTGAGATATACATTTTTCGGTTTTAAAACTGAAAATAAGAAAGTTTATTCCATTTAATATTATATATTAAAGCTTGGTCATCATTTATGTCTAAGGGTATTTCCCTCTTCGGCAAACTCCTAGTCTTATTTATCCGAGTGATGCTGCATCCGACAACTGACGTTGCAGCGGCGTCATCGTCTTCTCTTTCAGCGGAATTGTGTTAAAATGTTAATTTCATGTTACGTAATCTGTGTCATATCCAGCCTGCAGAAAGGCAGGGAGTCAGGCGGAGGCAGAGGCATTTGGCCAGCCAGCTGGAGCTGGGATTGGGATCTTCATCATCGCGCCAGCTCGGCGCAGTCCATGGACACAATGGGGAGTGCATGTGAAAAAAGTGAGAGGATTCCCAGGCTTGGCCACTGACGGCACACACACACTGCACACTCCACACACACCCACGCAGAGCGGGGAGTGCGGTGCGGAGTGCCGAGTGCACTTTGTGCGTTTTGTGGCAAATTAAAAGATAAAACCCACAGAAGGCAACAGCTGCAGCAGCGGCAACAGGCTGCAATTAGTCTCCCTCTTCTTTCCATTCGTTTATCTCGCAGTTGGCATCTTTCTTTGCGGTACCTCCCCCTCTGCAATTCCGGTTGTTCCCTCTGTATGTTTTAAGCCCTTCCGTGTCATTGATTTATTTCCACCTAATTTATTTTTGGTCCACATGTCTGCAGCGGATGGCCATACAAAGGTCTTTGGTTTTATTTTTGGCCAAAGAAATATGGCAGTTTTGCGCCAGCTTGTGAGAATACAAATTAAGGAAGTTTGGTATTCATACTGCCAAGTAAAATCTTGAGCGGAAACGCAATGTTTTAATTTTTCAATTTCTATATATTTAATTACAGCAGTATTTAATTGAATACAACTAAAGGGGAACTAATGATCGTTTGAATATAAAATTAAAGTATAATAAACATTTTTAAAATTTTATATTTTACTTCAAACACTTAAAGGTCTAGGTTTTTGCATAAATTAATTAATTATTACCATTAATTATTTAATTATTTGAATTATATTTCTACCGCAGATCCCCGCGCTGCAGCAAATAACTGGCAAACTGTGTCCCAATATTGACACTCTTAATTCACCATAATTAATGCAGGAGTCAAACTAATAGTTCCGAGTCTTTGCGGACAGATGGATCATTAAGGGTATTGCATAATGAGTCGACAGCCGGTAGTCCATTAATTATGGAACAAACACGTAGCAAGACATTAACATTAAGAGTGGACTTTATGGTCGTGTGCTCGCAGTGCTTGTCCTCGGGCATAAAATTTATCAGCCTGCCAATTTCGGCCATTCGTTTTTTCGGTAATTTCTGCTTAAATCAATAAAACTAAATGTTGTGTTTATTGTGGCGCAACGTCCAGGAGTTTGGCGTCTATAAATCAGCCAATTAATGTCCGACACTCTCTTGGAGAAGGCCAGGCTGGTATGTAAATAAATTTCAGTTTAGTTGGGGTAATTATGTGGGCGATAAGTCGAACTAAGGGAGGAGAAGAGTATTGGAAATGTACCTATAAAATTTTCTTTTATTAAGGTTTTATGGGGAATTTATATTTTAAAAAGAGAGAAGTAATTCTACACCAAGGATAAGGAAGTATTCCATCCCTTTCTCCCTCTGTAATATAGTGATATATAGTGCCCAAAATAGTGACTTAATTCCAGTAGTCTTCTGACCATCTTTGGCACGACTTGCGCCATCAGATTTGTTGGCCAGGAGAGAGGCTTCAGCGTGGCCGACAGCTGTCCGGCGTTTGTGGCTGCATCGCAACTGCTGGCTGCCTCTGTTGCTTTTGTTGCCTTTTGTTGCATGAGATAACATCTGTCCGCCCCTCGTTTTTTACCTGCTCCTCCTGCTCCTCCTCTCACCTGTCTGTTTGTGCTTGTTTGTCGGCTGCGTTTGTTTCATTTGTTCGCTTGTTTGTTTGTCTGGTTGTCTCGCTGGCGTCCGAACAAGTTTATTCTACAAAAGTGAAAGGTATCGGCCGGGGCAGTCAGTACCATGAGTACGAGTTCGAGTACGAGCACACAGTATGAATGTCGCCTGCCAGAAATGTGTGTCAGTGACGCACTAAAAACCGATCATCATGAATGCGAGTGCCCCTAATGAAGATGCCTCGCCTGAAGGCAGCAGAGGGTCACATTGCAATGCTATCAAAAATATAGTTTGCAATATAACAATTAATATAAATAATATGGAAACATTTGAAAAAATTGAGAGGAAATTCGAATTAATGTTAACAAAATTAAAATCCGAGGTGTAAGAGCGAAATATACAAAAGGTTTTTACTATATTGAACAATTACTTCCTTGAATTATAAAGCTAGAACTTCCAATAAACAGGATACTACCCAGAATTCAATTTAAACACAAAACTCTAGTAAAACAAATATTACAGAATATTTTTGTTCGATACATATTTTCCCTCCCTGCAATCACGCACATATGGGCTGTGCTCCTCGCCTCTTAAGGTTATTGCGCTATTCAAAGCTTGTCGATAATGACGTCTGCCTCAGTAAATTGGAATATGTAATAGAACCACACCAGTGCCAGCACCAAGTGGCAGCTGTTGCTTGGCAACATTGCGTATACGCCTTGTATGGCGCGTGGCTGCAAATGAATGGGCTGTTCAGCCAGCTAACAAGCCAGTTGACCAAATGCAAAATGCGAATTCAAATTAGTAGTTGGCCAAGGAGGATTGCTTACAAACTGGAGTCTCAGTTCGACTCTGACACTGGCTATCTAATTCCACAATACTTTGGTTTTCCATCTTCATCATCAATTAAATGGAAGGTGAAAATGAAACAAGAGCACACCAAGTGGGTACAATGCAATTCGCTTCGCTCAAGAGTTCATCATTCAATGCCCTGCCGTGTCATTACGGAGATCATCACGATGCATCTACCAGTCCCCAAAAGGGCACTTCACGCCACATTAACCCCGTTTTCGGGTTCGGGCCAGAAAGGTGTAACTGCAACCGTGTTCCAGGCATCCAGCCGGGCTGGGTTGGTTTTAATTAAAATGTGAACAGCGAGCAACAAACAGGCAACAGCCTGGCGAATGGACAATGGCTGCTGGGCTTTTATTTATCTGTAAGGCCCACACCCTAGGAGGCAGCTTTTTCCACGTTTAATTTCTGCGAAGTGCTGGGTGATGGTATCAGTTGCACAGAGAAAAAACGAGGGAGTTTTTACTAAGAAAAATATCATAATATTCAATTCAGCATACAAATATATAGCTTTGATTTTTCACTTCTTATAAATTTTAATCAGAACAAACTAGGTGAGCTAAGAAAATAAATAACTCAATTCAAAAATTACTCTTACTCGTATATTTCTCACAGCTTTAAATTTTCCCTTAAATCAAGCGGAAAATACCTTAATGTGACCGCTCTGATTTATGGGATTTCCTTTCCGTGCACCAACAACAGGTGGCCGGTGTCGGTCTTGAGGTATGAGAGTCACGAAAATGGGATCAGAAACAATTTAGATTGAAGTTTCCTCACTTTCCTCATCCCGCAGGCTTCTGTCGCCATCGAAATATAATTCAAATTGATAAGCCGCCTCTTAATGGGCCGGCTCTTAATGACCAGTAGCCACCGTTGAAGCGGCGGCCACAGCGGGTTAACATTAACACCAGGCTGCCTCCGTTGCTGGCTTGTTGTCGGTCGCCATTATCTTCTCTGGGGTTGCCACTTTAAACCCGTAATTAGTTTACACTTGCGGTAATTGCGGCATAAATCTTCAACTTGCCAAGTGTCGTAATACACACACAATCCCTATCGGTGTCCCTCGGGGTCGCACGAGTGTGGGTATCCACACACACACACACACACATGTGCTGGTGGACAACTTTATATCTGCATCCCTTGCCGGATCCCTTCCTTGTCCCGGCTCCATTACCAGCTTTATTCCCATCCCATCGTATCCCCTGCCAAGTGCCTCAAAATGATTTGTGGCCTTAAGTGGGCCTGCCTGCCACGTCGTGCTCCGCAAAGAAGTCACCATCTCTGGCGCATCTCTGGCTACGGGGAGTCGGAAAGTGAAGTGAATTAGAGACCAGCGGCAGTGCAGCAGCACTGGCAAAATTATTCTCAAGATATTTTGTAAACCAAATTAACATGGATAGATAATCTCGAATTTTAATATACTTACTTGAAAGTACAGAAATTTAAACATATATTTCTAAAGTGTTTGTTCTGTGAAAGCTTTTTAAGTATCTTGGAGGGTATTAACGAAAGGATTGTTTCTTCCTTGTTGAGCTTTTTAAAAGCAATTCCGAATACAATAGATTTTAATCTTAATATTTAATTTTATATCTTCCCAAATTCCTCCCAGTGCACACAACTTGTGGTTGTGCCTCTCTTTTTCTGCAACTCGCTCGAGTTGGGCTGTTGTCACGCCATTTTCAAATAAACAGCGCAAACTGTAAATATCATTTCTATCCCGACTGCAAATAAAACCATGAGCATGGCTCCCCAGACTCCCAGAGCCACTGCCACATCCACATCCCGAGCTTGTTGCTCTTTGATGGTGCAGAAGCGAAGCGAAGCGCTTGGCTCCATTTGGCTAGTGGTTCTCATGGCGGAAATAATATGGCCCTATCATGGCTCGGACCAGTTTCATGACGCAGCATCTGCGGGCTTGCCGCTCCTCCGCTCCGCCCCATCTCCACCCCCCGAGCGATTGTCCTGGTCCCGCTTTCCCAGCTTTAGCTTTTCCGAGCGGCGCGTGTGCGTCTGATGCTTTTATGGGTATTTGGGCATTCGGTGGGGCATTGTCGCCCCGTTTTATGGGGCTATTAAGGTGTCGTCTGTGCGACTGTTGCCGCAATTGTACAATTGTCCCATTGTCTGCCCGGTACGGAAATGTCGCGTGCTGAGGGGCTCCCTCCACGTTCGGGTTAAATGATGAAGTCAATACCGCTTTGGAACTACGGTTACTGGGCGTTCGAATGTGGCTGTTTGGATGACTGTTTATTTGCTTAGAATATAGAACAGACATTATTGCTTACCTAATGGGAAATCGACTAACCCTCTCCTTTGCCTAAATGCTGAACATTTTCTTTCAATTTCCCCAAAATCTCCTTTATCCCAATCCATTTCCGATGCAGCTTTGCAAATTAAAGCCTCAGCTCTAGCTGCGGAAACTTAATTGCATTTCTTGGTAATGGAAGATGTTAACAGAAAAACTATCAAAAAGGAGAGCAAAGAAAAAAGCTAATAAATTGGCTGGGAAAATGTTTTTGGTCACCCAGACACCGCTGAAACGTGAAAATGTGCGAAAGAAGCTTGCACTTTCTCCCTGTCTCTCTCTCTCTCGGAAAACCAACAGCGGTTCTGCATATATAAAGCAAAGATACAGATACAAGATACGGTTACCGCAGACAGCTGCCAAGCGACCACGAACAACGAAGGCACACGACGCGACGACCATGTGTATCCGTGAGATACAGATACATCGTCTTGGCCAGCCGCCGTCGCCGCCAGGCAGCTTAATTAAAACGTGAGCAATTGCTGTAATGAGAGTGCCGGTTGATCCAAGGCAAGTAGGTGCATCCACCGCCTGGAGTCACCCAGGGCACGCATCGTAGTGAAGAGGCTATGGCAGCTAGGGATGGGCATACATATGGAGATAACAAGCCGAAGAATTATGGAAAGAATTTATTTTTTATGTATATTTAATTAAAAATTAAGCTACATCAGCCACAGCTGCTGCGGCTCTCGGCTATGTGTATAAACACATTTTTTTACATTTCCTAACATGTTCATTAAATAAGGGTATGATAAGTATTTAATTTAATAAGTGGACTACAACTGTACTTAAAAATATCTATGAATTTTAAGTATAGAAATTAAATAGCTTAAATTTATCTTCTCAAACCTACTGGTCGTTTTTGCCATCACTAGTTGCAATTGACGTGACTTGTGCTGATATTCAGATATATCTTTGCACCCGAGCGATATATGCAACCGAAGCGGCACTCGTGCGGTAGCCAATTAGTGGGCGTGGCCTAACTGCCCCGACAATGAGCCCATTTAGCATAAATGCGTAAAAGTTTAGCGACAGCAATGCCATCATATTCCGCCGGGACGGATGGCTGCGGAGTTGCGTAATTCGCTCGCCGCGTGTGGAACGCTTGCCTGCATGCATGCTGCAGCATCCGTGAGATACGCGTCCGCTGGTGTGACTGAAATGCAAACATTATGCTAATGCCAAAGGCCACAAATTTACCCATTTTGGCGGTTGGAATTCCACGGACCAGTAGCTGCATGGAAATTAATCCTGCAAGCTTTCTGCTGCCAGTTTAACGCTTTCCACTGGCGGCTCTTCATACTGCCTTGTTATTTCCGTATTTATTTTTGTTGGCCAAAAATGATTATATATGACTTATGCACACGCCCACTTTATCGAGACTTCTTAATCATAAATTTATTAAACCAAACCAAGGCTATGAAAATGCCAAAAGAATAAAACACAAAGCTGGCAGAAAAACCTGTTGGATAACATGAAATAAAAGTTACCGCCAAGTGGCCAGCATTTTCATTTGGTAATCAAGTCCATCAAAGACCTTGGAAAATTCTTCACCCGAATATATAGAAACTTGTGCAACAAAACAAGAATAATTGAAACATGAAAATAAAATGCATTATTTATAGGAAACTTCCCCGAGATCTTTTGCTTGGTAAGCTTAAGCAGAAATAATCCCAAATCAGTTGCTGGCATTAAATTTAACACAGGCAACTTAACATTTATTTTATGCCTGCTAACATCGAAAAAATTACCAGCATTAAAAGCATTAAGCTATCTTTCCCTGTCGATTTCTGCCCACGTTTCAGGCCGCCAACTCTTCCTGGAGGGCCAAGTCGTGGCCCGAAAATGTATCCCTCGATGCTCTCTCCTTATGCGCTGGGTGTGTGGCTATGCCGTGGCACTTCCTGGCACGTTTCCCCATTCGAAAGGTTAAATGTGGAGCCAGTTTTCTGGGACTCGTCGCCTCCTTCGCCTTGGCCAAACACTTTTTGTGGCAGACGGCAAACTTACGAGCTGCAACTGTGGCAAGGTCTGCAAGGTTAAAAGCGGTCAGCACCAGTCGTGAATGCGACCACTTGCCTTTGGATTCATCCGATGCTTAGATGCTGAGATGTGAGATGCCGGGAGGCTTCAGCTGCTGGAAAAGCTGCGAATCCAAATCGCACATCGAAACCAGTTCCACCAGTGACCTTTCGTGCCGAGCGCAATTTTCATAAGCCCCTAATCGAGCCGCGTGTCAAGTGCGTGTGTTTTTTATGCTGCTGCCTGCATCTAGCGATGATTATGTAGCGGGGCGGGGCAGCCAGAAGATATATATCTAAAAAAAATTAGAGAAACTTGCCAAATGATCGGACATTTTTCACAGATTTTGGCACGCAACATAATGTGGGCCCAAAGACAAATGGTGATACTGGAAAAAAAAAATACAACCACCTCCAATAGATTATCATTTTTGTTAGATATCTTTAATCTCTAATCATTAATTGTTGCTTTTTTATAATGTAGAAGACCAAAATCTTAATCATTCTGGTGCCAAAGAAAGAACTCCTTGAATAATTGTTTTAAATTCCCTGACATTTCTTCTTCATTTATAATTTTGAAAGTATTATTTTTTTCCCCAGTGCGCACATGTGCGTGCTGCGTCAGGTGGCAAAAGGTGCCTTGGGACTTATCGCTTTTTAAGGCGTTTAAATTGCCTTCAATTGGTTGTTCCATGATTTTGGCCTTGCCACAGAATACCCGCTTAATCCTTTCCTTTTTATTCCTTTTGGGAATTATGTAAGGGGCTTAACCCTTTCACTTATTCCCTCGACCTGAGTTCGGGGCCATTTATTATTTTTTCCGCATTTCCGATGACGCGACTTTTGGCCAAAGGAACAATTATCACCACATTGCATACGAATTCGTGGACGCCCCACACCGGCCGCCGCTGGGCATTGGCAAATATCTTCCAGTATCTTCGTTGTGTCTCGTGAATATCGTCAACATCTCGGGCACGTTCGCTCATTAATATTTGCGCAGCCAATTGAAGCGGTTTCGAGTTGTCTTTAACCACCGAAATGATGACAGCAACACCGCCACCACGCGACAGCCACTCGACCGGCAACTGCTAAACAATCCACTCGGTTGGCTACTTTGCATGAATACCAAGCGAAAATTGATTTGGATGACCTTGTCGAGTCCTGGATGCCCTTTATGAAATGCTCAAAAATATATCTAAATATTATTCAAAAAATTATTTCGATATGAATAAGACAATTATTTTCATTTTTTAATTGTTCAAAAAATATGAGTACCCGAGGGATAGGAAAGTGGTAATAGTAATCTGTTAATTTCATATCTTTAGTCAATTTTAATTTTTATATGCAAGTGTATTTCAAATGGAAAATTAAGTGCATCATAAGCCTTTATATTTTCAGTACCCAATTATAATTATATATATTTTAATATAATAATATAATATTTTATTCTATTCTTGTATTAAATTCTGAAACTTTAGAAAATCAAGTGTTACCCAATTAATTGCTTTCGAAAGCTTCATTTAAGTTTTAGACGAATGCAGCGGAGGTTCCACTCCATAAAAAATGCATTAAGCCTCAAAAAATCACATTGTTCGTGATAATAATAATAATAAGGGAGAACTCAGTAAATAATGACAGCTATTGTCAGCTAATTGAACCGATAATAATTGTAATTGATTAAAGGCCTTGTTATGGCTAATATTGTATTTAATCCATTAATCGGTTATGGAAAGTGCCCAGTACTCGTACAAACCGATTGGATAACGCAGATAAAAGTGACAGAGATTGTGGCATCCGAGTGACAGTTCCAGATTAATTACGGGCAACTGGCGCCGATGTTGAAAAATACTTCCATGGGCATCTTCATTGCCGCTTTTGGCCGTAAAAGCGAAAGTTTACCTTCCGATGGGAATCTCAATCTCGGTCTCTGCTTGTGGACTCTGGTCATTTATCTTTGGGTTAAATTTGCGCTTACCCAATCGGTCGGTCTGTCGGTCGGGGAGGCGGTGGGGGTGGTGTGTGCGGATTCCCAGGCCGAGTCCCATCCCGGAGAGCCGGTCTTTGGTCATCCTTTTTGGCGCGTTTTGCCACGCGTTGTGCAGTGGCCATAAATCGCCTTGATTATCGCACCAACGCCACTCGAATCGACAACTGAGGTCTCTCCTCATCTTTCATAACTCGATTCCGTGGACTGCCGCATCCTGGAACGGGTATTATGGCCATTATATAACCACCAGTGGAGAGGCCTCTCTTGTCTTTGACTGTCATTTGTCGGCCGTTCTTTCACTTTTCACAGCCGATGCCGCTGCCCTTAATTGATTTTAACAAGTTTTCAGTCACGGTCTTGTTTATTTTGTTGGCCATTTCATGTTTCCCTTGGCCCAAAGTGATTTTCCCTTAACCCCTTGCTGCCGCCTCGGGGACATCTCTTGGGAGCAGGCTTCCCATCAATCTTGCGACCCCCAGTTTCTGCTTGTTGTTTTGGGCAAAGTGTGAAAACTGAAACCCATTTACGCAAAATATGATTTCTTGTTTCGACTTTTGTTTACATTCCCCGCCGGCCGAAACAAAATAAAATAAAAAGGGAGTAGGCAATGGAAGGAGGATTCAACTTCGCTCAGATGCTGCCATCTTCAGTTACTCAGCGGGCGGGCTTCCATTGCAAAATTTAATAGCAATTGGGAGCCGGGCCTTCCCGCCAAACTCATTTACAATTAAGTTTACAAGTGGTGGATAGATCGGTTCTTTGCTTCCGGAAAGATAGATGTTCCTAGAGATGGGCCAAAAGTTTTCGAGAGACATAAGTCAAATCTCAAGGCACTTGCAAAAATATATAAAAACCAACTGCCGGCCAAATTATTCAAGAAGTTTTTTGTGAACTTTAGAAGGGCTTGTTTATAATCTAGATCTCATTAAAGTTATAGAAAGGGGAAAGAACGAGAGAAAGACTTGAAGATACATTCGTGAAACGTCCTTAAAATGTCTTTAAAAACGTAAGCTGCTTTTGGATTATTTTGTTCAAGGCAAATATTTGTGTATCAGCGTCTAGAATTGTCAAAGCTTCAAAAACATTGAAACAACATTCTTAAATGTTTAAATTTATTGAAAGAATTGTTTCCCCCTCTAAGCCCATGTTGAATCCCCACACGCAACAATGAAAAGATTTGAAGATACAAAAATATCTGGCAAGAGAAAAAGTAAAAGGAATCCCAGGCTAGAGACACTTCACGCATCTTTACATCTTCGACGGCGCAATTTAAATAATTGTGGTCTCTTCTAGCCACAAGATACTTGGCCAGGCCAGGCTGGCCGCCGATTGCATAAACCCAAAAGATGGCCAATAAAGTGGCGAGACGGACGGGACGGGGCTGACTCTGTGGTGTGCCTAATGACCATTTGCATTATCTTTCTGCCAAAGACGAGGAGAGTTGCCAATCCGCCAAATTGCCAGAAAAGTTCGGCCATTGAAGAACCGAGGAACTGGCCACGTACTCCTCCGTAGATGGATGTCTTTGATGAGTTACGAATATTTCGACAGATATGCAAATGCAAGAAAATTCCGCTGCCATTGTTGGATCGATGGACCAAACTCGCACGTTTTTCCCCTCCGGCTTTTCCTCTGCCTTTTCGCTTTTCTCTTTTCTGTTTTCCCCATTTTTATATTTTCTCTGTGTGTCTCTGGGTCTCTCGGGCACGTGCAGATAGACGTAATAATGAAAAATTGCTGCCCGGAAACAGAGAAACACAAAGCGATTTCCGCTGATTTCAAGGGGGTTCCCCCTCCAAATATGACAGACAGGGCAATAAGGGGTTCGTCAAAGCGATAGATATTTCCATTAAATATGCATTTTCCGAGAAGCCAAGCCAGGCAGACAAACAAACAAATAGTGACCGCGATCCCACACAACTTAACCCCCGCGGGTTCCCACCGCAAAGCACATAAATTATACCGCAATTGGCATTATAAACACAATTCCAATTTCCAGATTTCACCGCCATTGCAGAAGACTCCATCCGCGCCTCGCTGGGAGTTTCAGATATTTGAAATTCCGCTTGAATGCAAGGCAAATCAATTGCAATGGCATCCAAATGCAATGAAATTTTGGCACATGCAAATCCGAGTGAATGGCAAGCCCTTATTGGAATACAATGTACTTTTCTCAGGAGTTTTTATAGTCTCTTCTTCATGATTTTATTGCGAACAGAACACATCCTTCATAGGGAAAACTTCTTTGCTTTTCAGTACACAGAGGGGGAAATGGTTACAATATTACACTTTGTATAATAATCAAGCCAACAATTAAAGCACATTTTTATTAAATTTAATTTATATATTAACTTTTTTTCTCCCAAGACCATATTTGATAAATTTAAATTAATTTTTTGTATAATCTAGTCAAAGATGAACTCAATTTCTGCCGGTTGTTGAGTCAAACAATTTCATTAGGCAAACTTTACGATGCCACTAAGGCGACTGCAGTCTCAGTGCGGCACAATTAAGACTGGAAGTTTCATTTTCACACGTTTTCGCTTTGCACGATCTTCCAGTGGAGCTTCAGCTTGCAGTTCGAGGCGTTACCCATTCGGATTGCAATTAATTTGCAAAAATTACGCATACGCCGCGTGGTGCGACCCATCTTATGTATGAAAGGCAGCTGTCAACGTAATTCGCTTAATTTCTGAGCTCCCCTTCGGTGTTTGGCTGTACAGGTTTGATTTTCCCTCGGAAATCAAGGTGGAGTGAGAGTTGTAAACTTTGAACTGCCAACAGAGTCGCATAGCGCTTCCGCGGTGCCAAAAATGCAGCCAAAGTTATTCGGTTTTCCATTTTTCCTTTTTCGGTTCAGTTTGGAGCTGGCAACTTCAAAGACGTCATGCGTAGGGTGAGAAATGTGGCAGGTGGGGGCAGGTGTGAAAGGTGCCACATGATTAATGCGTTGCTCCCGACATGTCTTCTCCATTTGGCAGTTGGTTTTGCCTCCCAAAAGGTCCCGAAAGGAGGCAGAGCGACATTGCAGCGGAAACTAAAATTTGCAGCCATTACAAAACGCAACTGCATATTACACATCGCTCAATGACTGAAAGTCATGCGAATTCCAAGCAGAAATACCCGCAGAGCCAAGGAAAAAAGGAAACTGCGAAACCGAAGGAAGCCGGGAAAGGAAACATGTGCCCTACACACAATTCAACGTGCTGCAATTAAATGAACAGCTCCTTGTCGTCCCTGAAAAAATGCGGGCTAAAAAACTGCAATTCAGCAAGTGGAAAGTGGAAAGTAGTTGGGTGTTCCACAGGGTGTGGGTGCTAACAAGGGGGTTGGAAAAACAAACTGAAAGAAAAATTCAGCAGGCGACGGAAGGAGAAATGCGGTTTCTTGGTGAGCACAGAAGGTGCGCTCCACTGAGTTTAGTTACTGATTTATCGCTTCTAAGTTAAAGAATGTATTTAAAGTTAATTCGGATACATTTCTTTCAATACAAAAGAAACTTTTCTAGTTTATTTAGCGGTCAGCTTAAGGGTTTTCCATACCCAAATTCGAAAGGAAAACTGTCGGCGGCAATCCAATTCCAATTCCCGGACAAGTGCGGTGGGAAAACTTTACCGAGGCAACACGAAACAACTTTTAATTGCCGGGCTGCAAATGAAGGTTAATGACGAAAAGGCATTTGAATTAAGCCAAGAGACAACTAACAAAGTATCGGACATTAACATTTTCATTTACCCGGCGACCTTAGACAATTTGCCGCAATGCCTGAATTGCCAAATGGTCAACCGTTAAGCCGAAAACGAAATAAAACTAACTAAACACAAAGCCCAGTTGTACATATGCGGCAAAAAGTCGTTGACACTAATTAGCATTTAAAAGTGAGTAGAGTTTCGGAGTGGCAGCATTTTCAGACAACATACACAATACAATAAATAATAAGTCGGCAGATCTCTGGCATCGAGGTATCGAGACATCGGGCCATCGATAGCATCGCGGACAGATGGAAGATGCATTCGCCCGCCGGCCACATGCAACGCGATGCGAGGCAGCAGCACCAAACACCAAAAATGTCAAATGTAAAAACGGCGAAACCGTTCAGTTGGCTTCAGCAAAAAATAATAAAAATCGAAGAAAATGCAAACGGCTTTAGCAAAAATCGCATTCAACAATAAAAAATTTGCACGCTGCCGTTTGCCTAACAAGCAGGAAGTGTTGCTGGGCGATAGAGATGGCAGTTTTTGCAACGGAAAAGTAGCTAAAAATATTAATAAAATAATTTATTAAAAAATATATCAAAAATAAAGCCAACAAATTAATAATTTGCATTAAAAAGTCTCTTCTAATGTTTTTACCTTTTACTTCAAAGAGTTAGCCCGCCCGTAGATAACTTCAAAAACTGCTTTTGTTTTAGGTTAATCTCAGGTTCAATTTTAAAGCTAATATCACTATTTTATCTTGAAAACCTGCCTTTAAATTTGTATCATCACTGGCCAGACTGGAGATGAGGATTGGGCTGGAGATGCGGAGATGCGGAGATGCCACTGGCAAAAAAGCAGCGACAATGAATGCAGGAAGCAACAACTGTCGTCGTCGTCGATGTAGTCGGCGCTGGCGACTTCCTACCCATCATCCGCCGCCTCCATCCTCCTCCCATCGGAGAGATTTCCCAAGCCAGGGATGCGCCTGTGGTGCTCCCATAACTTCGCCCATTGCGTGAGCTCTGGAAATATTGCTGGCATCTTGGCAACTTTTTCCTGTCACTCCACTGGCTTGGAATCGAAATGCAACGCCTTCCCCCGGGGCCACCCACGAAGGCGCCCAAAGTTCAAGTCATTGAAATCGCAGCATAAAGTAAACAAATTTCTGAAGCTGGCAAATTTCGTTTGCATAGCGACTGTAAGCGAGGTTCAAATACGCAAAGCATAGCATTTAATTTCTGTAATCATGCTTCCTAAAAAACTGCAATATTTATGTTTTTCTTTTATGGTATTATGCTTTTAAGGCTTTCAATTAATAAACTCGTTTTGTAAATGAGAGCTTTAAATTTTAATTGCTGAACATTTACCACTATTAATTCGGACAGTTACTTGATTAAGGTTAAGATGGTTGTTAATTATTTAAATAGGAATTTATTTAATATATCACACGTGATTTATGAACTATTAGATTGCAGTTGAGTTCAAGTTAAAAATATGTGAATTTTTATAGGTAAACCTAATTATAATATAATATATTAAAAATAGAGTGATTAAATTAAGCAAATCCAATATCTTGGCTGATTTTTATAGCACGTACAACTTCCTTAAGTTCTCTTACTCCACTCTATATTTTTTTAAATTTCACCCAGTTGATTTTACTCCTATTTAAACGCTTTTTATCGCCCCCGGGCATTGTGCTCCCCATTGGGTTTATTTTTTGACAGCCTTTGTCGACCAACTCAGCGTATTTTTAGCCACATTGTTGAGCGTGAGATTTATCGCCAGCTGCGGTTTCTTTTTTGGCGATCGGCGCGCTTTTGGCTCTTTTTTCCCAGCGGCATTCGGAAGTTGAATGAAAAGCGTTTAAGTGGGGGGAAAGAAAAGTTAGCTTCAATGGTTACATCTGGCTTTGAATACCCTTTTCTTATACAATTTTTACTTGTAAGTTTTAATAGAGGAACGATACTTAAGGCATTATTTTAAACTTAAAAAAAATTACTTATATTGATGAAATTAGTACCGTTCATGTTGAACTACGTTGATTTATGTTTACAAAATTAAAAATTAATTCCCTGAGAAGTTTATTATGATTATTAAAACCAGACAGAAATATAAAATAAATATTCCTCTTTGCACTTTCATAGTTTGTATACCTTGAAAAAGCCAAGCCAAGAAGAAACCAACCATGATCTGTGTTATTCATAGCTCTTGTACTATTCAAAGTATCCCCTTCAAAGGGTATAAACTGTGAATAAAATTAGGCTCCTAGCCTTGACTCGGAGCACTTGAAGGCGACTGACTGCCTTTTTATGGAGACTCTGCGGATGTGAACTCGAACTTGGATTCCAGCTCCGATTTGCATTTCCATCCATCTACTCCACATCGCATCGGATCCCCTGATTGCGCCTGGCTCCTTGGGCAGCTCTTGGTTTATTTTCGTTTTATTGTGACTCTTGCATTCGATTTTCGATTTCCCACAACCGCAACTGCAACTGCAACGCCGGAGCAATTTATTGCAACTACAAGTCTGTCAATATATACACGAAAAATCGCTCGACACTCGTTAGCCAAATGCAGTGTTTGCATATGGCTCTTTGCTCTTAGCCTGGCCCGAAGCGAGCCACAGATTGCGCAACTCCCGTCGCGGAGCGAGGAGATTCAAGGTGAAATCGCCAGAGGGGGGTGGCAGGAAGTACTCACTGACAATCCGACTGCAGTTGCGTTTTAATTTTTATTATTATTATTCCTAAGAGCGCGACCATCAACGGGTTTGCGCCCGACATCTCCACATGCATCATCATCTGGCGGAGATTTGTTTTTCCCCAACTCTCTCGCCACCGTCCACAATCCACTATCCGTCAAGTGTCGCTTATAAACTCCCGCCCGATGAATCATAAGCACTCTCAGTTTAATTGGCAGGATGGGGAGGAGAAATGCCCGGTCCATTAACTGCAGAAATATGACTAATCGAGGGGCCTGAAAACGGTGTCAAACAGCGCTGTAAAGTGCCGGGGAGTGAGTTACGCCTATTGATCGCCGAGGTGAGAGCTATTAAGCGGTTAATGAGATGTTAAAAAGCTACTGTTATTTTGTTACTTTTTATTTCTTCCAATATTTGTACAATACATTAACATTTTCGTTTTTACTCTGAGAGTGTTAGCAGATGTCACAGACTAGCAAGCACAGAAGGGTGTTGCCTAGCATGTTCCTGGAAATGTTTGCTTACCTACAGAGCTTAAGGTTTTTATATTAATTTTCTTAATATTATTTTCTACAGTTTCATAATCATATATACATTTATTTGTGTATCCCTGTGCGTTCTCAAGATGTTTTAAGTGATTCTCAGAGCCATTAAAAACGTTTAACAAAATTGTAAAGCATTGGCTGAGCAAAAACTTGACAGCGAATTGAATAAGTGAATGATTTTCTTTCACCGTCGCCTTTTTATCCAATTTTTTCTGCTTTGTATTCGGTTCATTGAACGCAAAGTTACTTCGATCTGCTGGCCACTTCATTAAACCTCTCGCAATTAGCCGTCTGAATACGAACAAGCGGAGGTGGTAACATTACCAACAATAAAAGACTTACAAAGATTTTAATTTTGTTTACGAGTGACATCAAATCGAATTACGTAACACCATAATAAAAGCCGAAAGATGATTAAATTTCATGCTGAATGTCAGCTAAAGATATTAAATTTCTATTTGTTTTAGCCATTATATCGATTGGGTAATGTTTATTTCGTTTCATTTTGAATTTTCAACAGGTAGACAAATATTAATATATGTTATATATTTGCTACAACTTCTGCGAGTCTCTATAAATATATGGCGTGCACACAAGATTAATCCCTTACCA
Source organism: Drosophila seguyi (assembly GCA_008042675.1). Lineage (NCBI taxonomy): Eukaryota > Metazoa > Arthropoda > Insecta > Diptera > Drosophilidae > Drosophila > Drosophila seguyi. Next base: position 200,154 of record VNJU01002891.1, on the reverse strand, counting down.
TAAAGGCAGGTACCAATTACCTATAAAAATGTGGTAATAGGGCATTTGTCCAAAATCTCCAAATCTCACTTTGAGTTTGAAGCAGAAAAATGCCATAAAATTTCGAATTATTTTGGAGATTTATGTGGCGCGGCAAATACACCAAGGATAGGGGATGTCTGGCGGTAAAAAACGATCCCGCCTTGCAATTATTTTCGCACACCAGACACGGCCAACCCAGTTTTATGAAATATCTTTACGGCGAATCTCTGCGGCGGATCGTAGGCCTTGCACAGTGGCACACTTACAGTCACAGTCACCGCCGATATATATGTAGAGTATAGCATTCACATCTATCAAGGCACGTACTCGCATTTGTCATACAAAAGGGGGCCGAGAAAAGAAAGAAATTCGCCGCAGACAAAGAGAGCTCAAATTATTCGAATTTGCCATTGTTTTCGGGAGTTTTCCTTTGATTTTCACTTTCATGGTGAGCGTGTGCAATAATTTGGCAGCTGGCCCCAAGGAAAGCCGCCTGCTCACCTGGCCAGCTGACGCTCAAGTGCGGGATCGGCTGAAGCTGGGGCTGAGGCTGAGGCTGAGGCTGGAGCTCTGCCTCCGCCTTCCCTCGCTGGCTTTGGCTTTAACCCAGCAGCAGCGGCAACAGAGACAGCCGACAGCCCAGCAGCGATGAGAGCGAAAGTGCACGACACTGGGTCTCGACTCGGCGGAGGCTCAGGGAGAGAGTACACTGGGAGAAAACAGTAAGCATAATGTATAGACACAAATATAAAAAAAATTAATATAGGATTCACTAATTGTTTGGAATAAAATCTGTAGTTCCGTGAAAGTGTATATAGAGAGTGTATCTTAGAGAGCCTTACAATATCGGCTATTTATGGCTTTTGTCTTAGTTTTAAACTAAGAACTATTTCTTTCGAGTGTGGACAGAGATGACTCTCCTCCAGCTCCAGCACATCCGACAGCGGGAAATCGGCGGTGCTGTAATAAGTTGATTGTGCGGTAATTTCGGTTTCACTTGCCAACCCACACAGTCACACAGAGACAGAGACAGAGGTTAACCCCCGAGATACGGCCAGGTACTGGAGTTGGAGAGGCACCGACACCGTCGCCAACACCGACACCGACACAGATGGCCAAAACAGAGCCTCATTATTGGCCTGCTCGCCACGCATGCGCAGTGGTGGCCAGAAACCAAAGACCAAAGTCGCATCATCATCATCATCATAGCCGAAACGAAACGCAGACACACACAATCGTATAGCTGGAAGACTGGAGACTGAAGACTGAAGACTGGAGACAGAAGACTGAAGACCGAAGCCCGAAAACTGAAATCCGAAAAAGCGAAAAACCCTCTCGCAGCTGAGCTGGTGGTGGTGGCGTGCATCTCGGCTGGATTTCTGTATAAATTGCTGATGCGGCTGCAGTAGTTCGTCAGTGAAGCATTTGATTTGGTCTAATAAACACAGCAGCCGAGTGCCAGCCGAGGATATAGCAACGTGAGGCAGCTCGATCCAGTCCTGCGACACAATACCCATTATTCCGTTCTGTTTCTGTTTTCCCCCCTCCAAATCCACGAAATCCACGAATCCACAGACCGAGGATTACTGTGAGATAGTGTGAGAGCCAGTGCTAAAGTGAGTGCGTTGTGAGAACCGTGAACCCAGCATCCGTGCAGCATTTACCCCAGTTACGTCGCCCATACGCACCGTTGACCCAGCCATGAAAGCCTTCATCCTGATGTCCTGCCTGGCGCTAGCCGCCGCCCGGCCCGAAGCGGGCTACAACTACAATCGTCCTGGAGGCGGCGGTGGCTCCGGAGGCGGCTCCCATGGAGGTGGCATCGGAGGCGGCTTCGGCGGCAGCTCCGGTGGCGGATTCGGTGGAGGCTTTGGCGGCAGCAGTGGAGGTAGCTTCAGCAGCGGAGGAGGCGGTGGCTTCGGAGGCGGCGGCGGCTTCGGAGGCGGATCCGGCGGTGGCTTCGGAGGCGGATCCAGCGGCGGTTTCGGAGGCGGCTCCGGCGGCGGCTTTGGAGGTGTGTAATTACCGGGTTGTAGGGTCCTTCAAGAAATAATTACAAATATCCAATAACCTCTAGGCGGTAGCATTGGTGGCTTCGGAGGCGGCGGCGGCGGTGGTGGCGGCACCACTTTGGTGCAGAAGCACATCTACGTGCACGTCCCACCACCAGAGCAGGAGGAGGTGCGCCAGCGCCCCAACCTGCCCGTGGGCCAGGCCCAGAAGCACTACAAGATCATCTTTATCAAGGCCCCATCGCCGCCCTCGTACCAGGCTCCGGTCATTCCCGTGCAGCCCCAGAATGAGGAGAAGACCCTGGTCTACGTTCTGGTGAAGAAGCCCGAGGACCAGCAGGACATCGTCATCCCCACGGCCGCGCCCACACAGCCCTCGAAGCCGGAGGTGTACTTCATCAAGTACAAGACCCAGAAGGAGTCCGGCGGCGGCGGCATCTCGGGCGGTCTCTCCGCCAGCAGCGGCGGCTTCACCCAGACCAACACAGGCGGCGGCTACACCTCGGGCGGAGACTCCGGCTTCACCGGTGGCGACAGCGGCTCCATCTCGGCCCCGTCCAGCAACTACGGACCACCCGGCAAGTCCGGACCGTACTAACTTACCCACTCACCCGCTGCGAACTTCGAACTCGGCCCAAGCTGCTGACTAGTCCTGAAAGCTGACACGCCCCCAGTTTCCGCTCGGAAAGCACCATCATCCACGCATCACATTAACACCACTAAGATCCTTAACCATTGTCCTGGGGCCTGTCCCAGACCCCTCTCAGTCTCGAAGGGGGCGGCGCTTTCGCCCACGACTTTTGTACATAATTCGTTTCCCTCCTCGCCTCAATCTGCTGTCCCCCACTCATCTGTACATTTTCAACGATTTTCACTCCATTGCCTACTTTCCTGCCCCGGCAGAAGACGAACTCTATTAGCGAATAGGCGACGGGCGGCGGGTTCCTCGGCTGGGAACTCCGCCCGGCGCCCGGAAGAGCGACGACGATGAGGACGACGATGATATGTAGCAGATGATTTAGCGGGGCTCGACACAATGCTCCATACATATAAATATATATATTTTAATTATACTAGGCCTAAGTACTTTATGCACAATAAAAAAAAACAACGGTGACAAAATTACGAAAAAAAAAATACAAAGACCTTTTAAGCTGAGAGGGTAAGGGGGTTAGTATTCGTACTTCCTTCCCCTGCACTTAAATATGAAACTAGCTAATACTTCATCCTTCCCGTAGGAAAAGAGAAAGTCCCACTAATTGGCCTTTTAAAGCGACCAAGGAGCGAGTCCTTGCTAGGGGAGTTGGCAACTAATTAAAAAGTAATTTCTTGCCATTATTCACAGAGCTGCGGTGCCTGATTTGTGGCTTACCCTCAGCTGACCAGTGGTTTGGGTTCCTGTAATTAATTTTAATCCTATCAATGCAAAGAGTATTCTTCCGGCCAAGTTACCCTTAAAGTCGGTTTTTCTGGTCTCCACTTCCGAGTAAGGCCACCTCTTTAGCTTGGCTCTGCTAATGACAAACTGTTGCTTTGGTTTTTCGCTGTCATTACCAATTGTCTTTGAAACACTACCATCTGCCAGTACCTACATTTCCCCTCTTTTTTCTCGTATTTATTTTTTATTTATCTTTTTTCTGTTGCCGTGTTTTAATGCCTTAAGTATACAGACAGCGCCGGCATTGTCATTGCCGCCGCTTCTTCCTCTTGTCGGTGCCCTGCTCTGGCACTTTCACTTCGCTGGAGCTGCTTTTGCCTTTGTTAACCCATTTTGAGCAAAAGCATTGCCAAAACAATTGTTGGAAATTGAAGACGGATTTCTGGAAGTATTCAGAACTTGCGTACAAATATAGCGAGTCTTTGCAAATAAGTATTCAGAACTTACGTAGATTATAGTATTGATAGAATATTTTCAACATTTGCTTAATTAGTTCTGTAAGAACCTTGAATTAGGAGCTTTAATTTGTCTCCAAAATATATTGGCTAGAGTTTTTATAAATGAAGTGTATTCCTATTCAAATTAAAAAATACTTTATTTCATTTCCATCTTTTAAAGGTGTTAAGGTTAAATGGGTTAATCCATGCTGTCTTTTACCTGGCAGTTTCAATTCGGTCTGTGCCGCTGCCTTTGTTTTCATCGTCATATTTCTGGGCCAGTCTGGGCCAACTCTCCATCCAAAACGATGGTTTTTTTGGCCTTGGCTACAGCCTTTTCTATTGCTGCTCGCCATCAACGGCAATCCTTTATGAAAGGCCTTGCCCGGCAAAACGATTTAGTTTATCGAGTTTCCCATAAATCCTTTTGACTACGTTTCCAGAAATAAACGATCTAAAAAGCCCTTTGCAAGGGAAGCAAAATTTATTTGAAAAATGAAGTATATTTAATTCTATGAAGGAGCGATAACAAAATAAATTAAAAACTTGTTTAAATATTTCTTAAATTCACAGGAACCTTGCAGTTTGCAGGTAAAGAGAAAATTCGTTTACATCAATCAAAGATTACAGAAGAAGCTTGCTTTCTTTTCAGTAACTTTTCCATTGATGATTTACTATGTTCTTAATGCAATTCAGATTATACTCCTATATGTTAATTATAGCAGTTCGACCTTGACGTGTTTGGCGTTCGCAAATTTCGGAAAAACAATAAAATTTCGAGGCCGGAACAGGGTGCGCGTGGAGTGATTGGTCCCGGCTGGCTCGTAAAGGAACGAACGTGTTTTCCTGCGCTATCCAATAGAGCAAACTGGGCCTTAAACAACGCTTTGCATGTGGCAAACGCAGGCCGTGGGAGGGGCAGAGTGTTCCCAATAATTCAAACATTGACAGATCCTGCCCGCCGACTGTCAAACACGCCCAGTCGGCAGCTTGGGCATTTGAAAAGTTCCTGGACCCGCAACATTGTCGCAAATTGGTGCACATCCTGTTTGGAAAATGTCCCTCAATTCCCCTATTGTGTACTTTGAAACTTCTGCTACTGGATTTCCATAGAAGTACACATACGACCCGTTGGCCAGAGAGCAGGAAGGCAATTCAAAGGGGCTCCTCGAGGTAAGGGAAGGAAATTCTTGTGCATATGTTTACTGAAGTGCAGTTTTTGTGTCACCTCTGTCAGGGAGGAAGTCTAACACGACACGTTATTAGCTACAAGAGCTGAAAGTTTTTCAGGGAATAAATTGCATAAATAAAGATTCAACAGAAAATATATTAAATATTATAAGACGCAACAACCGCCCCATAAATATTTAAATCGCAGTCGAGAAAATAAATGAAATAATTTTAAGCGAACGTCGACAGAAATACGCATTAAAACGATGCGGGGGCTGAAAAGCAATTTATGGGCAGCTGAAAAATGCTTAAAATTCAATTTGGTGTGGAGGACGCACAGGGCAAACACGAGGGGCTCGGGATCCGTGTCGCGGACAGCGAAGAGTAAACACTTCCGCGCCCTTCTTATCCAAATATATGTACTCCATATATATGCTGTGGCATAAGCGGACAACTTTTATGACCTTTACTTTTCACTCCGAGGGAAGCGATGTTTTTTGGGTGTCTTTTTTTTGTTTGCCTGGGAGTGACACGCCCACAATAAATCGCAGCCGCAACACTTCCGCGAGGTCAGTCACTGGGTGGCGAAGAGGGAGGGCGCAGGGGATAAGGCGGAAGACGGAGCGCGGAGCACGGGGCGGATACGCAACCTTTCGCATTTAATTGACAGCTCTTTCGGAAGGTTTATGACACTTTGGGCGCTTTAATTAATTGCTCTTACTCCCTAGTCGTCTCTCCGGTAGAGGCCTCGGGTTAATTATAATGTATGTCGGTCGTAAAAGTAAAAGTCGGCTCACGTACTGACAGAAACAGATACATATAAGTACAGCGCAACTCCAAAAACTCCGCGAAAAACACTTCTGGGCTTTCATTTTATGCGGTTTTATCGTCCAATATGGCTTACCACAAGAAGCTCGGGACCCGGCTCCTTTTCTTGAGCGATGAATGACCGACCCCTGATGCTTTGCTATCCTGGCATATACATATACAAATAATTGCAGGTCCATTTGCAGTCCGCCTTTAGCCCCACTTCCACTCCCATTTCGCTTTTCCTGCTTTTATTTGATTATTTTTTATGACTTTTGGATTTTTACGATACTTTGTGGTGGTCACTTTGTTATTTCGTTCACTTCATTTCTATTTACCGGTCAAGGAAAGTGCAGCAAATTGGCTTTAAGTTTCGATAGCCGTGAAATATTAGAGAAAATAATATGTTGTTCGACTTATAAATATTCTATGCATATTTAATGAATTGTATTTTTCGAATTCATCTTTTTTAAAGCAATAGAATGTATTTTGTAACTTTAGGCAACATTTGTTGCTGGCAACATTCCAAGGCTGTCCACACTACATGCCAGCAACATTTTTCATATACACTTCAAAGCAATATAGTAAAGCAAACATTTCAAGCCGCATTAAACAGTTAAATACACATGAAATTACCGAAGGAAACTTAACAGTTAAATAAACATGAAATTACAAAAGGAAACTGCCGAAAAACAAGAAAATTCAATTTAAAAGGGCATCGAAACTTTGCAAAGTGAAGTGTACATTCATTTTGACGCTGTAAATTGCTGTGCAAATTAGTTGCTGATTAGTTTGGCTGCCCGCCGCGAAGGGAATTGTTTAATGACCGTTTGATTTTTGGCCATTTCATGGATAAAACCATTTAAGACCGGGTTGTGGTTTTTATATACCCTTGCTGGGTCTAAATAATTAAATTCAGAAGTTTGCAAAGCACTAAGAGGAGTCAGTTTTAGCCCTATAAATTATATATATTATTGATCAACATTACCTGCTCTGTCGATATTATCATTATTAGGATTCGTCACTTAAATCGTTTTAATTTAATTATATTTTTATTTAAAATTTGATACGCAGATTTATTAGCACTGTACAGCCTTCTGAATCGAAATGTGTATTTTACAGGCTTAGTTATAATCGATATGTAAATAGTTATAATCAATTATAAATTGGGTATGCAATCGTCGATTCACCAAAGAAAGCTTACCTTCTTATTTCTTTTTCAGTTACCAAAAAATGTTACAAAGTTGCCTGCTCTTCCTGTTTCTCTAACTCTTTCTCTCTCCCTGCTACTTTCGCAATTGTTTGGCAATTAAAAGTCGGCTTCAATTACCGCGAGCCGAGAGGCATGCGGGTCAGTACCTTTCGGGGAATTGACCAGGCCAAAGATCACCTCGGGCACGAGCTAATCGATAAGTGAAATAGAGTGATTAATGGCTGTAACCGCTGATTGAGCTAGTTCCCACTCGGAGATATAGATTTTGTACCCTCAGTAAGTCCCACGCAAAACGCGACGACGCCTTGTGAATGAAATTTGGCTTTCAATTTATGGCCAACTCTTTTTTTGTTTGCTCCCCAATTCCGCACCTTTCAATGGCTTAAAGCTAAGCAGATGGAAAAAAACCAAGGGAGTAATCAAAATTACGAGGCATGGCCAAAGAAATTGCAATCAAACCTGTTAATGCGCTTAACGCCCCTCTTTTTTCTGTGTGTAACTGATTGGACAGTCGTTTGTGGGAAAGCCTTAGCAAATAACGGAACTAAATTAAATCTTGCGAAAAGGTAAATAAACACGGCAGTTAGAGGGCTTACTGAAGGTTCAAACTTGAAGTGTTTATGGATAAATTAGGGAACAGGGGATAAATATTAATCGAACCTTGTGTGTATTTAATGAAAATTAAAAAAGGAATTACTTCAACTTTCCAACTTAAATGGTTAACGCTAACACTCTTCGATAAGTTAAAATAATTCCTCGAAAATAAATCAAATTCTCAGCACTTAAAAAGCAATCAACCCTGACCAAGTCATGCCTCCTGCATTAATTAAACAAACTAAATGGAGAAACCAGTACGGAGTCCTGGAAGGAGCCCCCCTCCACTGGCCGTGTTGGGAAATTTAATTAGTGAATTAGCTGAAGGAAAAGAGCGGGCAAGAGAACGCTTTGCACCTTATTTGGGCCAGCCTTTCCTTTCCCTTTCGGTCGAAATACGAGGCGAACACTTTCGGCCTCAATGAAGGCGACTGAGCGGGTCCAAGCTCATTTGTCAGCTTAAGACTTTGATGGCCCAGTTCCTCCGACTCTCCGGTGGGTGTGGTGGGCATGAAATCATTTTGATTTTGATGAATTACAACACTTACAGTGCCGAGTCCAAGTCCGCGTCCCGGACATGAGCTCATTTCTTTATGTAAGCCCAGACGGAGCATTAAACCAGTTCAAAAACAAAACAACACCCCGAACAAGGCACCGAAGATAGCCGAAAACGGTCTAACGATGATTGCAGCTAATGCTGGCAGCAATTAAGCCGTGGACTGTCTCGCTGAGGTGGCCAAAAACCCACTACCAACCAAACTAAAGATGAAGCTGCAGCCGCAGGCGCTGAAATTCCACTCGCGGCTCCTATGACATACGCTAAGAGAGTCATATAGCACTCGAGTTGGCCCCGGGGGCATAGAGACTCCTCCGTAGCCAGGTGACGTTGCAGTTTACACCCACAATTTGCTAAGCACTGGCAAAAATTAAAACTAAGTTTGACTAAAGCTGAGGAAAGCTATAAAAAAAATATGGAAGGAAAACAAAACAAACAAAACTTTTAAAGGAAAATAAAAAAAAATAAACCTTCAAGTTAATATTCTCCCAACCAAATTACTAAGTTTTCCTCTCCATGTAAGCCAAGGGAAACCTCCTGGGGGACCAGGGTTCAACCGCCACCAACCACATGTTCGGCGGAGGCCAAAGGTCACCGCTGTGGAGACGCGTGTCCAGACGATGTCTGAGCACACACATATTTGTATAAACATTCATTACGCGCTCGAGCTTGCTTGGCTTCGCTCTCTGTTTGCATCCCGCGTTGTTTTGACGCGCGGCTAGCGCGGCGTATACTTAATGTTGACATTGTTAACACTCCCTCGACTAACGAGGCATTAAAACGAATCAAATGGCCTCGTTGAGCACTCGTTAACATCGTTACCCCCAGCAACTAAGCAACTTGGCAACTCCAACGCGGAAAATTCTCCCATTTTCCAGCCAATAATAAAAAAAAGCCGGGTCGAGTTAATAAAACCAAACTGCCAGGGAGCTTTGCTAAACGGAAAACTGTCGCCAGATGTGTGTCCGAATCAATTCATAATCCCCGCATATTGAGCAAGATTCTGCAGCTATAGTCGGGCGATTATGCCATAATATTTGCATGAAAATCGGATTCAGTTTATCCCCTCGCCGGGATTCTGTGCGAGTTTGGCATATGATTCGTTTATTGTCATCTTATTGCCCTTTGCATCATCAGCAGCAGAAGCAGCAGTGGTAATCGCAATCAAATGCCTTTGTGCTAAAAGACTGACGATGATCTCTTGTCTGTTGCACTGGAAACAATTGAATTGTCATCTTAAATTATATATATATAGGAAACAAGAAATCTAATAATATTAAGGAACTTTTGGTTTTAGGTCGCCAACTTTAAGAGACTTAACATATAGGAATGGAAATTTTTATATTTCTTTTGTCTCTTTTACAAAACTTTATATTTCTGAAGTGCAGTATCTAAAACTCAAAATCTTTATCGTTTCTCAGGGGCTATAAAGCTTTACGAGTAGTTTATCAGGTGGTCACGTTGAAGAGACGTGGCCACTGGGCCCGTCGTTGAAGTAAATTATGTCGTCATATTCCCCGAATTCTGTGTCGCAGGAAAAACAAACTGAATTGGGCAACTTTTTATGGCTGTGTGTGTGTCTGACTGACTGACTGACACACTTTGTGTGTGAAAATCTGCAACTGAACAGGATATGGAGTTTCTGTAGGGCAACCCTTACCTGTCATCTGCCAGCCGACAAACAAAATCATTTCAGGAAACGGCAATAACCAGGCTTTATGGCTGACTTGCGTGTCAAAAAGGGGAGACGGAGTTTACGAAAATTCTCCTCAGTTACCTCTCTATTTCTTGCCTTAAATTCCCCGCTCATAATTAGACTTAAAGATGCCCCCGATAAAAATTAGTTTCAAGTGGCCATAAAAGCAAGCTATTGCCTCTTGCCCGATATATAAATAAACCCGAACTCGTTGGCCAAGTTTTATGGTCAGAACTGCGCCCGTTTATAGATTTTACGGCTCCGCAGGCTGAGATCCGTAAAGATTTCGGCACATGCGAGGATGTGTCCTGGGTCGTAAAAGGAAAACAAAGGACGCCGGCCGAGGTGCACGACCGCAGAGTCCTATAAATAGAACCCGACTTTACTGTCCTCCGACTTAATAAGGCTACTTTCCGTTTCCTCTTTTGCCTTTGCAGATGGTTAAGATGATGCTGACGGTTGTGTTTGTATTCACCAGTTGCTGGCTGCCCTTCAACATCCTGCAGGTAAGCGGTGTCCATACCTAAATAAAGAATATATCTTTCTGAACTTGGATTTCAACCCCCTCTCCCATAGCTCCTGCTCAACGACGAGGAATTCGCCAACTGGGCGCCGCTGCCGTACGTGTGGTTCGCCTTCCACTGGCTGGCCATGTCGCACAGCTGCTACAATCCGGTGATCTACTGCTACATGAACGCCCGCTTCCGGGGCGGCTTCCTGCAGATCATGCACCGCGTCCCCGGACTGCGGCGCTGCTGCTGCCTGCACCGGCTCCTGCGCGGTGGCGGGGGCGAGAGCAGCTCGGGAGCTACCGGTGAGATGGCCTTCAGGCACCATCACCATCGCCAAGTCGGCGATGGGCTGGGGCTCGGGCTGGTCAGGAAACCTAAGATCCGCATTAGGTGCTACCCTCCACTCTCTCTAGAATCTGTTTGATTGCCGTTTCCATTTCCAATCTCTCAGTGTGTAGTTCAGTTTCATTTTCAAAATTTCAGCTGCTTTTACAGATTTAAGGTGTTTCAACGTTTCGAGATAAAATATATTATTTTGGCATGCTATTCTTATGAGTTGAACAAGAGAGTCACAAGAATCTTGATAAGTAATAAGTCTACCAAAATTATGTCCTGAAAGTTAGGTAGATAAATTACCAATTAGTTTTCTTAACCTAAATATTATATTCCAAATTTTTCGGCACTTTTTTGTTTTCATTTGTAATCCATAAAGATTTCCGTGACCCTCCTGTAAAATTACTTATTATTATTAATATTTTAGGAAACCATTTAGAAATAGTATAGAATCCTTTTTTGTGTTTTACAGTGCATGGTAATGTATTACCCTTATTATTGTTGATTAGTTGATTTTTTGTAACATTTATAATATGAAAACTAGTTTTTATGCTAAAAATTTATTAATATTTCTTGATTTTAAATTCTGGTAACAGCTAATACTTACTTTTCGGTAGCTGTCTACACGTGAAACGCTTGCACTATCATTACATACTTATTCATTCAAAGAAAAATCGATGCTCTATCTGGCTGAAAATTGGCAGGTTTATCACAGCCTTTTTTTTAAGTGTCCACTATGTGTTTTTAAAGTGCTTGCAGTCCGGAGAAGACTTTGTTTCACATTTCGTAATTATCTCCATTGCATACAAGCCACCTGCTGCATGCCCCGAGCACCGCCATTAAAAGTTTCCCGTCAATAAATACTTCTAGACTTTGCTAAAATTGTTTTTCAATATTTTTCACATCATGTCACGTGTCAAAAAACCGAAGGAACCAACGGGGAACTGCGTCTGAATCGTGTGGACACCTGCACCACCTACATCAGCACAAGACGAAAGCTACGAGTAAATTCTATGCAAGTGGTGAGTCTCAAATATCCTTTAAAAGGGTCCTTGTTTCCCAAAAGAATTGGTTAGCTAGATTTTGATGAGATTGCTATCTTTATCAAATTGATTTATTTAGTGAAAAGATAATAAAAAATCAAGAAAAATACCATAAAGTTAACATTTAACTATTAAATAGATAACTTTATAAAATAAACACACTTTCTTTGTCTCTCTCTCTCTTTACTAATCAGAGTCAATTTTCACATGCCGAGACGTCAGTTTTGCGGTAGCTCCGCCCCCAACTGCCCCTCCGGAGGACTCACCTGTACAACGAGCAGCCCCGGCCGGCGCCCAGCTCCACTTGAACGGCAGCTGCACGGAGTTGTGAAGAGCAGAATATTGAGGACAACCAAAGAATCTCCCACGGAACGTGTGTGTGCTGTGCTTGTGTGTTGTGTGTGCGAATGTCTGTCTGTCTGTATGTGTAAATGTCGACTCAATGTAATTTTACCAAGAATGTAATGTATATTGAAATGTAATATCAATTAAAGAATTATAAACAAAATGTTTGGACCCAATCGATAAATATAGCCCCGAAGTATGCAGTGTCTCTTTGTTACTTGGACAAGGCGTAGCCTACACTTGGGCGGCTGCACAGAGGTTCCGTCAAAAAGCTTTTACCATTTATTTGCACCTCAAGAGCCGTGCAAAAGACACATCTGTATAATCGATCAAAGCCTTAGACTATGGTACGAATTATGCTATATAAGTATATGTAGAAAAATCACTTGACTGTTCCTGTTGTCCCTCCTCCACTGTCCCTGGCTGTCCCCCTACCAAATTCGGCACTTGGGCTGGCTGGGATTCATCGGCGTGCCGCGGGCGCACTTGAAGGTCCTGGCAAACTCCTCGGAGTTGGACAGCACGCCCCGCAGACGCATCTGCCCGGGGCAGTGGGAGTCGCTGAGGGCGTACCGCGAGGCCGCCGGCGTGTATGTCTCGCACCACAGGTTCCCGAACGAAATGAAAAAGAGCTGCTCGTGCGTGTAGTGCTCTAGCCCGGGCAACTTTGCCCGCTCCCGGCCCACCTCCTTGACGTAGAGGCGGTACGCATAGAAGGCCTCCCGCATGCCGCCATTATCCGCTATATTCTCGCCCAAAGTCAGTTCGCCATCGATCTGGAAGGGAGCATAGGTAAGTACTTTCATCCCGCAAAAATCATAGCCCCAGCTTCCATCCCTTCACTTACATATTCATCGATGTCCTCGAGGTGGTAGCGGCTGTACTGCTCCACGAAGCACTCAGTGCGATTGATGTACTCATCGATGGTGCGGTTGGACCACCACTCGACCATGTTCCCGGCCCGGTCGAACCGGCGGCCGCTGTCATCGAAGCCGTGCGTCAGTTCGTGGCCCAGGATGGTGCCAATTGAGCCGTAGTTCAGAGCCCTGCCAAGGACACAGCACGGCAGACGGGGTTAGAGTCTATTTCTGGAAGGGATTAGTGCAAGGTGCGGTGCAAAAACGTGCCTGCAGCCTGGTGGTCTGTTTGCTCTGTGATATGTGCCGGTGCTGGATACTGAGTGCTCTGCCGAGCGGACTTACTCGAGACCCAGGTCGTAAAAGGGATACTGCAAAATAGCAATGGGCACGGCTGAAAGGGGAGAGATAAGGCTTAGGGACTCAACGGACATCTATTTCCGCTGCGAACTCACTGATTGCATTCGATTGGAACGTGTGAAAGGCATTCACGTTCGAGGGAGAAGTCGCCCAGCCAATGGGCTCCGGCTTGTCCATCTCGTTCAGCTTGTCCATCATCTGCCAGTGGACAAAGTCCATGAGGTTCTCCAGGTGCGTGCTGGCGTTCACCTCGACGCCCTCGTAGTAGGCGTTAAGGGCGCTGGCATTGCGCAGCCACGAGGGGAAGCCGATAAAGCTCTTCATCTCGGCCGACTTCTGGATGGTCTTCCGCTTGGTGGGCTCGTCCATCCAAGAGGTGGCCTTGACCAGGCGGTCGAAGGAGCGCCGAATATCGCTCAGCATCCGCTGCACGCGCGGCAGCTTCTCCCGGGTGAACTCCTCGTCCGCCAGGACATAGCTCACCGCCATCCCGAACAAGCTATTCACTCCATTGGCGCAGTACAGAGACCGCGGAGTGCTGCCCTCCGTGCCGATGGCCACTCGCATGTACTCCGAGTGGAGCAGGCGCATGGCACTGGTCGTGTGCAGCACCAGTTCCTCGATGGTGCTCAGCCAGAGGTAGGACTCAATGTGGGAGGAAGGAGTGTCCTCCAAATACTCCACCACGTGCTGCAGGTACAGGATGTCCGCCTGGCTTGTGATGATGCTCAGATTGCTGGTCATCTGGGGGTTGCCCGCGTGCTTGGTGCCCTTCATTATCAGCTCCATGTAGCGCATCCAGATGGGCAGCGTCTTGGGCGCTATGTTTTTGTCCGTCTGGTTCTGCAGGTCCAGCAGGGAGATGTAGATAATGTCGTCCGCCGGGTTCTTCGAGGGCTTGGTCATGTTCTCGGCGTCTTCCTTTAACTGTGGATTGAAATTATTAATATTAATTAATTGGGGATGTAGTAATACTTGCCTCATGGACCTTCTTGGCCACCTTGACGCCCTGCTTGACCAGCTCCGTGATGCCCTGAGTGGCCTCCTCCTGGTTGACCCCTGGGTCCACGTACAGCAGGTACTTCTCGATGACCTTGCGCACGTAGTGCAGGTAGGCCGCCATTCCGGCGCTGGTCTGGCGGGCAGCCTCCTCTTCCTCGCTCTCGCGATCCTCCTCGTTGTCGTCCTCGTCGTCGTCGCTGTTCGTCATGAAGATCGTCTTCCGGTGGATCTTGCGCAGCAGCTTGTGTGAGTCATCATTGTTGCTGTGGAGGAGAAATTTATTCCCTTAGTCCAATTGATTCTTAGTATTTTTTACTCACAAAGGAAACGCCGAGTCCGTCTCCGGCGTTCCCAAGGCAATCCTGTTGATGGTCCTGTTAAAGGGATCTGGAAACACATCGAAGCCAAAGATGAGATCCATGCTAAGGTGCTGCTTGATGGCCACTATGGAATCCAGCCAGTTGTAGCTTCCATTGGCAATGCCGGCATACTTGGAGCCACTGCCCAGGGTGAGGTTTAGCGACGAGGGCAGGATGGGAAGTCCGAAGCGCAGCAGGTATCCCACCAGCGGCTCCAGATCCCTGGCATCCAGCTGCTTCGTGTCCATGCAGCCCTTGTACATAGTCTTGGCCTTGCCCACGGCCTCGGGCTCCGCTCGGCTAATGTTCGAGCGCAAGAACTCCCGCACCAGACGCATTATGTGTGCCTGTCGCTCCCGGAACCAGTCGTTCGAAGTCACTGAATCCGGACGGGGATGCTCCTCGGCCCAGCGACCGCAGGTGAATTGGTAAAAGTCCTCACAGGGATCAGTCTGCTCGTCCATTGCGTATATGAGGCTGGCCGCCGTGCGGATGCACTCCATGCTACGGCAAATCGAGCTGGTTTTCTTAGCTGTAATTACGGAAAGGTTAAGCGATTGAGTTCAATAATTAATAATTAAAATACTCACTACTTAGGCTTACGGCTATGATTGCTATCAGCAGAATGACTACGAGGAGCAGCAGACCGCCCAGCACCACCTTGTGGTAGTAACTGCGACGGAACCTGAACGAGAGGCAGGCAGGTAATTAACAGTTTAGGCCAGACCGAAGCCCACTCACCTGGACTGAATACCCACCAGAGTGGGTTCTATGGGCTGGTACGGAAGCTGCTTGCCATTGGCACTAGCCGTGGCAGAGGCAGCGACTAGGGGTCTATTTCCGGCTCCGTTGCCGAGCTCATTGCCGCCTCCACTGCCATTGGCTCGTACGGGCGCCGATAGCAGGCTCAGGTTACCTGAAACAAAAAATCCGGGCTCACTAATTACTCTGCCCCCTGCTCAATTAGCTTCTAAAAATTGATTTTAACCGAAGCCAGAGAGAGAGAGACACGTTTTATAAACACTAATTAGTCTAATGTCAATAGAGCAACGGAATTCGTGGTGTTCGTGTTCCTTATTCCTATCTTGATCGGTGTGGTCCTGGGGCTCCCCTGTGTCCCTAATCGGTTGGCTAATGCATGTACACCTGTCTGTCACCTGCAAATGCGGAACTGCACCTGGCAGAAGCCGCATTAGAAGTCGCTAGTGACAACGTCCAGTTCAACGGCCTCAAAACGATTTCGCGTGTCCGGCAGCAATTTAACCCATTTTAAAAAATCAAAAGCTCAGCTAGCCACACGACCTAATATCCAATTTACATGTAAAATGAAAAATACCGGGGTTCCATTCGATAAGCAGGATAAACAAAATTTTTACCCACTTCGGGCGGTCCTCGGGATTATTTTTCGATTGAAAATGACCATACGCATATCGAAACAAGAAATGAAACTAAATTCAGCAGATCGAAGATTGTGTATCAGTCTTGTTTGTGATTGGATCATTGAGAATCGAAGCTTTTTCGTTAAAAAAAAAACACCGAACTACCTGCTTATGCTCTTAAATATTTTATACTATAATATAAAGCTTAAATAATAATAGAATTTAAGACATTTTAAGGCCGTTTAAAAAATTTCATCTCAG
Organism: Drosophila seguyi; assembly: GCA_008042675.1. Taxonomy (NCBI): domain Eukaryota; kingdom Metazoa; phylum Arthropoda; class Insecta; order Diptera; family Drosophilidae; genus Drosophila; species Drosophila seguyi. The sequence continues at coordinate 183,759 of VNJU01002891.1, read as the reverse complement.
GGGAAATACTATCAATTTCGATTAGATTTACCAATACATTTTATTTATTTATTCATTTATTTTCATGAATTTAATTTTTATTTTATCTATACTTCATTTTACTTCAGCTTTTTGTTTTTCTATACATTAACAGATCTTTCCTATGGCTAAATAGGATTCATAAACCTTCTGTGCGCCTGGTACTTGGAGTCGAGCAATTTCTGAATTTTTGCTGCAAAACTTAATTTTTACAACAGTTTTCCTGCTTAGTTTCAGATGTTGTTGTTTTTCATTGCCCGTACAATACTATATCATATTATTACTGTATGTTGTATAAAATGCAGGGTATAGCGTTTTTTCTACTCTTTGCAGGAAACATGACAACATTGCCAAACCTCTCAATCCGTAGTCAGATGTCTGTGCTGGCCTGTAGAAAATTTATTAAAATCCCAAAATTAAAAAAAAACACACGAAATGTTTCATAGCCTATCCGTTCTGCTGTTCAACACCTCCGAGATCGAGAGAAACCTCTTTGGCATGGCCGACGATGTGTACCGCTCCATCGAGATATTCGAGCAGGCCGCCAAGTTCGAGGGCATGATCGGCAAACCCTTCGAGATGCTATCCACGATCTTCGACTGTCTCGTCTTCATGGCGGTGGCCCTTATGATCGTGGGCCTGGTCCTGCAGAAGCGGTTCGTAAAGCTGTGGCAGCTGGCCAGGCTGAGTCGCCTGAGGGAACAGATGCCGTACATTAACAAGGTCAACAAGAGAAAGGAGACCCTCCCGGAGACCAGGTCGTCCTCCGTTACATCCCTCCCGGAAGTCAACCAAGAGCCAGAGGACGATGGCATTAGTATTGCCAAAAACGAAACTAACGAGGACGACTACGAGGAAGAGGTTACCCTGGAGAGGAAAAATATGGTGGGCACTGGACCGTGGGCCAAGGACTGGCGGGTCTCGACGAAAATCCAGAGTTTCGGATCGTTCTACGACACCTGGTTCCGGTAGGTGGAGATCCGGAGATCGTGTGCCATTACCTGCGCATCGTGACGCTGACGGCAATCCATTGTCTTCGAGGCGTTGCGGTTAGCAATTTGAATTGGTAGAAAGTGACACAAATTGGCTAATTAAGCTCGATATTATTATGAACCTAAATTGAATAAGTGAATGCTATCTGACTCATACGCTTTAATAAATAATTTCCATCTTAGTCATACAATTCGAGGAGACTATGTCTACTTGCAAGTCTTATACGGGTCTAAGTAAATTATTATCCTCTTTTAACTCATTCTCCTGATCCAGTGGCAAATGGCAGGAGTACACAAGCTTTGGCTCACCAAAGTTAGCTGCCTTAATTTGGATAATATAATTTCGATCTCTGCCTCTTACCAGGTGTCTGCAGTCTTTGTAGAGGCAGCGGTTGCTGCTGCAGATTGTCGCTGAAGAAGCCATGATTGATGTTGCCAGTGCTCCAGATGCGGCTGCGGTCCTCCATTGTCATGGCATTGAGTCACTCGCACTCGGTCACTCAGCTTAGTTCATTCTCCGGTGATTTTTTCTGGATTTACTCCGTCAGATTTCCCTAGGTTTCTGGTTCTAACTCGGTGATTTTTCCAAGCACTTCGGGACATATCAATGAGCTGCTTGTCATTTAAATGCACGTCAAAGCGCCCACATGTTGCGCCTTTTAGAGGAGGTAGGCCGGTCTGAGAATAGTTACGCGGTCAACTGGGAACAGTTGCTGGGCCTATTATATCCCACTATGTGCTCACTCCACTTATCGCTTTTTCCAGCTAGCGCCAACAGCAGTCGTTAGTTGCATAATTTGGCATTATGTGCCGGCAAAAAAGTGCAACCGTAACGCCAGAGAACTCGGAACTCCCTAAGGTGTCGTAAGAGCGAGTGAGCCGCGGACGACTGGTGTGGAGCAGCGACTACCGGCGGATTGGAGCCCGGGCGTCGTCAACACCGCGTATTTATACGGCACCGATACACCTGCCTGCCTGCGCCAGCAGCAACCGAATAACAACAGTACACGTTCCCCGCACAAAGCCAGTGGCAATATTACAGCCAACAAACAAATCAGGCAACGGCAACCCCCATTAACTCCTTCGGCCATGCAAATGTGCTGCGGCAATTACGAAAAGGAACCCCCGAACCCAACCCCTCTCTCCAGGCAAAAAAAACCTTGTCAGTGTCTGACTGTCCTGCATGTTGTCCGTATTGCTGTTTGTTCCATCGTACCCCTTGCAGGCGAAGTTACTGGGCTCTGGCTCCGGTTGAAGCTTCAATTTTAAAAGTTAGCAAAAGCCATATTTTAGAACTCCCTAAAAATCATATATAGAAAGAACAGATATTTAAAACCCTGAAGCTAGTTTCTGTTCCATGTACCAGAGACTTAATCTCTTTCTAATGTAAACATATTTACTAATTTATTATAATTTTACAAACCATAAGCTAAAACTTCACACATACTTTAAAGAAACCCTTAAATGTGCACAAAGTAAACACTCAGCACACTTGAAAAACAGATGTTTCAGTAAATAAAAACTAAGCAAAAAGCAGAGAGAGGGAGTCTTAATATATAGAGTAAAGTCTCCACTGAATCATCGCATAATGCCATCCTTTGTATTGACTAAAATATATTATTTGCATGACTCAACGGGGTATGCAGATGTGCGGATACCAAGTCGCACTGCCTTGTGTTGCCACAGTGAATCAGTACCGAACTCGAAATGACCACCAACCAGAGGCGTAATGAGAAAAAAGCCCAATACAAATGGGAGCTCTCACTCAAACTCTCTGTGGAGCCAGGGCTAGGGAAGAGATATATGGATAGTTGCTAATTGATATGGACGCGGGTGTTCGGAGGCTATTTGGAGGCGCATGATTGATGACCCTGAACCGGGCCGGAACCCCAATCGGCCTAGACACGACACTGGGAAACTGCTGCCTAATAATAGTAATTAAATGGTGGCACTTTGCCCGCCCATCGGCATTCGCATTGCTCGCCCCCTAACTTTGACATAGTTTATTGTGTTTTCGGAATCGATAAATCCTATTGATTTCTACATGTGTCGGCGCCATCCACTGCATTCGGTCTCATCGCGCATACGCCCCGTTGACAGTCGAGGAACTCCGGACGTGTTTACACTCACTAGGGAGTAATTGGTTTGCTCGACTATTGTTAATAATCAAATAAATTGTCCGCCTTCCGCAGGAGCCACTGTCACCAGGCTTTCAGATTCAGGGTTCAAAGAACTTTACTTTACTGGCATGTACTTGCATACATTTATTATACATTATCTTGTTGTTCTGTTCTAAACATACATTTCTTATATAGTTTGGTGTTGTTTTTTCATTTGTTTGTCTTTTTTTTTTTTGTTTTCTGTGTTTTTCTAGGACTAATTGCATGCATTTCTAGCTTAATAGTTAGACAGGGAAGCAAGTCATTATGGGAAATATGACACGAATAGGTTAACGTTGACTCCATTTAGTTTTTTACAATTATTTTAAGCGCAGACTAAGGTGGATTCTGAATTTGTGCATTAAAATTAAGATCAAGGGTACAGATTATGATATAAAACAACGATCCCCTGGACAGTTTGGCCTGCCATTCTGTGGTGGGTGAAACTTGATGCTGCAACGACAAAAGAAGTAAAGTGTTGAGGTAAATAAAAAATATTTTGAATAGTCAAACTAAAACTAGTTGGCTTCGTAAAGATAAGGTAACCCTTTCATTACATTTCATTAGTCTGAAAAGTTCGATCAACACTAAAATAAACCATATTTTGAGAAGTACAAGTCGATAAAGTACAATCCAAGGAACTCTTATTTATTGCCGCATAAGTTCGATATTTTCTTTTTTAATATTGTGACCATGGACCGTGTCTTCGGCAATGTCGAGTACAAGTTTAAAGCCCTGACGAAGGATGGCAAGGGCCTGGCCCTGAAGCTCACCGGATTCTACGCCGTCGGCTGGACCCTGCGCAGGCTGGTCAAGTGAAGGATGCCTGCCTCGTTAATAGTTCCCTGTTTCGAGTGTCCCGTTTTAACGTGCAAATTCCATGTAAAAGAAAAATAAATGTCTCACCTCCAAAATCACAAATCACATTGAAACTTGGCCCTGCGCCTCACAGGGTTTTCACCAGCACGCACTTGCAGCAGGAGGGGATCTTGAAGACGTCCTGGACCACGTCCAGCTGCCCGCTGTTGGGGATGCTGGCCAGGTTTCGCATCACATAGTGCTGCCGGCAGACGGGCTTGTACCGCTGCGGGAAGTTCTCGGCGTAGCCGCAGGGCAGGTCCTTTTCCCTGGGGAGTAAACGGTTAGATAATGCTGCTCATTACTGGCGCTCCCCTCGACTCACTCGCACTCCTCGATCTGAATGCCCTGCTTGAACTCCTCGTCGTTGACGATCAGCTGCCACGAGTTGTCCGCCTTCAGACCCTTCTTGGGGTACAGTATCCGCCTGTTGGTGCGGCACAGGAACACCTCGTCATCGGCAGAGCCCACGCGGGCACTCACGTCCGTGGGCTGGACGAGTTCGTCGTTGAAGAACCTGGCAAACTTCCCGGCCAGCTTCTGCTTGAGGGCGGATAGGTCTGGGTAATTGTCCACCTGGGTGCAGAAGGACTTGGACTCCTGGTTGGGCTCGTCCCCGCACTGGGAGGTGTTGTTCAGACTATACCTTTCCTCGGACCCTGGGAAGACAAAGGCTAAAAGTTAGGCAAGCGCCAAAGGCAGTTGGCCAAGTGAGTATGGAATCGATTTAGTTGTTAATTGTACACACTCGAAATGGGAATCGAATTTGAATTAATTAAACAACAATTCTTTTTAGGAAAATTAAAAAATTTGCCCTGAAAGCGATTCATGTTTCGAGTGCAGCATGTTTCGAGTATCGAATGTATCTGAAGGATCATATTTGGCGGGTACTTACTATCCGACGGCCTCCGGATGTGGGGGACCGGGGTAGCCTGGGTCTGGGACTGGGCCGGGGGCTGTTGCTGGGCTTGGGCCTGGGCGTTAGTCCCCTGCAACGAGACGAAGGTGTCGTTAAAGACCAGATTCAGCTTGCCGTCCGGGGATCGCTGCACTTTGAAGTATTGGTCTGGCTGGCTCAGGCCGCGGTACTGATGGTAATGGCTAGTCTGGACCGGGGACTGTCTCTGACTCTGGGTCTGAGTCCCCAGCGCGGTGGGTATGGGCATGACTGGTGAGGAGGGTGCACTGTCCGCGGTCGTTGTGTTCTGTGCGGGTAGAATTCACTCGTGTTAGTCTCTCAGCCAAATCGAAAATAAACACACAGAGACAACACACAGCCCACACACACACAAGATGTGATCGAAGATGAGAGGGGTGAGATGGGGGTGCCAGAGAGTGGGTGAAACGCGGAGTGGAATATGGTGGGGCACAAATCCGTCTTTTGAGTTGTAAAAACACACTTTTGATGGTGATTTGGGTCTTAAAGTAATTAATTTATACTTTAAACGAGTGAAAATTTGTCAATATTCAAGGTTAAATTATACAACATTTTACAACGAATTTTTGAAACGAATTTCAATCTTTAGAGAAAAGCCGTCTCCTCTTCAATCAAACGCTTATTTTAAAACCAAAAGACGAATTTGTTACATAAAATCCAAAAGAAATTTTCGGTGCTTACATTAAAGAGGTGTAAACCCTTATCATCGTTCACAATGAAGAGCTCTTCCAGGATTTCATTGATATTCTTGGCCTGCAACTGTAGCGGAAAAAGACAGGACGACAGGCGGTTTAGTCTGGGTTTTCACAACAATAAATTCAGCCACGAGGACGACACAAAAATCGGGTTTGATGAGGGATACATGTGGGGGAGTTTTTTACGGGGTTTTTTGAGGAAAAGGATATGAGACTGGGTCTGTGTTCACACCTCCTTGGTCTTATTGGGTCCGCGCAGAATCGCGAGCACGTTTTCGGACGTAAAGCCGGACATGTCGGCGTCGGAACCTTGGGAATTTCCCGTCGAACTCCCGCTGCCGGCGGCCCTTAGGGCCGCCAACTCTGCTGCTGCATTCGCCGCTGCCGCCTCGGCCTCTCGCCGCTTCGATATTTCGCTATTGATACAAACTATCTGAAAGATACAGGTGGAAGAGTGGAGAGTTTGTTTTTTGTTCGTGTTTTCGGTTCATCAGCATTGCCAAGACAACTAACTAGGTGTAGTAGGTACTCCGAGAGTCCGTTGCTGTTGTTTGTTTGTCTGTCACCGGCACTACATTTGCGTACTTGAGAGGAGTTTGAACAGCTGTTTCGCTCTGGGCAAGCGCAGTTTCTGCTTTCAAATTCCGATGAGTTAGGACCCGAACCCGAACCCCAGATAGCAACAGAGCTGAGTTCAGTTTCCGAGCTGATAATTCTCGGGCAGCGTGCCAGATTAGGCAGAGCTTTCCAAAAATTATAGAGCCCCGAAAGCCGTTTCCGATTTTTCGGTTATCAGCGAAGTAAGTGATAGAGAGAGAATGAATAAAAAGGGAAATGTCTGTGAGATAATGCGGGGATCGAACCTATTACGAAAGAACTCTGTCCTGCCCTACATATGATAGATGATCTTAATCCATAATTTACTTTGAGTCAAGTATTAATTAAACTCTCCAATCAGAATCTGGCTTTGATTCGTTGAATTTTAATTATTTCCAAATATTGCACTATAAACTGATATCGTTCCGTTTAATAGGCTTAATTTCCCCAAAGGTAAGCCAATTCGTTCTGGAAAGTGTATTTCTAGATTGACAGTAAAGAATTTACCCAAATCGAAATTGGGACTTGCCACTCTCGTATAAAACCCGATCTTAAGTGCGCTCCATAAGCACGTAATCGCCGGAGACTTTTGATTTGCGATTTCTCGGAAATGTTTTTCCCCACGCTTGTCAAGCAATTAACTATCAAGCTTTTATTATTATTTTTTTGTTGGCAAACATTGGATATTTTTTCCATATCAGTTTTAAGGTTTTCCACGAACCGTTTGGAACTTGGACAGAGTCGAAAAAAGCGATCTTTGGAACCGAACCGGAACTGAACCGGTGTTTGGATTTCCGAGGAAAACCAGGCAGACCGAGTGACAGGCGTTCTAACAATTTTCCAATTAATTACTGGGCGGCGGAATCCCTTTTGTCGGCGACAGTAATTTAGCTCGAAAGTCGTGTGCAGAATCAATCGGCATCACTTGCTGTCAATTAATGCACATTATTGCAATGCCGATGATATGCATTTATTATAAGGAGAATGAAGGAAATTGCACATAGCTTGCCGCGGCCGTTGGCAATGCGAAACGGGTTTTCAATCTCTCTAAATTATCTGTCTAAACAGCATGTATATAAACTTGAAAGTGCCCTTCGGCTTATGGTAATCCTCGGAAAGGCTAGGAAAGCCAACAGCACTCGGAAATGAGGGAAATAATGACCCAAAGCCCAAAATGCATGAGAGTAACACACACAACACAGAAGCAACAGAGACACGGCAGTCGAACTTTCATAACTGGAACAACCAGCAGTCCGTTAAAAATCTTGTTATAACGAGACCTTCAGTTTAGTTAACAACGCTTCTATAATATTATATAAATTTATGGATCATATCAACATTTTTACAGAAACCAGGAGGCCGAGTTGCTTAAAAAATTGAATTCGAGTCACTTATTAAACGACTTTAGATCTTGACAAAAAAGTAGGGTAACTTTAAGCCACCTTTAATTACTTTAAAATTATGGCTCGCTTTAGCTGGGAATATTTCAAAATAATGGGTAAAAACTTAATTGAAATAGGGGTTGATTAAGTCCATTTGAAAGACTTCACTGACTTTATGGTTCAAGTTATAGAGGTTCGACTGTTGACTTAGAAAAGACGAAAATGCTCACCGTGGTGAAGAGGGCGAAGAGCAGCACCAGGACCTTGATCATCTTGAACCACATGGGCGGCATTTTGTCCGAGTGTCTATATAACTATTACGTTCTGAGGACGGCTTCCGTCTGCGTCGGGATCGGGGCTTAATACACAGAGCAGGGGATTCGCGAATCGGTTTCAATCTTTGTTTATATCTCGATCTGATATTTTTTATGGGGCCTGCACGTATGTGTGTATAAAATAAACAAACTGGCACGACTAAATGTTAATGCCGGTCTTTATTCGCGTCGGTTATTATTATTGTATTATTGTTGCCGTAGTTGTGGCCGCCGGGTAGGTATTTATTTATAAATATTTTGTTAGCTTATAGGTGTTGCGCCGTTGTCGCGGCCGTCGCCTATTCCGTTCCCCGTTTTGTTTGTTTCCTTTGCACGTCTGCGAGGCACAGACAGACGAAGACACTTCAATTAGTCGCTTTGCTTTTCACTTTAGTTTCGCTCTCGCCGCTTTAGTTGAACCGTTTTTGGTCGCTGGTCGCTGGCCGCTGGCAGCTGGTCGCCGTCTCCGGTTTTTTATTGTTTCTTATTTCGGTGTGGGTTACGGTTTCGGCATTGGTTTTTGGGATGCCAAGTGATTTGGTCACCAGGTGTTTAGGTCCCAAATTTAACGACTGTCCCAAGGTGCGCTCGGATCGGTGGCTCGTGGTCGTTCGGTTCTGTGCGCCGGCGTGGAGTGAAACCAATGGGGCAGCGCGCATGCGCTTTTATGGAACCATCAGCTGCCACTGGCCTTTATTGGTTTTTATCGAGACGCGCGCTGGGCTTTTCCGACGTCGACGAGGAGGAGTTTCACCATATCACCCGGCCCGGGGTCTCCAGCATTAACTAATTCTGATTCCGATTTTCAATTACGATTTCTGCGATCGAGAACACACACACGACAGCGAGAGCGCACGACTGGAAGCCAACTGAGATGTCCGGAGCGAACGGCGGCTTTGACAGCCGACAGCCGAAGTGCGCTCTTCAATGTACAAGTGCAGCTTTGGCCGAAGCTCGCCTGAGTTTGGAGAGGGATAAAGATTTGTGGAGAAAGAGACAGAGAGAAGAGCGTGGGCTGGCAGGGAGGGGGTTGAGTGGATTTATCACAGCTGACTGCCGTTGTGCCGCTAATTTCTGCTTCTTAAACGGTTTGAATCATCGTGCACGGGGAGAAAAGGGTGTCAGTTGTTCTCAGTAATTAAAAAAAATGTTCTTTTTATTTATTAACCGAAATCGTAGTTTTTTTTTGCCTTTTTACTGGTTCTAACAATCTCTGTGTCTTCATTAGTAGCAGACCCAAAAATGTAGTTGCGAGTTATAGTGCAAATAAAACGATTAATTTTTTTTCCCAACAATTTAGCTTACAGTCCCTAGAAAAAGAAACCCTTTTCCAAGATTTAAATAAATGTTAAACCAATCCTAAATATAATTAAAAACATGCGTTATAATTTATCTTAGTGGAGGTCCCTTCAAAAAGCAGTAATAAATATAATTAAACTGACATAGAACCCGAAATTACAAAGGTTAGATTTGTACCGATCCTATAAATTAAACCTAATCCTTTTTTTTAATTTGACAAATTTTAAATTCTATATGCTATATAGTAAACGTAATAGACACTAGGACAGAAAAGTTTTCTGAATTGAAATGAATTCATTTTTTGGTCAGTTATGCCTATATTCCAATTCGGTGAATTCAATTAAAACTACAAGTAAACATTGTCTTTTTAGGAGTTAACTTCCCTTCTGTTTTAACTACCCCTTATTACCCCTTTTATTTTTTGGGCAAAACCAAGGCACTTGTAGGGTTTTCGATAGTCTTCTAGCCTGGTCGACATCTGTTAATAACGAAAGTAAAAGTGCTGCCCGATCAAAGCTTTTCACCTGAGAGCTTTGCTTGAGAGAGCACACCTGGCCGGAGCAGCTACTACCAATATCGGCACCCGAGCCTAATGCCTAATAAATAAAATTAAATATTCAGATGGAGTGCGACACACGTCAGTTCCGCCGTCGCACGCGTCATGGGAGTCACAGTATCTACTAAGTGGTATCAGCGGTGCCTCGGAGCGTGCGAAGACGGCGTTGGGAAAGACTGCCCTGACGGGTGACTCAATCTGGGTTTTTCGAGATCTCGGACAAAACCGCAGCTTGCTATCGCACTGCAAGTATGTGGGGACGTAATGTATCTGTAGCCGGCATCGGCGCGGACACTGACGTAGCGTTACCTGCGCCCAGGCCATGAATGAATCTCGTTTTCTAAAGTGCTCAGACTGGCTGTCTAAAGCCTTGAACTTGCCGCGGCAAAAGGTTATTTGGTGGGAGCTGACCACGTCTCCGCCATATGCGATTATTAACCGATGACTGATTTAAACCGATTCCCGTGAATTTTGTGTCTCTACATCGGTTCTCTTGAATTTCCTTATCATTATCAATAAATATGTAATAAGAATGTAATTCAAAGGGGAATATAGTGGTGCTACATGTGTAAGTAGATACGAGCCTGCCATCATAATCGCCTTTCAGTTCTAAAAGATCTCCCTGCTGACGTTTCTTTATTTCTAGGAAATTAATTAAAGTGCAATTGTTGAATGTTTAATAATAAAATTCCTTAGAAATATCATAATGTTGCGCAATGAATTTATTTTGGGCAACTGCTTAGCATACTTTGGGGCCTGGAAACCATTTTGATGCATATTTGTGGGATGCCTTCGAAAATATAAAATGAGCTCAAATTTGGTGATGATTACAATTTAGAGTTTCTATTTAATTAATAAATACCTGAAATGTATTTTAATTTGTATCAAGTCAGCTATTGTATTAGTTAGACATATAAATATAAAATAAACCATTTTATGGTAACACTTTTGGTTCAAATGCCTTTATACCATGTAAACTATTTCTCATTGTCGCTTAATTCAAGTCAAGCTTAAATATTCTTTGGAAAATTATATAATATAATGTTAAACCGCAACTTTCAATGAGTCAGGGAACTCTATTTGGTATTCAATGGTAAATACAAAGCTGACTTTTCACAAAGTAATGCAATAGTTGTATAGGGTTTTGTAATAAGTTCAAAACTACCTAGAACTACCAGCTAATTTCTGTTAACCGTTGATAACAATTATTTAGAAATACCAACACAGATTGTGCGTGCCAGCCTTAATTTCTTTCAACCAAATAATAAAAGCGAATAAAGCCCAACTAAGCCCACATCAATTAAGTTGAGGTTAAAAAAGAAAATTTTAGCTAAAATGGGCTGCCATTTTCCTAACGACTTGATCCAATTTACTTAATAGTTATTAATCGACGAGGAAACAACATCATTCGGCGGGCCACCTTGCTTGATGGCAACCAACAGGTGATATTGGCCAATCTAGCGAGGATGGCCCAAAAGTCAGGGCAAGTCAAGCGAGCAAACGCTCGGGTCAAGTTAACGAGTAAAAATGGCGAAACACACGAAATACTTGCGCTTAATGACAGTCTCTGGGCATGCATGTGTGTCCGAGTCCGGAGTGTGTGTGTGCCTGACTGAATAAATAATGAAATTGCATTGCACATTCGATAAAAAACATTTCCACCAGCCACAATTAAAGCGGCACCAGGCAAAAATGTGGACGCACCACAACTCAGCCTGCTTGCAAATGCAATTTCCATGACAGCGCCATGGCGGTGCGTTCGCCTCGAAAATAAACATAAACATAATAAATAGATGTGAAACAGGCGACCAGGACGAGATCGCAGCAGCCGGGTTGGAGCAGCAGCTGTTGCTCAATTTGTCGGCCGAATCGATTGCGTCATAGATACAATCCCCATAGTTTGCTGCTTTATTTTTATATTTTCTTGCGGGCGGCGAGGGGGTATAAAAATGGAGATGCCCCTGCTTGAAGTGCTAAGCAAATATCGGCGCAAACTAGAGGCAGGCTTTCACTTTTCCCTGGCCAGCTGGCAGGCGTTCCATATCCATATCCACATGCATAGGATCACGGGAAATAAAAAAGGAATTTCTTTATCAAGACAAAGATCTCTGCTTTAAATAGTAATAAAATATATATATAGGAAATATAATACAGCGAATATAACCTTTTTAAAAAGCAATTTAATTAAATTCACGTCACAAAAACCCCTCTTAATGTTTTCAGTGCACAGCCTATCGACACAATAAAGCAAATTGAATTATGCCGTGCAGCTTCCGCCCGAAAAAAAAATGGCAGATAAAAAATAAATCACACGAAAAGTGCCAAAAACGAGTTCGCTTCCGATATGGATTTCGGATATACTTTGTCGCCCGTGTTGCAGCAGCGAAACTTTGCGAATTTGAAGTTGAAGTTGAAGTTCATTGCGCAACTAACGAGCGGCTGGACAGTAACAAAAATAATGAAAAAACCAAGTAAAAAAATAAAAACAAAAACCCGGCAAACCTGCAGCAGGAAGTCGAGGAAGTGGAGTGGACTCTTGGTGGCTTTTTGGTGGATTTTCTAGCATTTTCCAAAGCGCAACGGGCAGCGTGCGGCCTGTTATCGCATTTCGCGTTACACTCTGAAAACTTTTCCCTCAACATACATTTTTATTTTCATTTTCATTTTTATTTTGCACTGGCAATTGCCCCATGTCAATTAAGCAAAGAAAAAAAAAAGGCAGCAGCCGAGGAAGGCCTGTAAAGCGTAAGTGATAAATGAAAAGTACTTGCGGACTCTGGCTAATATAAAAAAATAAATCCAATAATGGCAGGAAGTGTATGTATGAGAGGACCTATCCTCTAAATTCCTTTGACAATCATGCATTCATTTTAATTATTCCATTACGGCATTCCCGAGAGTGTTATCTCATTGCTTCTTTCAGCTGCAATTTATAGATTCAACGAATGGCTTCCTTCCTGTTCAAATTTGACCGTCTGCAACTCTTAATATTTATATTTATTTACGCAATAAGGCAGTGGGTGCGGGCCAAGAGCCACTAAATCGAAACCAATTCACTTTCTGTGCACTCAACCCGCACTGAACGGCCACATTGTCGGTTCAGCGGAAATTTAACTCAACCACAACGAATTATCTCAGGCAGGAGAAACATTTAAAAACTCCCCACCCACCCAGTGGGAGACTTCAAGTTGACAACCCAATAAACAGTGGCTAAAAAAATCCAAAACGAAGTTATTAAGACAATTGAGTGGCGGAATGTTAAATTTCCACGAATTTCAAATGACCTTCTTAGGTGAAATGTATGCAAATATTAATTTATTGCTTTGCAAATACTTATAATATTTTCAGACCCCTCTAGCAACAACTAAGAAACCAATAAACCCTTTAATGGATCCTTAAAAAGTTTACTTAAGCCAAGCTTTTTATGAAACCGGTTTTTGCCACAGCACAAAATGTTGCACTTTATGTCAGTTGTTAGTTTCGGATTGGTTTTTATATTTATGGCTGTTACGGTTTTGTTACGGCTACCAGAATTTGTATTTTAACGCAAATATAAAAAGTGAATTCCTTGTGTTGCAAAACTTTAACATTTTCCTCAGCGCAGGGCATGCAGCTGACTGCAATCCAAGACGTTAATGTTAATGTCGGCTGCCGCCCCCGAATCGCAATTATATTGTCCCATTTGCATATATATGCGTATTCGCAGCCCATTACATGAGTCGCCGGAGGTTTTTCCATTTGTTTTCTTTAATTTTCTTGCTCATTTTCATTTATTTCATTGCTACTTGCCTCCGCCGTGGCTTGTTTTCTTTTGGATGTTTAGCAAATTCGCAGTTTGCTAACTGCGAGTGCTTAAGTATCATGTTTGGGCCAAGTTTTCTTCACTGCCTTTTGCATTTATGCAGTTGCAGTTGGAGTTGCAGCAGTTGTTGGCTTTGTCTGGGTCCATTTCACTTTCGGTTAGATAACCAAAAGTCCGGCACGAGGTGGAGATTTTTCGAGGGGAGCTGTTATTTCTCGTAGGATAATGGCCAGGGACTGGGAACGAAGTTGCCATTGTGTTTGCCTTAATTGTGTGTCGCAAATATCCACATGAACTGCTTCTGACATAGTGACAGTGAACTCCGGTTGAGAGAGTCGACCTGCCCCTGCCACCAATTCTCGCAACATTAGATAATGGGCTTGCCCTCGGGTTCGCTTCTGTCTGGGCCTCTGTTTTTTATTCTGTGGTTGAAGGTATAACACCTTCAGAGGTCAAGGTTGTATCTTTGAGACCAGGCGGGTCGAGATAGGCTTATGTTAGGAATATTTAACGCTCATAAATTACTTTTCATTGGAATTTTATAAGGAGATACACAATAATTAAGCAGGGAAATTATATTTAAACATTTACAGCGGAATTTGAAGTCTGAGAGTTTTTCTAGCTTAGGATTTAAAGAAATTGTTAATAAATAAGTAAGTCCGCTCTTAAAGTTTGTCCTTGTTGTTTTTCCTTGCATCTATTTCTCACCAAGTGCTCCCAATAAAGTTCGTTGCCTCAGTCTTTTAATTAAACCGATTTTCCAAGTACCGCATAACAAAGGCCATAATACCTCAATCGAGTTGACATTAAGTTTAGTTTGGCAACACTTAGATTCTAAGACTTGTCCTTGCTTCACTTCTCCCCGACGATGACTATTCCTTTCTGCGATCACTCCATTTCAAGTTCGTTGCCTCAGTCTTTCGATTGGGCCAGGCCAGAAAACCGAGTCAAAGGTGTTGTTTCCATTCGTTACTGCCCCTGCAGTCGAACTCGTTTCAGACACCAAAGTTAATGAGCCGCATTGCAGTTTGGTGATTGCCACATGTGGCCGATGCCACTCGAAACGCATTGAACCCCACGCGCGCGCGCACCCGTTTATGGCCAAGAGGCTGCTGCCGCAGTCTCGGTTTCATCAGCCAAAAATTGTAACACCAAAGCAAGCCTCAAAAAAGAGCCACAAAGAAGAGAGACAATGTCTGCCTGCCTCTACTCTTAGCCCAAAACTGAAAAGAGACCCCGAAAAATCCGCTCAAAATGCACTCCAAGCCGCCGCTCTCCGACGTTTTCTTTAAATAAGCCGGTCCCAGTGATTTTCGAGCACAGTTCGAGCCCAGACGTTGCCGCGATTGAAGCCACAAAAGACGCGATTGAAGCCAAAGACAGGGTGGAATCGGTGAAAGAAAGTCGCGAGTGAAATTTATGTGTCGCCGAGACGAATGCCGATGACAAAACAAACGCAAACGAAAACGTAAATCGACAAGAGTGCGCCGGCCAAGTGCCTGCCAATATTGCTGCAAGTGACGAAAAAGTGAAGAAAGTTGGTGTGAAGCAGACACGGCAATACCTAAAAGCCAAATAAAAGTGCATTTTGATCTTGATTAGCTGCCCAGCTAATCCAAGGCCCAATTTGAGCTAATCCAGCGAGCGAAGCACAGCTGCCCGGCTCTCGAGATGAAGGTAAGTGCCCAAGGATGCCGCCGCAGTGAAAGTTGCCGTGATTACTGGACTAATTTGTGCACATCTTGGGGTTACCCCCACACTAAATGCCCATATATACGTCCATATCTCGTTTATGCAATTTCTTCGGCGAACAAGTTCAAGTGCAAGGCATTCTGCGCCAAACTCGTTTGCCACACATCGCTGGCTCTATTAGCTAAGCCCCGGCTGCGTGATGTCTATCACATTTTTCCCTCCCTCTCCATGGTGAGATGACGATGCCCTGGTGTTATGCAATCGGTGGATAACCCAGAAAGCCCAATCGATGCCTCGCTGCACTCGATAGATTATCCAGAGACCTTCATTAACTTCATTCATTTGGAACCTTATGTCACAGGCCGAAAGAAGCCCCGGTTGACCCGCCGTGAAGGTAAAGTGTCATACATAATTATTATGTCAGAGCCACACTTCTACTCGTCTCGACTTGCTTTCGAAAATCGTGAAGAAATTCAAATAAAGCTCCAGGTGTATCTGGCAGGCGGAAGAAGAAACCCTAAGACGGAGCAGGTGAGGCGAGTCGCCGACACGTAAAAAGCATAAACGAGTCCGAAAACTGAACCTACCGCAATTAATTTAGTAGTCATAGTTGAAGAAATGTCGTGTGTATAACTCTGGGCAACCAAATGACAACGAATTCCGCTCATTCACAATTAAGCAACTACACTGGGCTAAAGAAGTTCAGTTTTCTTTGGACGAGTTCAGTATTTAAAATAATAATTACATTTATTGAAATATTTAGGCATAAAGCAGAGTTAAGAATAAATTTACACTCAGATTTTGGGTACAAATTTTATAAATTCCAGAGATAGATATTTATTTAGGTAAGCTTTAAAATCTTACAAATCCCTGCTGTATTTATTATACATTTTAATGTATATATATATTAATATGTGAATGAAAACGGTTATACAAAATTATAAATGCAATATAATATCCTTAGCTTGCCACAAAGGTATAACATTTACTTTATTCTCTTGGCAAAAATCGTTGAAAAAATTCCGGAACTTGTAGATATTTATTAAGTTACCTTCAAATCCCAAACTGGCTAACCAGTGTAACAATAAATATGCTAATTGAATGTGAACACGGAAAAAGAGAGCGAACTCGTTGGGGATGAGAGCGCGCGGCCACAGAGCCGGCAAGCACAGCACTTTCACTCTCATCTTCGCTTCTCCGACAAAATATTGGCCATAACAATGAGCTGGCGGAAAGGAAAGAAAGAAACCACAAGCAATCACAGCCAAATAGCTGCGGCAAATATTGGCCAATAGTTCAATAAGCCAACCGTTCCGATTCCTCCTACAACCACATCAGCCTCGAATTGCATTCCGCTAATTACTCAGCGCCGAAACATAATAAATAATAATTGTTTCGCCACATAACCGCCTCGCCACGCCCCGCCAATTAGCTTTCAATTATTTTAATAATTTTTCGCCACAGTTTTATATATTTTTTTATGCAATCGCACAATCGCAGGGCGAAGAACTATATTGATTTCGCCTAATTTGTGCAATTTGTATGCAGATTGCAGTGGGCCAGGGCTAAGCCCGCTCGAATTGTATAAGAAGACTGGCCCAAAGCCCCGGCTCCAACATATTTGGCCAGTCATAACTGAGGTTGCGCCATCGGGGGATCGATCGGGAGAAAGGCTGCCAATTTAATTAATATTTTTCGAGGCGGTTCCACTTGAACCCAAATAAAAAATAGGAAAAAAAACTAATTTAAAACGCATTTGTCAAAAATATCAATAGCGATAATGGTGTATTTCCCAACGTTAGCTGTTGACCCGATTTTGTTTTCTATGCAATGTCTTGCGCTATTTTTGAGTAAGTGGATTGCTCACAATCATTGAACCTTAATCAAGCCAAGCTGAGAAAAAGCAAAGAAAAATATTTCAGTTTATTTATAAACACTTAATATCGCTTTTATTTAATTTTGGAAAATGTTCAGAGCTGAAACTGCTGAGCAAAAATTAAATCACTGGAAATTATTACTGAAAACACTTTAGCTGGTATTAAGCTGAGTGATTTTGTAATAAAAGTGTTTAAATTGAAATTGCCACAACTCTTTGTCTCTAAAAATTATGGTTATCAATTGAATTTTAGCTTACAAATTTTTAAACAAACTATCCCAATTGGGAATATCAAAAATATATGTTAAAGTTTGTTAAAAGTAGGTAAATAATCTCCAAATTTCATAATTAAAAATTTATTTAACTCATAAGTTTATCCCATAAATATATATTAATTAATTTTGTACGATCTCATTTAATTATTAAATTAAACGTTTCAATTAGAAGGGTCTCTGCAACCGTACACTTAGCATTTTGGCGGATTAATGGGGCGTGAAACCGCGCTGTAAACACGTCCAATCTCAACAGCGGGCTCCCCGCTTGGCCAAATTGGCTGTTGGGCCATTTATGCCACCTTCCACCCCCTCAGCAATTAGGCAAAGTTCGCTCGACTGTTAACCAAGCAGAAGGGGCTGACGTTGGGGTAACTAGCTTTGGGGAGTTGGCATATGCAGAACGGGAATGGGAATTACGAGGCATGGGTACTCCCCAGTATGTGGCAGATTATGATTGCATGCGGTGCGGGTATGTGCGTGTGTGGATGACAGTTTACAGTTGACAAATGAATGCACAACCTCCTCGGTGAGGCAATCGGCGGAGCTCTAACCAAAAATGATGTCTGATGTCTGGCGGTGGTGCAACGCAACCATCACCGCAACTGGCACATTTTGGCAATTGAATTTCCCCGGTTTACCATTGTTACAGCTGTCACGAGAAATTTAAACTGATTCCTAAACCGATTGCGCAACTCAAGCTGTCAGTTTCTAAATGGTTTTGTAAATGAGTTGATTTATTTTATTCGTATTACTGCAGGTCTTGCACTATTGTTAACTTCTCTTTGCATATATCTTAAGAAAGTGCTCTCTGTATATATACATTTTATTTACCGAAATATTAACAAACTGTTTGCTCTCATAAACAGGTCCTCAGCCTGAGCCTGCTGCTGGTGGCTCTGCCCCTGATGAGCCACTCCCTTCCTGCCACCGATAAATCCTCGCTCTCGCTGGAGGACACAGACCTCACGGACAACGAGCCCGGCGAGAGTGTCAAGGAGTCGCAGATCCACAAGCGTTCGGGCAGCTTCGACTATGTGGCGCACCTGAAGTCCGGCCTGCTGTCGGGTATAGGCCAGGCCTCCGCCTCGATTGCCTCCGGCAGTTCCGGCGGAAGCAGCGGTGGCGGGGATAGCTACAAGTCCCACGAGATCGTAGTCCATGTAAGTTGAAGTATTTGCTCTCGTTTCCCGAGATTATCTTTTAAATTTGGGATCAATGAACTGTGGATATTGTTTTTATATATTTATATACAATGGCATATAGAGTTTCCAATTATCTCTTTAACAATCCACAGGGCAATTCCGTGGACTATGACCCTTGGTCCTTCAAGAAGTCCGTGCTGAACACCATCTTCCAGGCGGTGAAGGCCATCACTGGCGGGGTCACTGCTCTCAAGGGTCAACTGATCAAGGGCAGCGGCTACGCCTTGAGTGCTGGCGGCAACCTGGTGGCCGCCGGCGGAGACAAGGTCACCGACGTGGGAAAGTCCATCATCAACTCGGCGCACATTAACTCGCACACCTATGCCACTAGTCATTCCTCAAGCGGCGGCGGCGGGCTCTTCGCCAAGCTAACCTCCCTGTCTGGAGCCTCTTCCGGCGGCAGCAGCGGTCACAAGTCCCCGTCACCTGTCGTACACACCGAGAGTGAGTAAATCTTTACATTGTAGGGATTATGGATCTTTAGAACTTGAAAAATGTCTTGAGGTACTTCCTCCTCCCGCGACTTGGGCTCGAGACCCATGGTTAGGCTACTCCAAGTTCAGGCTCCGTGGCTCCGCTCCGATTGTCAAGCGCTTATGCAATGGCTTTGAACTGAACCAGATCCATGCAATTAAGCCGCCTAAAACCCAATACAATAGCCAATACACACAGCCCCAGCGCCCAGCTGGCCAAAACGGAAGAGACGGCTTCGGCTTCGGCCAAATCAGAGCGTGGCGCGTGCATTGAACTCCTTGCCAGCGTCAACTTTCGTTTTTTGCCACTAACCCGTTCCGTCTGCACTGGCGTCTGCCCCCTCCAGTGTTCCATTTTGGAGTTTAAGAGTCTCTCCCGTCTCTCTGTTGCAGCTATCACCACATACGAGATACCCACCGGCCACGCCAGCTACGGTCCGCCCTCGAAGCCGCCGTCCTACAGCAGCGCCACCCACCAGTACCTCCCGCCGGTGGGCGGGTCCAGTTACGTGGGCGGCGGGGCGCCCTTCAGCGTCAGCCACCCAGCGGCCTTCGAATCGCCGCCGAGTAACTACCTGCCATCGGCCTACGGACAAGATGGTGCGTAAAGGGTGTGGGTTCCAGAAACTGAATTTAAGAGGCTTGGTTACCTGTAAATAGCTTTATCTGTACATATTTTTCTGATCTAAACCAGGTGAAGGGTTCTCCCGGGGTGTTTTGTATTTTTAAGAAAGTATATGATAAGTATGTGTTTTATTGAATAATTTTGTAAATATGTACTTGAAATATTATAGATTTGTCTTTCTAAGTGATTTCCTTTACACTTCCTTTCAAAGAATATGCTCAAATGGCTTTATATATCTATTATAAATATATTATTTATAGGGGAAAGGGTAAACATAAATTTTATTGATATAAGAAAAAATTAATCAAAAGTTAAGCTCGTTTCTCCAAATTTAAAAAGATTTTATGAAAATCAATACGTATCTCAAGAAACAAATATGATATAATTTTTTTTCTTAAAATACTCAATTTCTATATACATTTTATGTTTAAAAATTTCAAAAATTTTTCCACTCGCGACAATGACAGGCGTTGGCCTGTCTCATCAGCCCGCAATCGCAAATCACTCAACGGGGTTTGCATACACTTAACCATTAGCAAACCGCCGCCCTTTTCGCGTCCCTCGGCACATTTCCGCAGAGGAAAGTGAAAGCATCGTCATCAGCTGCTCATAATTCGTTAAGACGGGGCTGAAGTCCCACAGCAGACATTGTAAATAGTGTAAATATTAACACCGACTCTCACTTTCGGCTGCCGAAGTTGGGATAGGACAGACTTGAAACTTGTTCCAATGACACATTTCCTAGGCTAAGTTTATTCGATTTTTTAACACATTGCGCAAGCGACCATTAATCGATTCATTGTATATAATCGCCTATGAACATATTTAATAACAACCCATCACGTTATCTGTGTATATATAGTCCCTAAGCAAACTGTACAGCTATTAATTGAGCCATTTGCAGTGGCCACATGTCGTATACTCGATAATAGTGCGCATACGTATTTAGTCAGTGGCCCATTAGGCGGTCTAGCGAGAAACCATCGATAGGGAATTCTGAAAAACCAACTACTACCACGTAACGTCACCGCCCGCCGACTCTCATTCAGCTAACCCCAAAACTAAAACCGGATTTCATCTGAGATCATCAAGAAAATCACCTGAAAATCATCATCAGAGTGCAGCGGAAAAGTGTACAAAAAATGTGTAAAGTACACAATAATTTGTACAGGAAAACTAAATTCATCTAACACTTGCAGAAAGCAGAGAAGAAATAATAGTGGATTACAATAAATGATTTCATCAGAACTCATAGTCATTCTTGAATATGTGAAACAGAAACCAATCAAATGTTACCAAACAATATACCACATATTTACAGTGAAATGTCTGGAAATGCATTAATTTAAAATATTAAGCAGAAAATTTACGTATTGCAAAAAAATACCTTCTATCCGTCAAAACTATTATTTTTTCTCTGTGCAATCCACACAACACTCACAAAAATACTCGTACCAAGACCAAGTGTAAATACCCCACAAGAAAATGCAAATATTTAAGATACTGGTTAATCTAATGAAATCTCACTCATTGCATACACACCTCAACCTCAACCTCAACCACAACAACACCACCACTACACTACACTCAAAAAACAACAACAACGACACCAGCCACCAGTGCCAATAGCAATGACTTTAATATCTACGGACGCCACACCAAGCTGACGGACGAGGAGGCCCGCAAGGCGGCCCTGCAGCTCCAGGAGATCCTCAGCCTGCTGCCTAACGGCAAGACCGAGTACACGGCCTCCAAGACGGTGGCCCTGGACACGAGCAGTGTGCCCACGGGCACGGGCCTGGAGCAGGCCGAGGTGTACAACAGCTACGGGCTTCCACTGCCCAACAACCTGGGCACCCTGGAGTCCCTGTCGCACACGGAGTCCATAACGGCTGCCTACAACCCAGTGGCCTCGAAGAATCCCGCGGATGTGTACCACCAAATGGCCAAGAGGCCGAGTGCAGAGGAGCTGTACATCCAGAAGCATCCCAATGAGGGCTACGACTACGCACCGCCTTCAGCGGGACCAGCGGGTCCACCCCTCCTGCCCACACCTCGGCCGCCATCGGAGGCCAGTGATTACCGGGTGGAGAACTACCATGCCTCCAAGAGCAACGCTCTCAAGGATCTGACGCCCATCATAGCCGCCCTGGAGGTGGCCAAGCGGAAGGGCAATAGCCACGGCAGCGGGCCGCCAGTCTACTCCATCGAGAAGCAGGTGTACAAGCAGCAGCAGGCCCCCTTCCAGTACCTGCCGCCGGTGGTGCAGAAGTCCAAGTACGTGTACAGTGCACCACCGCATCATCACAGTGGTGGCTACAAGGTGCGCCGCCATGTGGCGAGCCCGAAGCATCCCAAACGAAGCGTCTTCCGGCCGCAGGACTACGAGATCCAGGACCCGCTGATGTTCAACCGGCTGATGGAGGTTTAGGGAGCAAGCCGAAAACCCTAGTTAGGCCTCATCGTAGCTCATAGTCATCTAAGTCATGTGCAGCATTTACTTGTAACTTATTTATGTTATCCTTACCGCTATCGCAATCGTTATTAATTATTTATTGAGCTTCCCGAAGGCTGGCAATAAAGGCGAACCCCACATTGCATCCCGAGCACAGCATGCCCCCAGAATCAGCACCACCTCCACCACCACCACTTTATCTTCTCACTCTCTCTATCTCTTGCACTGAAAACCAGACCAAATGGGACTCCTTCTCACCTCTCACCGCTCTCTTTGCAGTCTACCATCAGTAGAGGACGAGGCGGAAGGACCTCAGCGGACCTCTGTCCATCTCCACGTATCCTAGAGTTAGTCAAACCGTAACCGTTCCTGCCTATTCCGATAACTATATGTATCCGCAGTCACTTTCCTTCTCATTCTATATATGCACACATAGTTTCCACTCCGACCTGAATCTGAAACCGAATCCCATTCGCGGGCGTCACAAGAGTTTGTGACTGAGCTTCCCCCATCTTAAGTTTAAGTATTTAAATTAAATAAATCGTTGAATACATAAGTTACGGGGTGATCGTTGGGTTAATAAATATTTAGGTAATATCCTGAAAGTATGCTTGGAAACAGGTAAGATCATGTAATATTCGTGTAAGTAAAGCTAAAGTACTACTCTGCAGCCGCCGAACTTATTATTTTACTTATTACAAAAAATAAATTATACAAATAACTATTTACCATTCTTTTAATCTCTAATGTGTCATTTTTAATATTTTATTAAAACACCAACAGCTGCTAACCTCCCTCTGTTAACCTTTTTAAGACCTAAAAGTATACATTAAAAAGTTTATAAACAATTTTTCCAAAATAAATGATACAATCAAAGAATTTTATATTTTAAATAGTCTTCATTCCTTGACTGTTTTTTTATTCCTTTGAAATCAAAGAGAAAAAACTATTTTCTTTCCTAAGTTATTTTGAAACATTAAAAAAAGACTATCTTTCAATCAAGACCTGAATTTCTTAATAGGGAAATTTTTATTATCGCTTAGAAAAATCTCAGGGAGAGAAAAATCTCGCACACCTGTGCGATTAGGACCTAGAAGCAAGGAATCTCTGGAGGAATTGGGTGCTATCTCGGAGGAGCAACTCAGTAATAGCCGAAGGTGATGTCGTGCAGCGGCTGGGCATTGCCCTGGGGCAGGGCATAGTCCCGGGCCAGCTGGTCCAGCAGACCAGCTCCTCCTCCGCCGCTGCGTGCCTGCGGTTGGGGCTGGTAGCTGGGCTGCTGCGGCTGATGCTGGACGGGGCGAGCGGGCACAGGAGCCTGGGAGTGACCGAAGCCCACGGGCTCCAGTAGGGGACGTCCACCGGAAGCGGGGGCCAAGAAGCCCTGGGCGCGGGCGCTGCTCGGAGCGGGGGAGGCAGGCGGCAGGGCGTACACCGGACGGGAGATCCGCACGTTCGAGGGTCCGTCGCCGAAGCTCTGCGACTGGGAGTAGTCCGGCTCCGGGCGGGCAGGCCGCTGGAGCGGTGAGTACAAGACATCGGTGGTGCGCTGGGCGCCGGGTATCTGGAGGCGAGGCGGCGCCGGACCCAAGGATGCCTGCTGATGGTGCTGCTGTGGCAGAGGCTGTGGCTGGTGCTGGGGCTGGGGAGCGTACTGAACCCGACGTGGCGGCTCCTCCTCCTCCTCGTACTGCACATACTGCGGCTGAGGCTGCGGTGGCGGCGGCTGGGGGCGGGGCACCGGAGCGGACTGGGGGCGTGACTGTGGACGATTGATCCGCTAAGGTCCAGAAAATTATATTTACTAATTTTTGAAAAACGTTGTAAACGATCCTTAACTCACATAAGGTTTCTGGGGACGCTGGGGAGCAGGCTCATCTGCATAGTCGGGCTCCTCCTTGGCTGTCTCGTCCACGAGGGTGGGTGGTGCCACCGTGATGCCTTCACCGGAGGGCTGGAATCCGTATTTGTTGGCTCCGTACTCCACCACCCGCACCTTGCCAGTCTCGTCCACATAGCCGTACTTGCCCTTGACTTCGCCGGTGGCCAGTTTGGTCTCGATTTTGAAGGAGCCATCGGCTCCCTCGTAGCCGTAAGTGTAGGAGCCATCCTCATTGTGCCTGGGGGGACAATATCGATATTAAAGAGAATTTCATGTCATATTTCTTGGACTTACTTGTTGATCTGCTTGAGTATGGGCACCGGAGTGGCCCTCTCCACCTGGGCAGGAGCTGGATTCGTACGAAGGCGTAACGGCGCCGTACTGGGTGTGTTCTCCTGATAATCCTGGTAGTCCTGACACCTCGCCAGACCCACTCCACACACTAACAGGCAGCTGACGAAGATCACGCGTTGCATCTGGAAGAAGAAGTGGAAGTTAGTAACAACTAAGAGGGAAATAGTTGATAGAGTTGGGACAACCGGTTCGCTAATTGTACCCTGTCCGGCTGAAAAGGTTGGATTTCCATCTCGGCTGGACGGCGGAACACCTTGACAGTGTATACGCGCCAAGAATGCCAGACAGCGACGACGTCTACAAAACTCTGAAGTCGGGCTGTCTTTCTGCCTTTCACTTTTTCCGCCGGCCAATGACACCCTCAATGCCAAGCAGGAACCAATATACAGTTGCACAAATACACTCAGGGAAAGATATACATAATAGTGTATTGAAAATGGTTGTACAAATTAAGAAGGTTATTAGGGAAAGATTTATTAAACTAGAACCATTACAAGTATAAATCTTATTTCAAGTTGAAAGAAAACTATTCCAAAAAAACACAGGCTCTGTAAGGGATCCTTAATATATCTTTAAATAAAAAACATTTGGCAGTAAAGGTATTATTACTTCTTATATTGCTCATGATTTTATTTGAAATAGACTTCAGGATGGGTGCATTCGAACTGAAGTTGCATAAATCCCCGGAGGTGGCCCTCCCCGACACCCAATACCAACTGACACGCGATATGGCTTGGGCAGGGTTTAATTGAAGGCCTGAAGATGGTGGAGAAATGCGGAGTTGCAGCTGGAGACGGGAGGCAGGGAATGCCAATTATCGTCTGGCCAGCCTCCCACATGGGCCGCGATTGGGTAATCCGGCAGCGAATTCAAGAGATGGGACCAAGAGACGCGCCGCACTCACACTCGTGTTATGTGAGGCTGGGAAAAAGTTCCCACACTTGCCGAAAAATGTGTTGCAAGTATATATATATATATATATATGTATGGATACGTGCAGCTGAAAGTCTGGGAAGATGCATTCAGCGGCATGCAAATGCCAAAGAAATTTGCCAGAAAATTACTGAATCAGTGAGTAAGATAAAAGAAACTGACAATGCATGCAACTTTGCTCATGCAAAGCCCCGAAGAAATATGGGAATTAATGATTTGAAGGCTGGAATAAATAATATATTTACCACACATTTGTATATTTATTGTATAATAAGAAATACTGATACCAGTTAGGGCATTGCCCTTTTTACTTGTCAAAAAATAATAAGCCACCTTTTCGGCTCATAAAATGCATTGTAAAAACCCTGAAGGTCTATGGCTTTTGCCTTCGGGCTAAGCGAAACATCTTTGCCAAGAAGAATCTTGGCCTAGCTCCTACTCCATTTTTGGGCTTTCGGCCTGTGGCATTTTTTTTTTTGCGCTCTACCATTCCGCATGCCAAAACCTTTCACTATCTAGGCTCCAAGAGCCGCAGCCTTGGCTGCGATGGACAGGTATAGAGATACCAGTGCAGATACAGATACATTTTCACTGGGAGAAACATTAGGGAACTATAAAACAATTATGTGTCAAAAAGTTATGTTTCCTAACACCTTGCTTAACATATTATTAATTTTTAAAGTACTTTCCCAAGATATTTACGAATTTCTTTAATGATCTTTAGCAAGGAAAGAGGAAAGAAGAATAAGTTATGCATTATGCAATATAATAAGCAGGGAAGCTGGTAATTCTTTTCCCTGAGTGTACAAACGTCCACACGGGGACCCAGTGCACCGGCGGCACAGATTCGAGTTTTGACCAGAAATACTGACCAAAAACCTGGCTGGCTACCGCCGCGTGTGAACTGAACTGAGCCAGCAGCAGCCTTTGATATTTTCGCGCTTGGATGGAGGGGAAAAGGTGAAAAATGTAACTATTTCAAGCGAGCTTGTTAGTGGAAACTTTGGCTGATTGAGCCTTCTGCAACTATTTCGGTTTTTCCTCGGCGATTTTCCCAAGAAGCTGCTCTGTCTCTGCGTTCGTTCCATAAATTATGTCAAAATCCAGTTACCAAATTGGGTGCTGGAAAATGGATAATGGATAATGGAAAATGTGTCGCTGGCTGAACAATTGCGATCGCGGGGCTGGGAGCTCAATTAACGGTTCGCTCGAATTTGCATAGCAAATTATGCGATATTTGCACAACACTCGCCGCAATTGACGGTGACGTAAGTCAGCCCCTCCGATCCGATATCTCGATCTGAGTCTGGATCTGGATATCTCCATATCTCGATCCTATGCCACGCAGCCAGACGGTGACCTTTGCTATTTTATTGCCCCGTTATGGGGTCTAGCCCACCCGCCCACTCACATACCACTTTCATGTTGGATCGGCTCTATTGGCAGTCAGATATTTCGAGTCGAATCGATTAAAGCCAGAAAGGCCTTCGCTGGCAACACCCAGGCGGGCTGGCTGAATGCGAATCCGAACAAAGCACTTTCAATTCCCCTAATGAACTGCGAAGGCGACTGGAGCGGGGTCTGGTCTATGTCGGTGTCGGCAGTGGTGTCTCTGGGGCAGCTCGGACCGTGTCTCGAAGAGATCGGATCGCGCGGAGTATTGACTTGGGGACCGGACGGCAACTGAGCCGCCCAGGTTGTTGTACTTCGCTTTATATACCCCGAGATCGAGCGAGGAAAACCTTTTCCGAACTGCTCCCATAACGGACCCAGAAACACCACAATGGCCAGCCACAAGACTTCACCAACGAAAGGACGGAGAGCGGGCGCTCTGGGGAAACAGAGCTGAGAAACGGGCAGAGAAATATGGAGAGAGAGGCTGCAGCCGAGCTTGGTGCAATGACAATTCTCTCTCTGTGCTTTTCAGCGAGCTTTTCCTCAGGAAAACAAAGAATGACCACTAATGTTAATGGCTCTTTTAGGGGTAATAATGTTAAGAAATATGTTTATAAAATATATTTATAAACTTCAGCAAGGTCCTTTTATAGAACCAGAATTTATTTGTTTAAAAAGAATTAAAATGTTTTATTCAACCTAAGATGTACTTCAAGTTTTTGTTCCCCAGCAATTTCAAGTCTGCCTTTGACCTCTCCACAGAACAATAAAAATGGGGTCCCCTGCCCTCTTGTTTATCATGAAGAACCAGGCAAACATTTTTATAAATTTAGCAAATTTAACAAATTGCTTTTTTGAAATCAGGGCGGAAAAAGACTCTCACAATAGCCATGGCAACGTGGATGGACAATTGAACAATTAATCAAAACTGTGAGGCCCATAAAATGTTGAAAAATGAAGCATAGTCGACAGGCCGAATGGCTAATGAATGAAAGCCGGACAAAGTGAAATGAAGTGTTGCGAGTGCCAGTCCTCCAGTTGAATGGGAGGTCCCTTTGGGCCCTGACCTTCAAGCCAACATTTGAGTGATTTTTTGCTTTGCGGTCTGAGTTTTTACCATTTGATTTCACAAAAGTTAGCAAACTTAAAGAAGATAACTTGCGCTTAAATATTTATTCGAGCAAGCGCTGGACTATTTTTTAATCAATTATAAAAAATGGAATTGTCAATAGTTTGATTTTAAAATCAGAAAGTAGAGGTTACAATTAAATATATATTATAAGACTTGATTTTGAAGAAATAATTATATATTATATATTTATTACTCTTAAAAAGTCCAAGATCCAAACAAATACTGACATATTAATGGAAGCTTTGTACGGGAAACTAAAGTTTTTATACCCTTAAAGTGTGCGGTTTGATTAAGAAAATCTATCATAACTTAGCTAAAAAAGCCTTAATTTCAATTTGGAAAGTTTATCTGTATTAGTTATTATTAGGCTAACAAATCTGCATGCTAAGTTTATAATTTAAAAATTAAAATTTTTTTTTTATTTTTAAAAAATTAAATAATGTAACCCCTTATAAAATTTCGGAAAATTTTTTTAAGTTTGTTTTTCGGCTAAACCTATTTTAATCGACGCGGCAGTTAATTCTGATCAAGAATATATACGACTTATAGGGTCGGAAATGACTCCACTGCTTTGCAAGCTTCTGACTTTTCTTCTTCTGTATTTTCTTTAAAATTGATACCTCTTTGAGAACTACACCCTGAGTTTTTCTTCGACAGTTTCGCCTTTGCCGCTGCCGCGGTGCAACAGTGCGTATGGGTGATGTCAAAGAATGTAAGTTCAGGACAAGAATCCGAGTCAGAATCAGCCAAAACAAGACAAGACCGCCGAGTGTGTGTGCTGCACTCCACACCTTCTGAAGTGGCCTTGTCGCCAGTCACTCCATTGGAATTAATAACACACCACAAAGTCCCGCACCGTTATTGCAGCAAAACACACACAAAGCACACTACACAACGGGGCAGAGCAATGCAATCCACAGCTTCGGGTGTCGGTGATAGTTCAGCTCGCAAACTGGTTACCTGGTTACCTGGCCACATACCAGACCAGGAAACCGAGTCAGTCGCTATTTCAGTGCCCTCTATATTTGCCTGCTCCAAGTGCCGCCTCTGACGCAGGGCAGCTGTCAGTCAAGTGCGTAAGATTGTTATTTCCCTTACTTCTTACTATTGGCCACGTTAAGTACTAGTTTTTGGCCAGCTCGGAGCCTGGGAGCGGGGCACGCCGAGTAGCTGTACTGAATGGGCGTGCACCTGAACTTGTACGCACTCGCAGACGCACTTGAACGCGCATGATCAAGGCCGTTGGAGTTTGTGGAATAATCAGTATAAACCTACCACGAAATTTAAATACTCTAAGGGGAAAAAAGGGAAATTATAAAAGTCACAAACGTTTGTTGGCTTTCTTGGGATTTTAGATTGTGATTAAAAATTGTATACCTAATAATACCTAATATTTCATATTTAGGGCTTTAAATATCTTTGCATATTTATTAAATCTCTCTTTCCTTTTCCTTGGTCCTTAACCGAAAAATACTTTACTCAACGAGCTACAACAGGAATGGAAGCATAATGATGAAGGATCTACCGCCATTACATTTTCACCATAACAATAGCCTTCGCTCTGGTATCTCTTCGGCTGCTGCAGAAACTCTGTGGAATTGTAGCAGCTGTTCCCGAGTCACAAGGCAGCAAGTCACCAAGCCACCAGCCACCAGTCAAAGGCCACAACAAAGCAGACAAATTTACAGGAAATTCTCGAGTCATGCCAACGCCCCAGCGGAGGCAGACCAGTTTTGCTCCGCAAAAATTATATAAACGCTGAAAAATACACAAATAATGCCCAGCTCCATTGTGTGAGTGTTTGCATTGGTCTACCATAATGGGTGCAGTCTGGACTTGATTCTTCGTCGCTAACGTTTGCAGTTTCGACTTGGCCAAAAGCAAGACAGTGGTGGAGGAATTAAAAAAATTTTAAATAAAATGAACCTAAAATACATTTAGCTAAAACTAGGAAAATTTAGAAAATTTTAGTTTACCCAAATGAGTATTTTAAAAAACATACTGGAAAAACACAGAAAAAGTCCAAAATATTAACAGATAGAGTATTAGAAACTGTTTTTAAAAAACTATTAAAAGTTCTTTACATAATAAAAAATTTCCAAATTTAAATACACTTTGATATCGATTATGCAAGTAAAAGAATTAAATCAATTTCATGACTTCCACCATTAATCAATTGAATAAGTTAATTAAAAGCCAATTATGCTAACGATGAGATAAGTATCTGGCTGATTTGGCCCTACCTGTCGAGGGCTATTCCGAATTAACCCCAGACCACTGCCAAACACAGCACTTGGCTCACAGCACACGGCGTTTGGGCCAACTAGTCTGGCCATTGGGAGCAGTGCATTTTGAAAGTGGTTTGGGGCCAGAGCACAGCCCAGCTCAGCACATTGCATAAGTGCACCAAATTCCACTCAACGGCTAAAACCACTTGGCTTTTCTATCTGAATCGGCCGGAGTTTTGTGTTTCGATTTTGTTATTTTTTTCTGGCCCAAGCCCGATCATTCTGTGTTGACGTAATGGCCTAACGATTATTGGCCACTTGCTGGGCTCTGCTGGCCAGGTTTGGACTGGCTTCGATATCGGCTGGCGGGGCGGCTTAATTGAAGCGGAACCTGGTAGTTGGTCAAATTGAATGCCAAAGCAGATACTTGAAACACTTCTAGGCATACAAAACAATGGAATTTTGATCGCTATATTTGATATATGAAATCAGAGGGTTCTTTATTCCATATATATATATATATATTTTCAGTATGATATTTTTGATTTCATTTGGGTACAAACTCTGTTTAGTTGGGCTTTCAGGTGCTACGATGTACTCAAATATTTCAAAAAGGTTTTAATCACAAAAGAAAGCTCTTTCAAGACTCCCGAAATATTTTGGGAACAATGAATCCTCTCCATACCTCAAGCCCCCTCCCTTTCTATTTTTCTTTGTAAACTTTTCAGGTCTCAAAACTCAATTTATTCCACACAGACAAGAACATATATGTATATGGTACACAAACAGTTTATAACTATTATATAGATTACGCGTGTGGAGTGTGCGGAGTTGACTGATTTATTTGGCAGTAACAAAGTTGACATTGTTCCCTCCTCTCGGACACTTCAGTCGCTGTCTCTCCTCCCGTTCCCTGTACCAGCAGATCCTCCCCGGGGACCTATTTCCTGCCCGTGTAGTCGATGCTGTAGGAGCCCGTGTACAGGTTGAGGTTCCTCAGCGAGGGATGGTGCTGCTGCGGCAGTCCTGCGTAGGGTTGCTGGTGGGGCTGGGGGTTGTAGTAGTTGTTCTGCGGCTGATAGTAGCGGGGCTGCGGGGCCGGGGGATTGTAGTACTGGGACTGAGGAGGCGTGGGGCTGTAGTAGGGCTGCTGGGGCTGCTGGGGGGCATAGGCCTGAGGCTGCTGATGGCCACGTCCGAAATCATTGAGGCTGAATTTACTGGCCGGAGCCAGGGGCCTGTTGAACTTCTGATCCTTGTAGTAGACGGCCGGATCCTCGCGGTACTGGCCATCGTCCAGCTCGTTGGGCCCCAGCGGATACGGGTTGCTGTTGGTCAAGGTCGGGGGCGGGACATTGATGTGGCTGCCGGCGGGCTCGAAGCCCCGCTTGCTCGCCCCGTACTCGATCTCCCGCACTTTGCCCTGGTCGTCCACGTAGCCGTACTTGCCGTAGACCTCGCCGTTGGCGTACTTGGTCTCGATCTTGAAGCTCTTGTCCGCCGCTTCGTAGCCGTAGGTGTAGGATCCGTCGTCGTTGTGCTTGTCGATCTGCTTCAGTACAGGCACGGGCGTGGTGTAGTCCTGGTGTTGCGCATACGCACTGTGGGCCGCCACCAGGAGGAGGAGGAGGGTCGAGCTCAAGGGCTGTAAGTACACGCAGAAAGGCACAGCTAATTTTAGCTAACTAGCAAACAAAGAGATGTAAATACAAGATATTAATTTGCATATCTTAGTCACTTTCCAGGTCACACCCAGCCGTGAATGCGGCAATTACCAGCAAACTCGGCTCTGGCTTTAATGAGTCCGCTTTTGAGCAAGTATTTCGGAATATATTCCAATTACTTGCTCCAATTATCACTCGCCAGGCATTTACTCAAGGACAGATGTCCCCAAAACCGGTTAAATAGACGGCATTTCTAGAATATCACTGCGCAAAAATAAACACTTTCCCTCGCGACCTTACCAATTTCATTGTTCTACCGAAATTCGCTTGGAATCCAATCAATGTCGAGTCGAGTTTTCACCAATCTCCAAAATATATATTCAAGGCACTGCACTCTGGACGCTCTGCACTTGCACTCGAGACTCTGCGAATCGAAACGACAAACTCGAAAGAAAATCAGGGCGTGCAACGCTTTTTATACCGCCACCAACATTTCGCAAAAGCGCGCCAACGCCAGGGGGAAAAAAACTATAAAAAAATGTGCAAAGCTTCGAGCTACAACCGAGCCGAAGTCTCTGGATCGCTGATCAGCTGCGATCAAGAAAACGAAACCGAAAACGAACTCCCGATACGAGAACCGAGCCGAACCGATCCGACCTGACTTGGAATGCAGCATAGAAATCGAAAGCAGTTGGGCGTGAGTCCGTACACCAACTCGCAGCTCACCTGGACAGGTACACACACAGCCCGGGCTGCCGAGGAGTAATTTCCAATCAGGTTATTAGCGTCGTCGCGTCGAATTCTTGGCCAGCAATTTATGCTTCCAGATCGCACCGCTCACGCATACGCAATGAGACCGCAGAGATCAGCAGTGATGCCCAGAACTTCGCTATAAAGTACCTAAAACGTAGGTAAAGTCATCTAGGTACCTCTTCTAAGGCGTTTGCTTGTTTAACCTTGCGAGCGAGGTAAAGAGATAGTTTGCACCTATATTGTTCTATAAATTCAAGCATACTATATGTCATATGTACTATTGCTGAAAATTAAAAAAGGCGTGCACCTCATATTATTTTTTATTTATCTATATTTTTAAGGAAGTTCAAGGCTATAGCTCTATAAATCCCAATTTTTCCAAGTTCCTATAGATACACAGAACAAAAGTACCTTTTCCATCACTGACCGCTACAGAACCAGATCAGATCGAAATGTCTTTTGAAAACTGAAAGGTGCGGAAGTCTGTCCACTTGCTAGGCATTCCAATTGTGTAAAGCAAGCCCCCACCGCCCTTTCCACTGTTAATCGATTGCACTCACCTGCAGCCGGACAGTTTACCTGGCTAAGTCACTCGCTTACTAACAATAACAATCTGCAGCCGCAACAAGCAATTTGACTTCAATTTGCGGCAATTTCTCTGGGGCTGTCAAAATTCACACTTGGGGGGAAGAAACACTAAGACTTGGCCTGGCTGGTCTACTGACCTAGTCAATATGCTTTGGCTAAGAAAACAGGTTGCTGGCATTACGTCAAAGAAATGCCAAAAAAAAATCCGAAGACTTGTTACTAGTTTTCATATGCGATTTATGACTTCATTTGATGCAAGTTTTCTGAAATTATATTAAAATGAAATATTTTTTGTTATAACAAAAAACTTTGAATTATTATCTTGCCTAATAGTTTTTAAATATAGTTAATAGATATAATTTCAGTGAAGTAAAATAATAAATAATTAAGCTGTTATTATTTTTTCTTCTATAGCTAACCTGAAAAGTAAGTTTATAATTAAAGCGTGTTTACCTCTGCCCAGAGAATGACAGACAGACATATGTGAGAGCTCCCCAAACCACAATTAAAAGTGTTTCCATTAACCCATTAACCAAATAGTCTTATTTAAAGCCATTTAAATCTAAAGAGGGGAATTTTTGGTCAGTGACGTTTCAGCTGAGCACTGGAAGAATATTTATTAATTTAAAGTTAAGAAAATGTTTCTTAATGTGAAATAAAAATTATTAAAACGCCAAAAAATTTGATAATCTAAATATAAATATATAAGATTAAGGAAATACTGAAACTAACAAAAAACGTAACTAATACATAGAGTGGTTTTTTAGTGTAAATATTATCCGAGAGTCCGTTAACCCCAAGAACCGCAGACCTTGGTCATGGCTGGTTGCCCCCCTGACTTCACCTCAATCTGCAACTAATTTGCAGAAGCGGCTGACAAGACCTGGCCATATTTCACTTATGTCTGAGAAGGCGATCTATAAAGCCACATAAATCCGTCAGCAGATCGGTTTGCAGTCGTCACAATGAGCTGACATTTTTAAGCGGTCTTGCGAAACCAGTTCGGGCTCAGCGAAAGTGAAATAATCCCTGGCTAGAACAGTAAAGTAGACTTTATATATAAAATAAATAATAAAAAATATATTGGCAGTAATATAAATGAATCAGGGGAGTTGCCAAAGGTTAATTAATAAACTCAAGCTCGGCGCTTTTTGAGGCTCAGAATCTCGACACCCTGTACGAACCACAACAAGTCTAAGGCTGACAAACTTGTTTACTTACTAATTGTATCCAAAACAGAGCAGGAATAAATAAACTTAATAAATATATAAAACGTCGAAACAAAGAAATGATTTAAAAAGTTGCCCAAATTCGAGCGTTTCATTTTTAAATAAAATTCCCTCGGTCCGTGCAAAATCGTCATTTTGTTCGAAGCGTTCGGAGCAGGCAGTTCTATATATTTTGAAGGAAAAATCCGAAAGATGCTCATCAAAGTGGCCAAGTTCCTGAGCTTGTTGGTGGCACTGGCAACGGCCAGCGAAGCTGCCAAATATCTGGCTGAGAAACGTGAGGAGAATTTATTTAATAAATTAAAGATAAAGAGAATATTAGTGAACAAAATTTCCCAATGTTTTTTATCTAAAACTCATGTTGCTTTTCGCTTTCATTTTAGCCGACTTTCTTACCCCTTGCGTCTTGGACGACGCCAACTTCAATCGCTGCCTGACTGCCAATTTCCAGGCATTCTTCCGTCAGTGGAAGGATGGCATTCCCGGCTATAATGCCGTTCCCTCCTTCGATCCACTGTACATCAAGCGGGTGAAGTTCGCTCAGGATGCCAGCAGGACTATAGCTATAAATGCCGATCTCAAGGAGGTCTATGTCACAGGGGCTGGCCAGGCCGTGGTTAAGGAGGCCAGGTGATAAACAATTAATAAAAAAATATTTTCAATTATTTATTTAATTCTTTTCAATGTGTTTTTTACGTTTTATTTATTATTTATTAACCTCTTTAGCTACGATCCCCAGCGCTATGTGGCAAAGGCCTTAATATCGGTTCCCAAGATGCGCTTCAGTTTCGAGTACAAGGTCAAGGGTCACGTGGTGGCTCTGACTCTCAATGGCCAAGGCACTGGTTACTTTGAATCTGGTACGTAAACACCCCTAAGCCTGGGAAAGTAAGTTTAACCATGAAAAATCGCCCAGAAAACACTCTGATTTACCTGGAAATGCATGTCAAGCCGCGAGTCACGCCCGAGGGCACCTTCGCCGATGTGCAGAGCGTCAAGGTCAACTTCCGTGAGATCAAGCAGTTCCACATCGAGCTGAAGAATCTCTTCGGGGGCAACAAGGATCTGGAGGACACCTCCCACCAGCTCTTTAACGAGAACTGGCGCGAATTCTACGAGGTTATGCGTCCGGCCGTGGAGCAGACGGTGGGTGGAGTGCTCCTAGATCGATTCAAGAAAACCTTTAACTATGTGCCAGCCACCTACTTGATCAAAGACTTTCACTAGGACAAATACATTGAGAGAAAAGCACTAACTCTTACGATTTTGAATGTAATTTTTACCGTGAAAGAAGTTAGTTAAACCTCTTTAATATTATTTGTTTTAAATTATTCGGTGATAAAGGTATTTTGTAAAGCAAAGTTATAGGTTTAATTAATGGGTTTATGAAATAATAATCCTTGTAAATAAATAATATGATAAAATTTATTCTAACACAAGTTGTCTTCCCATATTTTCTCGCCAAGTTCCAAGATCCAAGACTTAAGATCTAGTAAGGGGCAGTCAGGAACTAAGTAAAGTTAAAGACTTAATTAATATTATACTAACCAAATTGCACTTGGCCCCAGCATCATTAAGTTTGCTGTAAGTCGTTACCATGTTGAGAGCTCTCGGATCTCGAATCTCGAATCTCAGAGGCTCAGAGTCTCGCCTCTCGAGAATAAAACGCCAGCGCACAGCCAGTCGCTGGCTAGTCGGCTGCGTCGCGTGACACCGTTTGATGCGGCTACTTTTCAACTACTCAGTTAGTTACTTGCCTAGTTAGTTACTTACTCAGTGGGTTAGACATCATGAGCAGCACGAGGCATGGTCGCAGGTCGCTCGGCTGCCTCTGCGGTTGGTTAATTGCCATTATCTTGAGCCTGAACGAGATCAACTTGGAGGTCGAAGCCGTAGCCTATTACACTGAGAAGCGTAAGTGCTGCGATACTGATATCGGGAATTATCCTTACTAAACACCGAAACCCCAGCTGCCTGGCTGCCCTCGTGCCGCATCTACGAGCCGGGCTTCACCAAGTGCTCGACGAACAGCATCCAGAAGCTTTTGGATCAGCTGAATGTGGGCATCCCAGAGGTCTTGGAGCGCTTCGGTCCCTTCGATCCCATGAAGGTGAGGGATATAGTCTTCAAGCAGGACAACAACGAGGTGGCCACCATCAGGGCCAATCTCACCGAGGTGGTGGTCAAGGGATTTGCCAAGACCACGGTTAAGGAGAGTCGGTATGTGTGAGAAGCAGGGATCTCTAAATCTACTATCTATCATTCATATTTATCTTTTATATTCCCTTCGTCCTGCAAAGGGTAAGCAAAAAGGACTTTGGATGGCAAACTAAAATCTATCTGCCCAAGATGAGGCTGGATGCCAAGTACGACATGGCCGGACGCATACTCCTCATACCTCTGAGCGGATCTGGCAAAATATTCATCGAAATCGGTAAATTAAAATGAAGTTACAAGCCCACAAACATGTATAGTTGTGGGACCAGGCAATTGTGTAATTCGTTATATGTAAATTCAGTGACGCAAGCTCAAGTCAGTGTTAATTAAGCTGTCAATGCCGAATTATTCTAACGCATACGTAATTCCTCCCACACAGACGATCTTGACATCTTGCTTTTGACCAAAACCCGTCTGTACGAGAAGGGCGGCTTCACCTTCGACAATGTGACGGCGGTGCGTGCCCAGCTGAACATCTCCAAGGTGCGGACTTACCTGGACAACCTGTTCAATGGCCGCAGCAAGGAGGTGGAGCGCAGCACCAATGAGTTCTTTAACGAGAACTGGCGCGACTTCTACGAGGCCCTTAAGCCCCTGATCGTTGAGACCGTGGAGAATATCCTGTACGACGTCATGGGCACTGTGTTCCATCTGATCCCGGCCAACTTCTTTGTGGAGGATATACCGACGCCCCAGCAGCTGTACGGGCCGAAGCAGGCAGCCTTGGAGGAAAGGAAGAGCACCAAATAGGAATCGATTATTCCAGTTTTAAGTTTAGCGAGAAATCTGATTAAATCGGCAATAAAAATAGCTATAAACCAACAGAGGGGGCTAGTGTCTCGCTATTGCACAGGGAAATCCAGTTCCAGTTGCCAAGTTTGCATACAAAGTAGCACTCTTGATGGGAATTTCAAATGCAACCTCCCCCGGAAAACGTTTTTGCTGTATAATTATTTATTAAATATTGAGATTATCGTGGGTTTGTTGCCTATGAGGATCAGCACGAATCACATCCGCCTTGTTGGCGGAGAAGTAGACACCGAACTGTTTCTCTGCAAGACAAAATAATGTAATACAATGTTCGGTAGTATTCAAGCAACTCACCTCTGGTATCCACCCGATAGGAATGCTTCTTGAAGATGTAGCACATCAGTAGAGCTATGACCATGGACAGGCTGGCTGCCACTGCCACAATGCAGATGAACAGCCACTTGAGGTGGTTTCTCTGCCTGGATGATCCCAGGAGCTGGGACCCGTCCTGGGGGGACTGGCACATATAGCCAGCGGCTGGCAGCCCGCCGTCGTAGCAGACACACGTTCCCGGGGACTCGCAGTATCCGTTTATGCACTCCATCTCGCAAATGGGCAGGCAGAGAAGGAGATCGTCTTGATCGACGTGCAACTTGAAGCCGTTCCCACAGGTGCACTCCCCATCAAGGCAAGTTCCATTCCGGCAGATCTTTGCACAGCCATACTCGGCGGTGATTGTAGTCATGACAGAGGGAGGCGGAGGAGGAGGATCTGTAGCTGCCACCTCGAGAGGCAGACAACTGCCCGTGACTGAGACGTAATAGAAGCCCTCTGCGCAAACTGGAACGCAAGAGCGGTCTGATTCCCTCGAGAATCCTTCCTCGCATGAACAAACTCCGGGAGAGGAGCAGAAACCATTCACACACTCATCCTTGCAGGTGGGAGAGCAGATATTAGGAGTTTCCAAGTGGTAGCCTTCAGGGCAGGAGCATACGGCTGGAGAGGCACAGAATCCGTTCTGGCAGCCCTGGTCGCAGACAGC
Source organism: Drosophila seguyi (assembly GCA_008042675.1). Taxonomy (NCBI): domain Eukaryota; kingdom Metazoa; phylum Arthropoda; class Insecta; order Diptera; family Drosophilidae; genus Drosophila; species Drosophila seguyi. The sequence continues at coordinate 145,385 of VNJU01002891.1, read as the reverse complement.
GATACACTTGCTCTCAGCACTCATTTCATATCCTTCATTGCAAGAGCACTCTCCCGGTGAGGAGCACAATCCGTTCTCACATCCATTGGGGCATGTGGGAACACATCGATTCTCACTGCCCAACTCGTATCCTTCGTGGCAGGAACACTTTTGCGGTGAGGAGCAAAATCCGTTCTCGCACCCACTTTCGCAGATTGGCACGCAGCTTTTTTCAGTTTCCCTGCTGTATCCTTCATGGCAGGAACAGACTCCGGGAGATGTGCAGTTTCCATTCCTACAGCCGTCCTCGCAGATGGGATCGCACTTGTTCTCAGCATTGACCCTGTATCCCTGATGGCAGGCACAGATTCCAGGCAAAGCACAGAATCCGTTCTCGCACCCCTCTTTGCAGATGGGAACGCACTTGCTTTCACTATCCTTGCCAAAACCTTCATGACAAGAACATTGTCCTGGAGCAGAGCAGTTTCCATTTTGACATCCGCCTTGGCAAATTGGAGTACAACGGGTCGCGCTATCCACTTCGTATCCTTCGTGGCACTCGCACTTTTCTGGTGAAGAGCAGAATCCGTTCTTACATCCATTCTCACAGATCGGTTCGCAACGGTTCGCGGTGATCCTATATCCCTGATGGCAGGCACAGACTCCAGGCAAAGCACAGAATCCGTTCTCGCACCCCTCGTCGCAAATGGGAACACACTTGCTGTCACTTTCCTTGCGAAAACCTTCATGACAAGTACATTGTCCTGGAGCAGAGCAGTGGCCATTTTGACATCCGTTTTGGCAAATTGGAGTGCAACGGGTGGCGCTATCTACTTTGTATCCTTCGTGGCATTCGCACTTTCCTGGTGAAGAGCAGAATCCGTTCTCACATCCTTTCTCACAGATCGGTTCGCAACGGTTCGCGGTGGCCTTTCTATATCCCGCATTGCAGGAACAGTTTGCGGGAGAGGCACAGTAGCCATTGTCGCATCCTCCCTCGCAGATGGGACCACACCTATTATCACTCTCCTTTCTGTATCCTTCATAGCAGCTACACATCCCCGGCGAGGAGCAGTACCCATTCTCACATCCTCCCTCACAAATTGGAGAACAGCTGCTCTCGGTTTCCCTGCCAAAGCCTACGTTACAGGCACACTTTTCTGGTGCGACGCAGAAGCCATTTTTACAAGCGTTCGTGCAAACCGGAACACATCTGCTCTCACCATTCATTTCGTATCCTTCGTTGCAGGAGCACTTTCCAGGAGAAGAACAGAATCCATTCTCACATTCCTCTTCGCAGATCGGCTCGCATTTGCCCTCGGTATTCATCTTGAATCCTTCGTTGCAGGAGCACTTTCCAGGAGAAGAACAATAACCGTTCTCGCATTCAACCTTACAGATTGGCTTGCAGCTGCTAGCAGTAGCCTTGCTATATCCATCAATGCAGGAACAGTTCCCCGGAGAAGCACAGTAGCCGTTCTCACATCCACCTTCGCAAATTGGCTTACAGCTGGTCTTATTATTCATCTTGAATCCTTTGTTGCAAGTGCACGTTCCTGGAGAGGAGCAGTAACCGTTTACACAGCCTTCCTCACAGATTGGAGAACACCTACTCTCGGTATCCTTGCCGAATCCTTTCAGACACGAACACTTCCCCGGCGAAGCACAAAATCCGTTCTCACATCCCCCCTCGCAAATGGGAGCACATTTGCCTTGGGCATTCATCTGAAATCCCTCGTAGCATGAGCACTTTCCTGGCGAAGAGCAGACTCCGTTCGCGCAGCCGCCGGCGCAAAGCGGAGAGCAGGCGCCATCCCGCATGGAGTATCCCTCGTTGCATGTGCACTCGCCTGGCGCCGAGCAGAATCCGTTGGAGCAGCCCGTACAAGTGGGCAGACAAATGGACTCGCTGATGGCCGTGTACCCAGGCAAACACTCGCATATGCCCGGCGCCGTGCAGTTCCCGTTCATGCAGCCCTCGTCGCAGGTGGGCACACACTGCCTTTTGGCATCTCGATGGTAGAACTTGTTGCACTCACACACGTCCGGCGCCCGACACACCCCGTTTCCGCATCCGTTATTGCACACCGGCAGGCACTCAAAGGACTTGGAGTTGGGTTTTGGCATGTAACCCTTTTGGCACTCACAGCGATTGGGCGCCGCACAGAATCCATTCTTCCGGGCGCAGTTGTCCTGGCAGCTGGGCAGGCACACCTGCGTTGTGGCGTTGAGGGAATAGCCCTCATTGCATCTGCATCGGTTGGGATCCTCGCAAACGCCATTGGGGCAGCCACTGGGACAGATGGGCAGGCAGTTGCCCGTCTTGGGGTCCAGGCTATGGCTCTTGTGGCAGACGCAACGGTTGGGCGACTGGCAGATGCCACGATCACAGCCCTGGCAGAAAGGCACACAACTGGGGGAAAGAGGATATATTAAGGACGAATTCGCTATCAGGGGAAAGCATCCCTAAAATCAGGCCTTTTACCCATGTAGTTCCCACACAAAATACGTTCATTCAACTCTTCATTTTTAGAGATATATTTTCTCTTAATGAAATTTGCGGAATAATTTACAATAATTCAGAAAACTTTTATAAGAAGCACTCACATATCAGTGCCAAATATGTAAAATATTTCTCCTCCATGCTTGATAAATACAAGGCACTTGAAGGCCGTAATAAAATATTATTATCTGCTTATTTAAGCAAAATAAAAAAATGAACTTTGGCCGTCTAACGGTCTTGAAGAGGATGTAAGTAATTCAAATTAGTCATTCGCAATGAATTATGATATAGTTGGTGTTTTATAAGGAACTGATAGGCAGAGAATTTATGGAAGTACTCAGTATATTGTGCATTATGTTTCCGTTGCTACTCACCGATTAGACGGCAGTTTGTTCAAGTTAGTGTAACCCCTGTTACAGGAGCACACATTCGGTTTGGTGCACTTGCCACTTCCACAGTCCACAGTGCAGGTGGCAATGCATTTCAGCCACTTCTTGATACTTGTGTCTCTCCTGTAACCCTGACAGCAGGCTCGTACTTTTCTTTCCTAAATCAAAATGAATAGGTAACAATGTAGTTATTGGGAAAACTAAGAAAACGTGCCAGACTTACTATGCGCTTCCCCCTGACAGTTATCGTACTTGTCTTCGTACAGATCTGGGCTGCGGCTAGGCCACAGAGTAGGGAAATTATTAAGAGTTTGCCCGTCCACATGGCAGCTTTATAAGTCCAACTTGCTGGGTTCCGTTTAGAACTGAAACTAAAGAGACCTCGCCAAATATAAAATCGCAAGAGCCTCATTTTCTGCGATCCAACATATACATATATGTAGTCTTGATACATGGCCTCCGATTGAAGAGGGCTTATCGGTCTAAGTCAAGCGAGTGTAGTGTCGCAGCTGGGAAGAAAATGTACCAAGCTCAAGAGTCGGGAGACAAAAAACGGGGCCGGAGGCTTCTGTTTCTTATCACCATCCACGGGATGCATTCTGTATATGTACTTTCTAATGAATGCACATATCCTATAGATTTAAAAATACTCCTGTATTATCAAGATGTTTATAATTATAAAAGAGACTTGTTTCTCCGAAGTGTATTTCCAGATAAACTTATATTTTCAAAATTACTTATTATGCCTTATAATAGAATGTTCTTTCAATGGTTTACGTTGTCGAGTATTCACAGTATATGTAAAAATATATATCTAAGGAAACTATTAAATAATTCCTAAGGCAATAGGCAATTCTCTTATTTCTTTCAATATCTTCAATTAATTGCAAGTATATATATATTAATATATATAAGGTTCTAAAGCCTATTCACAGTTTTACTGAATTTGTTTTACAAGCGAACTTAACCCATAAAATAAAAGATATCAGCTATATCGAAGCTCTCTTACAATGCCTAGAAAAATGCGAAATAAGAACCAAGGCAATTCCTGACATATCAACAGGGCCGCGACATCGTTAGGGAGTCAGAGAGCCAGCGCTATATAGTTCAGCTATAGTATTCATTGCACTATAGACGTACAAAGTTCTCGGACTTCTATTTGTCGTTTTGGCGAACGAGAAACATTGAGATCGCTTACAAAGATGCTGCCGCCTCTCCATTTAATGATTTTATTATGGCAGTTAAAGTTTTTATTTCACCTGACTCGAAGCAATTAAGTTTGAGAGGTACGAGTACGAGTTCGAGTATTTGTGCAAACATTTTTTACGCTTCCATATAGATACATACACATGTAGTTGATGGCGTTTTTTCCAGCCAGATATTAAATTAGCTTACCGGTTCGGTGGCAAGGTGAAGTCGCTACAGTTTCAGAGTCGCATGTAACAACAGCAATAACAGTAGCCACTAGCTACTACACTGGGAGAACGTATTTGGTGGCTTATTACCTATAAACTAAACAAATTATTAAATATAAAAAAATGAAATATGAGTTACATAGCACTAAACATAGGCTAAACACCGTTGGGATTTCCCAAGCAGAGATGTACTTTTATAAAATATATTAATACTAAACTCTTTCTTTAAGTTGCTAAAGCTTCGTTTCTTATGAAAAATTAAGATTTTGTGCCTAGACTTATTAAATATGGTTCAATTGTAGTTCATAGTTTCATATGAACAATATTTTAAAGTGTACAAAACTCGTACTTTATATGCAATAATAAATATGGAATAAATTGCATTTCGTAGCACGAGTAATTGAAAATTGCTTGATTCTGGTATTACCCAAAGGCCTCATGCTCGATTCATCAAATTCTCCCAAGTCGCAGGCTATATGTATATATAGTTCAGATAAAAGCAGACACCGTTCCCAGTTGAAACTCATTCGTTTCTGGCGCGCGCCAAACTCGATTAGGCAGCCGCCTCTAGATATTTCCATTGTGACATAGTGAGAGTGATTCTGAGAGTGATTCCGAGAGTGAAGTGACAGTGACGACAACTTTCCACGATGCACATAATTGGTTTACTGATACTGCTCCAGGCCGGCCTCCAGGGAATCGAGTGCGTTGGGTTCTATACGGAAAAGCGTAAGTGAGTTACGTAAAAAATCCAAGTTCAAAAAGTGTCTGAGAAATCATTATTAATTGAATTAATGAAATAGACAAATAGATACATTTATAATTGTAATAGCTGTCAAATGATATCATATACTTTGCAGCCTCCTACATAGAATCCTGCCGCATTTACGAACCGGAGTTCACAAAATGCTCAACACGCTCCATCCAGGGATTTATGAACCAGCTCATCAAGGGTAGGACTAAGCCTCAAATGTTAAATAAATAAACTCAAATATACTATGATTTACAGGCATTCCCGAAATTGAGGAATCCTTTGGTCCTATCGATCCCATGCGGCAGGATCAGCTGGTGTTCAAGCAGGACAACAGCGATGTGGCCACCCTGGCGGCCAATCTCACCGAGATGGAGATCCGCGGCTTTGGCCAGATGGTGATCAAGGAGAGCAAGTGAGTTTGTAATCGAACAACAGCTGACTGAGGTCGTTGGCTGGGAAATCCCCAACCGGCTGAGAGCTTTTCTTGAATGTTATTTCTAGGAATACGAAGCCTATTAAATCGATTTAAGGCTTTAAAATTGTCTATAACAATAGACTGCCATAATAAAATATAATTAATCAATAAAAAAAATAAATAATTATAAATAAATAAATAATAAATAAGTTTTAGTTTTACCAGCAGTTTTTTATTTAAGCAATTATGCTCAGAATGACAGTAATAATGATACAAAAATGTAATGCAAACATTTCTCACTTAAAAAATAAATAGTTTGACTCAATAAACACAAAATAAAATTAAGTGGATTCTAATTAAACTTAGCTACATACATTATTATTATTATTATATATTTCCTTTCAGAGTAAGCAAAAAGGACTTTAGTTGGCTGACAAAGATCTACCTGCCCACGATGAGCATGGATGGCATGTACAAAATGGTCGGTCGCATTCTGCTGGTTCCCCTGCATGGCGCCGGAAAGATCTCCATGAAAATAGGTACGGTAAAGGCATTTCCACCTGTCCACCATTAACCCCGCTCATATTGACAGATGATCTGAACATTCTGATGAGCACCAAAACCCACCTGTATGAGAAGGGCGGCTACACCTTCTACAACATAACGTCCGTGAAGGTGAAGCTGGAGGTGGGCAGGGTCCACACGAATATGGAAAACCTGTTCAATGGCCACAGCAAGGAGGTGGAGAGAAGTACGAATCTGTTCTTCAACGAGAACTGGCAGGATTTGTTCGAGGCACTAAGGCCCTTGGTGGACGAGACCGTGGAGCGAACCCTGCACGACATGCTCCACAAGACGTTCTCCATATTCCCGGCCAGCTTCTTCGTAGAGGATGTACCAAACTCGCTGACCCTGTACGGTCGCAAGTCGCAGATGATCAATTAGACAGGGAGGGCAGTCCCTGTACTTCGAAATACAAGTCTCCGCTCACTTCATGAAATGTATTTTGTAATCTTGATTCAGAAAAGGGGTAAGTCCCTCCTCCCGAGTGGTTAGACTAGTCGTCGCTGTTAGTGTAACTTAATAAATGCTTAGCTTAGAGGTATCCTAATATGGGATGGCACACTGCTTCTCCTCCTGCTCGAGTGTTCAGTAGAACCAGTCGTACTTGAGATAGTCGCCCTCGTGCTTCAGCGCCGCGATCGAGGTGTGACGGACGTGGCCGGTGCGAGCGAAGATCCGGCGGTTGCCCACCGGCTGCAGGGTCCGGAAGTTGTCCACCAGCGCGCCGTCCTGCGTGTCCGACAGCTGGCGGAAGCGGGAGATCTGCTTGGGCGAGATGGGGATGGGGTCGGGGAACAGGATCCAGGTGACGGCCTCCGAGCAGGGCGGCGTGGTCAGGGAACCTGCCAATGGTGAGAAAGTGGCGTTAGAAATGTGCTTCTTATTGTTGATACATGTATTGATTTATTACTAAAAATTATAGGAACTGCAAACTAAACAAGAGCTGGTGGCTTGGTAATAGTACAAGTATATCGAATTTTTTCGGCCCTGGCGTCAAATATCATTACAGTGCTGTCATCCCTAGTTGGATTGACATCACATAGATTGGGATTGCTAGTAGACACCGATTCGATGTCAGGTAATAATCACCAACGGCTGAGAAGCTCTGAAAGCCTGCCCTGAATACTAATTGCCACTGTGTCACTCCCTCTCTAAACTACACTGGAGATTTAATTTGTTCTCTACTTTGAAGTCTCTAATCTCTTAATAATTTTTTTCCATGTACCTACCCTTGTAGGTGTAGAACTTGTCCACATCCACTCCGGCAATCAGCGATGAAAGCGAGAAGGTGACGTTGAGCGTGGCCTCCTGATTGGCATCGGCAATCAGATGCAAGTGCCGGTTAATGGTCACCAGCCCCTGGCCCTCGTCCTCATCCAGCTGTCCGGGATAATAGGTTTTTAAATCATTCGGATTGAGTCCACCTCGCCCTACTCACATTGAAAAAGAAACCGAGAACGGCGGCTCCGTCGGGATGATTGAGGGCCTCGCCAATGGTGGCATACTTCTTGTTGCGATGCACAATATGCATCTCCATGGTGTAGCGGATGTCGTTGATGACGTGCTCGGAGCCCCGGTTGTTCTTGTCGCCCCAGTGGAAGTGCAGGCCCTCTATCTCGAACTCCCCGGGAAGTTTGGCACCCCGGATGTAGGGCAGGAAGTCCTCGCCCACCTCGCTCACATTGACCTTGGGTATGCCAATGGAAACTGTTGGGAGGGCACAGAATTTTAATTAGTAATGTTAGTAATTAGAACTCTTGTTATATTGCTCACCCGTGTGTCCGTTGTTGACCATTTTCAGCGGATACGGCAGCAGGTTGTGATAACCAATCATGTCCACCGCCGGCATGTGGACGGATATCGTCTGTAAAGGTCAAGAAATCCTAATATTATGTGTCTGATTGGGATTTGGATTAAGGAGGAATCTTACCCGGCTGGTGGCGATAGCAATGGGAGATTGGGTCTTCCCAGCACAGTGGCCATGATGACGAGCCCAGCGACGCTGGTTGGGCTCAGAGTAGCCGAAGACATGGCTGTTAACAGCTGGAAGAAAGTTGAAGTTAATTACCTTACGGTTCAGTTATAAATTAATAAATTACTTATGTTCCCAAATCAAACCCAATATAAACAAAATTTTTCCGGTGGCCTAAAGCATTAGGTCAGGGCTTTCTTGTTCATCACAAAATAAAGCCACCATCAATTTTCCCTAGGAATGCGCACCTTAGTCCTTAATCGGACAAATTAAAGTGCTTTCCCCCGGCGTGCAGCCCCCGTCAGGCGCAATCTGTAATCTTGGAGCCCGAACGATGGATGAGTGATCACGTGCCCCGTACGGGTCTTTCAACCCCTTCGCACTTGACCTTCTCCCGTGCGTTTTCCGGGGCTATCTCTGACATATACGAGCACTCGTGAATTACGGCATAACAAATGGGGGAAGCAAGCAAATATTTAACGACTCTTTCTTTTTTTAGTCAATGGCTGAGCAAATAACTAGAGTAAGTAAGTATCTAAGGAAAGCGCGACGGAGAGTGCCAGCGTCAAGGGCACGGCGTGGCAATAATAATTAGATATCGTCGCGATTGATATTGATATATAGTAAGTAGATCCAGATAATGGCGGGCGCAAACAATTTTCATTATTTTCCATGGAATCTTTTGCAAGGCGAAAGGAAAGCGCTTATTTAAAGGCTAATTTGCATGTGATTGGTGATAATTTCTGTTTGCAGAGCTCTCGGCTCGGAATTAACGTATCATATGACAGCGACCACACACACCCTTGATGAATTGCTCTAATTAGGTGTTTATTTGTAATAATATAATATATTATAATATTTGTTTCGGGCCTTAGATAGTAAGTATATTGCTTCAGGTATGTCATACATAATTGTATAGATATTAATGTGTCCAGCCACTTCGTTGTAATCGAATTTAAATTTAAATGCTGCTAAGCCAGTTGGTAGCTAGATAATTAACTGTCACAGAAAGTGTAGACTACTAATGTTAACTTGAGTATGTAAATAATATTGATGGAGTTTCCTTTTGGACTCTTAGCACCTAAATCAGTTCGGCCAGCAATAAAATGTCTTAATTGACAGCTTCAAGTGGAATAAACACTATTAAACTGGTCGAAATTAGTTTCGTGAAGTGTGTACTTATGACTGCTAATGCCCAGATCCCCCGTAATATCAGGTATTGACATTTCGTAACTGATATGGGCCAGAGTCACACGCGTTTCGAGAAAAGTTATGCACACAGAGAGAAACCGGCTCCAAAGGAGTGTCACATGATGGATTTCTTACTTATATTTATTCAGAGGAGTTTCACAATATGGTTAACTTGATATTTTTACGTTTAATTTATAAAAAGTTCAGTAAAATATTTGGTAAATATATCCAATTATTTAATTATCAAATATATATATTTTACCATTAAATTTTTTCAATTAATCAGCTCGTATGTATATAGGCATCTATAAGAATTAATAATTCATTTTCTTTTTTTCTGTTTACCAATCAAACCGCCAATTATTCCTTGTTCAATTTTTAAGGCAATATTTAAATGTTAAAAAATAAATATAATATTTATACAAGCTTTGAAAAACTGTTCTAATTAATCTCCTTCTGCCTTATATAACCGAATAGACACCATATTTCTCACTGTGCACTCTTACAAAAAATACCTTGGTGCCATGACTATACCCGGTACTACGTAGTCACAGGAACTTCGCGCGAATAGATATCGATTTATGGTTCTAACTGCTTTGCTTCAAAAATAAATATCTGCACACCTTGGACCCCCCACACAGGTGACTCAGGTGTCGGATGACGTTAAAAGAATTAACAGGAATCTGCAAATATAATTACCTTGCGTCCAGCAGAGCATCAAAAGCGAAACCTCGCAGATAAGGGTAAACTTCATTGTGAAAGATGATAGATGAATCTCTAAGGAGCACTCCTGACTAGAGGGAGAGCGGCTATAGCACCTTTCGATCGGCTGACAGATTCTAGACTGCGCGGACGATTCGCTGGCGAAGCACCTTCACAACTTCCTCAGCGGGCAGTCAACGAACTACTTGAAAATTCGAAAGCTGAAATCCCAGCCCGAAGCGCGTGCACCGCACACTCACACACACACAGTCGGAGGCGCACGAACGGCCGCCGACGACGACGATCGATCGATATATGGGATCGGATCGGAAATGGAATCGGTATAGTAGAGGGCATAGTGCAGGCCAAGTCACTAAGTCACCCACTTAGACCTACAGCCTGTACCACCCGGCGTATACTTAACGCCCGCCACACGGCGTATACTTAACGCGACAAAGAACGTACATTTTTCGGGGCCGCCCTTGTCGATCAAATTCCCTTTTCCATTTCTGCTGCCAAAAAACTTGTCATAATTCGCACCTAATGCCGCCACAGCAAAAGTGGTAACTGCCTTCGATCACTCCTGATAATATTTTGTTTTGCATACACAATTTGCCCGATTTATTATTTATTTGCTCGCCGTTCGCTGTTTTTTTGTTCTGCTAAGCGTTACTAAGCCAACGAGTCAACGCGATGACAACGTCATGCCGAAAGTCGCTAATTGGAAGCGGGGTCCTCACAATAAACCAGGCGATCGATCGCAATCCGAGGCAAGGCGGCACATTCATTGAGCGATTTTTCGCACGTTTTACAGTTTCGACTCGAGAGCTGGGGGCTTCATTATTTCGATCTCTGTAACATCGGCGTTACACTCGCACAGAACGGCGGTTCGTGATCCACATGGCGAATGTGTATAACTATATGGAGCAGAGCATTCTGATATCTATTTATATCTTTATGGTGGTCACACGAACTCGGATATATTTGCCATTGAATCGCCCAGACAGACATTTAAGAGCCAAGGCTCAGACAGGCCATAAAACTAAGTGAGTCCTCTTGATGGATGGCGAGGCAAAGCTACCAAACTTTTCAATGGAAAAACATATCAGTCACAACTATGTTCAGAGGGAGAGTTAACATCGCCTAGGCTGGGCCCAGGTCTTATTTTCGATTTGTAAATGGTGAGTTATATAGCGATTCTTAACTGTAAACAAAGTTTTCCAGTGGCCTCAACTTACGCAATTTTCGGTGGCCCAGCCTAAACTGTTAAGACAAGGGTTTGCCCTTTATCTGAGCGATACTTATGAATGAAAATTTAATATGATAAATATGAAATAGTGAACTTATGGTTTTTAGTGATTTTTAACTTCCTTGGAGGACGAATAACAATTAAACTTTTACTCGTCCAGCTGCTCTAATAATATTGTTTAAATTTATGTAGAGAAAAGTATAAATTTGGCATACATGTTTTTATGTTAATATTTAATATGGACGATAGGCTTTAGCGATACAATATACTTCACAATTACAATTCGTTTAGGAGTTTTTTTTTTTGCTAGAAAATAGTATTAAAGTCATTAACAAATCTTAAAAAATGCATTTTGCCTTGTGGAGGGAAAAAAAGCAGACAAAACTGATATTAAAAGAAAAATAATAACATTTTACCAGCCAATTCAATCCAATTAAAATCAGTTAATTTTATTTCGCAAATAATTTAGTTACCGGTTCTAGTCTAGTTCAGCTTCAACAGCAATCAGTGGGCTTTCCCATTGCTAATTTAATTGTTTGAACACGACATTGTGCGGAGAGCCGCCAATGATTGCCGAAAAAGGTGTCAATATTTGTCAGAAAATAATCGCATGATTATCACATGAGCGCCAGAGCTGGTCGGAGAAGGAGGAACTCCTCCGAGCCGATTGATATGATATGATCTAGAATGCAATTGATTATGCAAACGTCAGACACATTTTGCAGCGGAATATCTCAAATATTTGCTATCGATCACCAAGTCCACACAACGCCTCCGTTCGATCAATAATACCTGGCGTAGTTCATCAATATCGAAGTGTGTTTTATCTGAAGATCACGTGCCAGCAATTAGCAACATTTAGTCGAAGCTGTTTGTTGTTTATCTTGGGTCCGGGACTTGTGAAACTCGTAGTTCGTAAATGAAGACGCCAAGATCAGCTAATAAAAGGCTGTAACAAAGACAGATCGCAACACGGCGCACTTAAAATGCTCCGCCAGTCGCAATAACTCAATTATTTGGCCATAATAAACCAACATCAAATTGAATCGAGACGATTTTACGAGCGATCTGGTAACTAGACGTGCTCCCTGCATAATAAATACTTAAAAAGACATTAAACGAGGCGCTGAAACACGAATCCCCGAATACCAATCAATCTCTCGGGTGCACACTCTCTCGCCCAGTTTTGCATAGAAGGCGCACCTGCACATTCGTGCTGGGAATGTCAACTGTGCGCTACAGTTTTATCAATTAAAAACACCTAGACTGGGCCAAGGAATCCGCGCAGAATACTCTATCAGTGCCTCAGATCGAATATAGCGCTGGCGTCATCCGAAAGTCCGACAAACATATCAATTCCGGAGACACTTGCGATTTATTTTTGGCCAGAATAGCAACTTCTCCGTCATGAATGGCTTAAAAATAGCACATTACTTATCGGCCCATAATTGATTGCCTGGGACACGCAATTGGATGCTCAATCAAAAATTCGGCCTTATCAATTGGTTATCCCTTATCTGCCGGCCACATCTTGTTGCATACTTTTCTGGTCGTAGCCAGCGCCTAAAAGATGGAACAGACCCTCCGTCGTAGTTGAAACGTACAAAATCTTTATTACAAATATGCAATGCACTTAGGTAGGGTATAATTTATAAAATAATAATAATAAATGATGATAAATTACTTTTCTAAACAATATGCAACAAATTTTGGGGTAAGGAACTGCTTAAAATGGCAAATGTCGTACTGAAAATTGCAACTTTGGCAACAGTTATGGCTTACTTTGGTTTAGAATTTACAAAATCAATTTAAATTAATTGCTACAAAATGCTAAAGAGGGTTGAGTCAAAACTAACAACTACTATTCGATGAGTTTGCACTTTAGGTTAAAGTTTGTTTGTCATAATTTATAAATTTATATAGAACTATGAAGTAGAATTGACTTCCTGCTCCAGTCCCTATTTTCTTTTTCGCTTTTTCTTTTGTGTTTTTTGGTTTTCAGGTTCAACGAGTCCAACTTCTCCTCCAACTATCAATGAAGATTTAAGTATAGAGAGGTATTTGATAGCTGGCAAGTCAAAGTGATGTTTTCTTTTTTGTTTTGTGGTTTTAGGCAGTTTAGTCCTGCTTTTCCTCTTTGGCGGACATGAAGAGCTTCTGGCAGGTAAAGGTCATTGAATCTATAAAGGAAAAAGTTGGAGAATTTGGGGTTGCTTGGTTGGTGTCAAGGCTCACCAATCGCCTGCTGCACCCATTTGGGCTTATTCTTCCACACGACGCCGCCGTAGTAGAACGGTATGCCAATTAGGGTTATTAGTACCCCCATGCCGACCTCGTAGGGCGCCACATAGATGGGCACGATGACCAGGAAGCCACACACGATGACGAATAGGGCGGGTATCCACACGGCGACCTGTCACAGACACAGATAGCAAAGGATTATACACATGAACTTTTAGTTATAAATGGCTTACTAATATTTTACCTCGAAACTACTTTTGTTAAAAAAAATTACGAAATAAAAGTGCTCATGCCATAAGAAGAAAGGACACGCGGGAGTGACGGACAGTTACATAAAAACTTATAAAACCTAAGACTAAACACCAAAACATTTTGGTAACTCTGATTAACCCAAGCTCACCTTAATTGGCCGATCCATGCTGGGTCGGGTGTAACGGAAATATAGCACCGCCGATACCGACAGCATTATAAAAAACGATTCCACAATGCTGGCGTAGGTGATCAGCACATACACATCGCTCACCACAAGCATCACAATGGAAAGAAAGCACTGAGAGTGGGACAAAAACCAAATCAATTAGGGATTAATTACGTAATACATCTTTTGTGCGCTAATTGAGGGGCGCAGTGCTCACCAGAAACACGAGCGAAGGCAGCGGGGTGTAGCTCTTCACGCTGATGTGAGACAGTATAGCTGGCATATGTCCGTTGCGGGCTCCCACAAAGCAGATGCGGGAGGAGGTCATGATATGGACGGAGAGGCCACCAAAGGCCGATATGGCCACCATGATTGGGATAACCAAAGAGAAGGCGCCGAGAATTTTATCTCCAAAGGTCTGCGTAAAAGAGAGAGAGGGAGAACAATTGAAAATAGTTGACAAAGCCGATCTGGTTTAATTAAGCGACAAACAATTGTGTTTTCGATCAAATAAATGAACATTTAAAAGCTATAAATAGCTAGAAAATGCCCCAATTAAAATGTTACAATCTAAAGCCTAAGTTAAGTTAAAGTTCAACCGTTCTCTGATCTGTTTTCCCGTCTGATCTGATCGAATGGGGAATCAGTGTCATTTGGATTCTCACCACAGCAATGGCATTGGAGGCAATCATCTCGGTGGGCGACAGCACCGCTAGATAGGCCATGTTGGCCAGCACATAGATCCCGGTGACTAGAGGCAGTGAGATGTAAATGGCGCGCGGCAGATTGCGGTACGGATCCCTTAGTTCCTCGGTCATAAAGTTTAGATAATTCCAGCCGGCATACGAAAAGATGCCGGAGTAAAAGGCCACCGATAGCTTGCCGGGATCAGTCTCAGTATTCTCAAACGGCCTCTCAAAGTTCTCCATATTTCCCATGAACATCCAGACCAGGCCCACGATAATGATCATTACCAGAGCGGCGATTTTGGTAAACATGATAATGTTCTGCATCTTGGTGGTTACTTTCATATAGTATGAGTTCAGGTAAGTGAGGAAGCAGATCGTTAAGGCGGCCAGCAGCTGCAGGGCCGCCTTGGGTATGTGACAAGCACCGCCGAAGAAGGGTTCCAGCACATACGAGGCGAAGGTCAGGCCCATAATCGCATTGGTTGTGGGTCTGCAAAAGATAAGGATACATAATCAGTGGAAATTTAACGCAGACTGCATGTTCAGTTCGATTATATTCGCATGCAGCAAATGGAAAAACAAATATTTTTGCTTATCACGGGACTCGAAATGTCAAAAATAGCAGGCAGTAAAACGGAGCGGAACTGCCCCAATAAATAAGTGTACAGAGTGTAGATTATGGGTGATAAGGGTCTGTATTTCACTTTCTTCGTTATACAAACTTTCCTGCATAGAAATATCAACAAATGTACTTTAAACTTGACCTTGTTTCTAAAAGAGAGGGACTGGAATACCTCAAGAACACCAAAACTAAGAAGGGCAAAGCCAGTACAAAGGGTTCCTTAACTTGTAGGGCTTGCAGGCTCTAAATCTCACACAAAAAAAAATCAATGTCACGTTGATAAGGAATTACGAAATCGAAATAACCAATTATTATCTTTTTTGTTATGAAACCTATGTACATATGCCTATTTATAATTGGACTGATAAACAAATCAATCAGCATTCAGGGAATTTTTATACCTTTGTATTCCGTTCTTTACAAAAGTTCCTATAAAGTAAAAAAAAAGAAGAACTTAATCTAAAGCTCAGCAATACTCACACAAATATCATCATGGCATCCCACAGATATAGAAAAGCCGGCAAAGACCCGTACGCCTCGAAAATATAGGCATAATCGCCGCCAGACTTGGGTATCGCAGTGCCCAGTTCCGCGTAACACAGAGCTCCGATCATCGACAGCAGACCGCAGAGAACCCAGATGACCAGGGATGTGCCCACTGATTCCACCTCCATGATCACACCCTTGGGTGAAACGAAGATCCCGGATCCGAAGATAATGCCCAAAATGATGGCCACGCCTTCCAGCAGACCCAGTTGCTTCTTGATCACCACACGACTGCTGTCCGATTCAGCAGATCCTTCGCGATTTTGTGACGGTTCGTGGGGATGATTAGACGGATTAGTACCGTTGCTGGAGGGCACTATGCTGGATGGTGGGTTTCCGGAACTAGGTGTGAGGAGGACCATTTCGCTCGAGGGCGATTGCAGTTCATCTGATACAGCCATGGTTCGGTTTTAGCTGAAAGAGAACAAACGGGAAATTAGAAAGAGGGTAAAACTATACAAATCTGTATATAGAATGGGATTTAAGATAAAGGGATACCTTGCAGACATAGTATAGGATTTCAGAAAACTATATATTAGGAAAATACAATGCAATAAATACAAAATAATGCTTAGCCCTGTGACAAACGTTATCAGATTCGCTATTCACTAAATTTCAACCCAAAAGGGAAGTGGAAATGAAAGGTCGTCTTTATGTCCTCCCTTTTTTATTGGACCGATCAAATACTTTGTTATCCTTGTCCTGGAGCGAGCGAGGGAGCTCTCGGCGGTGACACAATCTTCGCACGCGACACTTGGAATCCAACTGTAACTGGGAATCTCTCTGGCCGTTGTCCCGTTAATTGATTAAACGAGGCAAGTGTATTTGTGGGTGTGCCTCCGCTCGCTGACTGGTGTGTGGGTGTGCTTCCCGTGAGAGTATGTTTATTAATGTGTATTTTTCAATTGTATGCGGCGGCAGGGCTTATCTTCTCCTGACTTGTGCTTCTTGGTCTTCCTCTTATTTGCCGCCGCCGGTTAGCGCTACTTTGTTTTGCTCCGCTCTTCGTCAGCTGGCTGTCTCGCTCGCACTACCACCACAATCACTGCCGCAGCTGCAACTGCTTTTTTCGCACATGCAATCACGATTTGAACTAAAATTTGGACTTTGCGGCACGAAGAATTCGGTTAATGGGTCTGATAAATAAAAGCTGACATCGATGTAACCGCGAAATTTTGCAATCTTCGCGGTTTAATTGTAGAATTGGCACAGTTTTACTTAAAGGTTTTTCAACCCCACGTTTTGGTCATATCTCGGGCGGTGTGACCAGTCGTTAGAGGATTCAAAAATACTTTACTTTAGAGTAACCGTTATTATACCCAATAAAAATAGCAACACAAATTAATTGATTAATTAAAAACACACTATTGGGAAGATTTTTAAGTACTTATATTTATATTTTATCAAGCTATGTGGTTTACACTGTTGTTTTTCTCCTTTGAAGAAGTTTTTACAAAGCCCTCAATGTAAAATCTTAGCCTTCAACGTGTTTCTATCAGAAAAACCATTAAAAAGTTTGTAAATTCCATGTTCGGAACCTTTTAATTCCAAGGTTTTCGGCATCTACTTCTTGTCCTTGGCCTGCAGCTTGTTGTGGATCATGTCCTTGAACTGCGAGAGGATCTTGTTCTCCCGCTTCTGCCGTTCCTCCTTGCTGAACATGGCCAGTGCACGCTTCTCGTCGGCGGAGTACAGCTGGTTCTCCTTACGGATACGCACCGCCTCCATTCGCCGATGCCGGCTGCCGCTCATTACGTAGCCCACGGACTCAAAGTTGGCGATTTCATCGGACGTCAGGCCGATCTCTCCACGCCGGGGAATTCGCTTGCCCTCAGCGATGTAGGCCGCCATGGCAGCTCCTTCGCCGGGCAGCAGGGCCTTGCCAAAGTCCTTTTGGTTGAGGCTGCCACCGGTACGTAGGGAGGGACCAACATCCTCGTCGTTGTTGTTGGAGCTGTCCTTGGTCTTGGACCTGCTGCCACTGGAGGAGGAGCTCTTCTTCTTAGACTTGGCCATTTCCGACTTACTCTTCTTCTTTTTCTTCTTGGACTTCTTTTCCTTTTTGTTTGCTGTGGACTTTTTCTTTTTAGGTTTTTTAATGCCTTCGGCTGTTTTTTCCAGCCAAACATCTTTCTCAGATTCACTGCCGCTGTCCGAAGTGGAGCTGCTGGTGTCATCACTGGAATCGTCGCTGCTGTCCTCGCTGCTGGATTCACTGGAGGAGGAGCCGTCCGAAGAGCTCGACTTTCTGCTCTTTTTCTTCTTTGTTTTCCTGGACTTCTTGGATATCTTTTCAGATTTCTTGCCTTTCTTCTTGCCCTTTTTTTTCTTTTTCTTAGGTCCCACGTAGGAGCCCTTGACCAGTTCCACATCGTCGTTTTCCGGTCGTGTTGGACTCTTGCCCCAAACCTCGGGCACACCCTCCTCGCCAATGCGAACACGCTGGTTCCTGCGCGCATTCACATTGGCATTCGTGTGATGGCTACCGGCGGCGCCACGGCCTCTTTGATGGCTTCTAGTGGACGGTTCAGCAGGATCGTTAATGAAACTACGCTCCGGAGCATGACCGCGAAAGGGGTTCTGCCGCGGGTCGTTATTGTTCTCGTGGAATCGATCGTTGGGCCAACGTTCCACGGCCTTCCTTTGGGATTTTCGATGGCCAGAAGAGCCTCTGGAGGAACTAGGGCTGCGACTGCTGCTGCTCGAGCTACTGGAGGACGCAGAGCGGGTGCGACGACTACGGGGTGCTGCTTTCTTTTCCCTGGAACGGCGGGAGTTGCGATTTGAAGTCCTTTCCTTATGCAGCACCCGCTCTCTGTCTTTTTCCCGCTCCCTGGAAACTGAATTCCGGGTATTCTGGGAGCGGTAACGCTCTCTGGAGTTGGATCTGCTGCGTCGCCGGCGGTCCCTCTGCCGGCTGCGGCTCCTGGTACGTGAACGCATGGCGAAAATCTGAATTTTCAATTAATTTCACCGGAAAATGCAAAACATTTGTTTCGTGCAGAGGTGGACTCCAAGCGATAGCCAAGTAATCGATTATCGATAAGTGCAATCTCTGGGCAACAGCTGTTGCTGCAGGGCCTGGCTGCGGTCACACTAGATCTAAGAAAAAGCAATTGCAAAATTTTTTATGCCCCAAATAAACTCAATTTGAAGCCAATATGTTGTGGGTTAGAAAATAAGTTAGGAAAACATTGCAAATATCCATGGCGCGCATCACTTGGAGAGGTCACTCCAGCCAGGAGCTCCTGTAAGTCGACATTTTGTACATCTTTCCATAGGAAATGTAATAACTGGCAATGTTTTCCTTTATCAATTTCATTTTATTTGCCGGGCGGCAGCGCAATTTGTCGACTGCGTTGGTCCTACATGAAGCACTGCTGGCACTCGCTAACCTTTAACGCCCACATGAACTCCTCCTACGCCTCAGACGTCTGCCTGACACCAATTTTCTGGATCGTAGACAACTACACTCACTGCCTAGGACCGGTAAGACTTGGCGAGAAACTTGGAATTGTTTGTTTGTATAGCTTTATCCCATCAGTTCTTTGTGGTCGGAGTGGCTGCCCTGACCACTGCCGTGGTCAGCATTGCCTACTGGATTGGCTTGCCCTTTTGGTGGGCCAAGAGCCAATTAGTCACCTACTTCCTGCTCGTCGTGGGCAATTGGCTGCTCCTAAATGTGATATTTCACTATGTGATGGCTGTGATCACGCCTGCTGGCAATCCGCCGGAGGGCGTGTCCCTCGTGGAGGCTGTCAGCATGTGTGGCAAATGTATAGCCCCGAAGCCGCCCAGGACGCACCACTGCTCAGTGTGCAATCGATGCATTCTCAAGATGGATCATCACTGTCGTAAGTATCATTGCCTTTGCATTGTTTTCTGTGGTAATCTTCTATTCTTTGGTATGCAGCTTGGCTGAACAACTGCGTGGGCTATGCCAACCATCGGTACTTCTTCCTGTACATGATGTACACCACGCTGGGCTGCCTGTTCCTTATAATTGCCGGCCTGGAGATTGGCCACAAATATCTGTGGCTGGATCATGGAGAGAGCTGGACCGAAGTGGAGCCTCTGGAGGGGCAGCCAGTAAAGTTCAACCTGAGTGGCCATATTATTCCCGTGACCCATCCCAATGAGTACGATGAATTCATGCTGCCTCCGGCTGTGCACAACCTGCCCACGCCCTTGCTGGACACGGATGCCCCATCGCCTGCTAGACGACGAGCCCTGTGGTTCATGGCCTTCACGCTTGTGTCGGTCGTCTTAGCTCTGGGTACCCTCTCCATCTGGCATGCTAAGCTAATAACACGCGGCGAGACGAGCGTGGAGTCGCACATCAACGAGGCGGAGCGCAAAAGACTCCTACAGCAGCAACGCATTTATATTAATCCGTACAATTTTGGCCCCAAAAAGAACTGGAACCTGTTTTTGGGATTGGTAAGAGGCAGATCCTTCTGGCGAACTGTTTTGCTGCCCTCCTGGCACAGGCCAGAAGGAACTGGCCTCAGTTTCCACACGGTACATGATGCCCCCTTCGAGGACGAGTGGCCATAGATGAAGTTGTGAGTTGTCTGTTTAGCAGAATTTCTAAGTTTTAAGTTAAAAGTTAACCTTAAGCTTAACTAGTGTAGATGTAGGTATTTCTTCGACTCCAAAGTTCCCTTAAAATAGTCATAGTTAAAGAGCAAATGCCAGGACATTTATGTACTTTGTTTCCATAGCGATAAGAGCACAACGACGCTTTTTATACATACCTTAGTTTAATAATAAAAGAAAGACATGCAGTTAAAAAGCTAACCTGTTGTGGTTGCCCTTGACAGCCTGTACCTTGAAGGGTTTTGTCAATAGAAGGTGTAAAAGAACTTTCCAGTTGAACTTGAAAGGATGTCGAAGGCTTCGGGCTCCGAGGACGAGCCGCTGGTGCCGGATGATTTCGATGATGATTTCTACAAGGAGCTGTGCGAAAAGATACCCGAGGTAAGGCGGCAGCAAATATTGACGAATGATTAATTCCTATACCTATTAATTCTATTTAATTGCAGGCCACGAAGGCGTTGCGGCAAAAGGATACTCCCAATAATGCCGACAATGTCCAGCGGTTGCTCATTTGTAGCTCTCGCTACAAGAGCGATCTGCGTCTGGAGAAGGAACGCAGCCAGGAGCTGCGTAAGGAGATTGAAGGACTCGAGGCTCGATTGGAAACGGCGGCGCGAGTGAGCAAAATGGACATGGCCACCATTGAAGAGCTGAGGGGTGTCATAGGTAGGTACTATCACTATTTATTTAAAGAAACAGGTAATAACGTTTGTGATTAGAGGGCGCTTGGAAACAGAAGGATGCTGCCCAGATCCGTGAGCAATCTGCCCAGGACGAGGTCTTGAGTTTACGGGAGAAACTAGACGAATCGGAGCAGATGGTGGTCCATCTCAATGAGAAACGTCTGGCTATGAGCAAGCGGGACGATGGCAAGGAGCGGGAACGCCTCACCGCAGAGATAAACGATCTAAACAAGCGCCTGAACCTCCAGCGAGCATATGCCACCGAACTGGATAGCACCATTGAGGGATTGGAGGCCAAGAACAAGGAGTTGCTCAAGCTGTTGGATGTAAGATTGATTAGGATTGTATTTATCTTCTGAAACTAAATATATTCTCCCCAGGAAACCTCCAGCGATGCCGTCAACCTGAAACGCAAGGCCGACGCCCTGACCAAGGAGCTGTCGACTATGAAGAGCGAAGAGTCGCGCTACCAGGAGCAAATATCCCAGATGAAATCGGCCAACGAGATCCTCACCAAGGTGAAAGTGCGTCAAAATCTGCAGATTCTGTCCTTGAAAACGAATCTCGAGCACCTGAACACCCAACACAATGCCACCAACAACAAGCTGGCCAAGATCACAGTCGATCTGGAGTACACGGTGCAAGAGAGGGATAAAAATAAGCGAGCGCTCAACCAACGCATCAACCTACTCAAAGTGCGCGAGGATGAGCTTATCAAGGTGCGTCAGGACAATGGCAAACTGGCCAAGTCCCAGGAGACCATAGCCCGAAAGTATGCGGGCTTGGACGAAGCCAAGAGGGAGGTGGAACAGGAGAATATAAGACTCAAGTAAGCACTATTCCACTTGAACTTGAGCCAACTGAAATAATAATCCTTCCAGGACCCAATTGGGCACCCAGGATAAGGAGTTGGAGTCCATGCGCCGC
The DNA here is from genome assembly GCA_008042675.1 of Drosophila seguyi. Lineage (NCBI taxonomy): Eukaryota > Metazoa > Arthropoda > Insecta > Diptera > Drosophilidae > Drosophila > Drosophila seguyi. The sequence goes on along the minus strand of VNJU01002891.1, from coordinate 123,527 downwards.
GTGGTCCATCACTTCGAAAAAAACAACGAAAATCTTACTAAGGAAAGGGACTCGCTGAGGCGAGAAGTTCAGTCGGAGCACCAGCAGCTTGGGCAGACCACAGCTCTGCATCAGGAGGCGCAGCACGAGGTGCGGGCTCTCAAGGACACCATCAGCTCCATGGACATTAAGCTAAAGAAACTCAACGAGGACGCCTGCAAGCTAAAGAAGGAGAAGACAAAGAAGCTGGACGAAATCCAGCACTGGATAGACAAGCTAGATGCATTGCAGAGTGAGTGTACTTATGCCTACACTTGATTCCTTTTCATGTTCCTTCATTTCCAGACGAAATCCACCTAAAGGAAAACTACGAGATCGAGCTGAAGCGCACAATAAGCGATTTGGAGGCCAAGTGCTCCAAGTTCCAGCAGCAGCACGATGTCCTTGTCGGCGAGCGACAGACTCTCCAACGAAATGTCCAGGTAGCCGACGAGGATCGCCAGAAGCTCCGCGACCAGCTGGTCAATCTCCAAGCACTTATCGAGAAGCTGAAGGCGAAGATCGGCTACCGGGACGCAGAGCTGTCCAAGCTCCAGCTGCAGATCGATCGCATGGAAAAGGAGCGCCGTCTGCTGCGCAACGACATCCGGCACGCTCAGCTCGGCCAGCAGCACACCAAGGCCGAGCTATTGGACAAGCGGAAGGAAAACGATCGGCATGCCAAGTCACTGCAGGAGGACGAGCTGAAGCTGGCGCGCCTGCGCAAAGATGCGGACAATCTGATTAACGAAAAGAATGCCATCAGTGCGGCGCTGACCAAGCGGAACGAGGAGTATGAGCGGCTGAAACACAGCCAGGAAAACTTGCAAACTGTGTACGATCAAACCCAGAGGCAGTATACTCAATGCCAAGATGACATTCGTCTCATGAGCATTGAGATCAAGAACCTGCGTACCGAAAGAGATGTCCTCCGGGCGGACAGAGAGAGTGCTGCGGATCTGCGCCAGGAGCTGCTGCAGATGCATCGCATGCTCAACCAGGAGCGGATCAAGGCCCGCGCCCTGCAGGACGAGATGGTCACCCCAATGAACGTGCATCGCTGGCGCTTGCTGAGCGGCAAGGACCCTGAGAAGATGGATCTCCTTAGCCGGATCAGCATTCTGCGCAGGCAACTGCTCCAGCAAAACGTGGCGGCCACGGAGCAGGAGCGGGCCCTCAACGAGGCCCAGCAGCTATACGCGGCTCTCAAGGAATTTATGCTAAAGCTTCCCAGTCACAAGGTGCGGGCGGAGCTTAACAGTGTCAAGGTGGGCCATCTCAGCAGCTTGGTTTTTTTTTTTTTTTTTTTTTTTTTTTTTACTGAACATTTAATCTTTCCTCCAACAGGCCAACTTATCCGCCAAAGATCGCAGACTCAAAGTGCTAAAGGCGGAGCTCAGTGCCAGGGAGGCGGACGAGAAGTCCAAGAAGGAGAAGCTCGAGGAAATGCGAGTCAGCCTGACCATTACCAAGACCCAGCTACTGGAGGAGAAGAAGCAGAAGCAGAAGCTCTTGGAGGAACGACACTTGCTGGAGCAGATGCACTGCTACTCGGCCCCTGCCCAGTTACCCAGGACCCTGGGCGCAGGCTTCAAGATGGTCAGCAACTTGCTTTAGGAGGTTATTTTTGTCGCTCGAACTAAAGCCTCTAAAACCACTAAACGCCTTTCAATTCTATAAAAGTAATGCTTTAATGCCTTCGTGGTAAAAATGATACCTTGGATAGTAGTTCACAGGAAACCAAAATACATATTTTGACTCCTTTCAGCTGACAATCATGAGGACCTTTAACACTCAGCTGGATGCAGATTCAAAGAACTTTTCAAAAAGGCGGCCGTCGTTTGACTGGGACCTGTGATCTGGCGTGAAATGTCTTTCCAGATGTTGCAGACGCAGCTGCTCCTGGAAGTCCACGATCAGGCGATCCCGCGTCTTCAGGTCGATCTCATTGATCCGAAGCTCAGCGATCATGGCTTTGATGCGGCGCTTCTGTCGACGATTAATGGTTTCCTGCACGAAAAGCTTTTCGTGGACCTGGGGAACGGCCGTCCGTTCCACTTGGCGCTTGTAGGATTCGTTCAGGATTTGGGCCTCCGCCAGCTTTTTGGTCAGGTTCTCGCGCTGGACGGACAGGCGTAGGTTAAGCTTAAGAAGGGACTGCACTTTGCGTATGAGGTCCAAGCGACGCGGGTCCTTGCCGAACAGCACACGCCAGCGATGGATGCGACAGGGGCGGGACAGCTCCTCTGAGTAGGCTGACACCCTCAGCCTCTCCTGGTTGAGCTGCCGCTCCAGTCGGATCACATCCTGGCGTAGCTCCGCCCTATGGCCCACCTCCTTCTCCATGCACTTGTGCGCCATCCGCAGGTTGGTCACCTCCAACTTTAGCAGTCGGATGTCCTCCAGCCGCTGATTGTACTGCCCGGTGCCCCGATCGATGGCATCCTGCATGATGCCCAGCTTCTCCCGCAACAGCCGCAGCTCGTCGTTTCGCCTGACCATCTGCAGGCCCACCAGAGTCTTCTCCTTTTTCACCTCGTCCAGGGCACAGGACATGCCCTTAAACCGCTTCTCATCAGAGTCGATGGTCTGCTGGCTCTGCTCCACCCTGATTTTCATTTTCCGGAGATCGCTGCGAGTGCTGGCCAGCAGGAGGCCCTTGGCATGAATCTCGTTCTGCTTCTGGCGCACCGCTCGGCCCAGCAGTTCGATCTGGTTGCGCAGCAAGGTGATCTCCTTCTCGTTGGCCGAGAGCTCGGTGCTCTGCTGGTTGATCTGGTGCGCCAGTTTGGCCATTGTCGTTTGCATGGTGGCGCGATCGCGAGAGCATATTTCCAGCGACTTGTTCATCATCACTTTATCGGAGTGAAGGGTCTCCATTTGTTTCTTGGTGTTAAAGAAGTCCTGTTGTTTCTGCTGCAGCTGCAACTGGGTGGCCTCAAGGCGCTCTGCCTTGTTGGCCAACGCTTCCTCGAGCCCGCCGATCGACTTTTCGGCATCATTAAGCTCTACGAACAGCTCTTGCTTCTCGCGTGAGAGCTTCTGCATCTGCTGATTCTTCGTGTCCAGCAGCTTGCGGGCTTGCGCCAGGTCCATCTGCACGGCCTCCTTCTGATTGCGCACACCATAGATCTCGTGTCGAACAACAGCCACTGTGTCATTGAGGCGGGTGATCTCTATCCTCAGCTTGTCCCGCGCTCTTATCAATTCGTCCTGTTGGTTGGTCACTTCGTCCAGATTGGCGGAGAGCAACGAAATCTTCTTTTCCAGTAACTTGATCTTGTTTCTGCAAAGGGAGAGAATAAAAATGATTTTTTTGGGCGGAATATAAAAGGAGAAAGTATTTACTGATCGGTCACCGCCTGTTCGTTCAGATCGTAGTTCTTTTTGGCCACCCCACGGAACCGCCGCTCCAAGTTTGCGGACTCGTCCGCCTTCTTCTTGGCATTCTGTTCGGCCTGACGGCGAGCCAACTCTAGATCGGCCATATTCCGCCGCTGGGTGTTGTTCATTTCCTCGGCCATCTTGAGGCTCAACTGAAGCTGAGACTTCTTTTCTTCCTGCTCGTGGCGAATTTTCGATAGATTGTAGTTATCATGCGAAAGGGTTTCATTTCTGTGCTTCAGTGCCTCGTGGGCGGTCGTCATCTCCGCCAAGTCCTGTTGTACATGCTGTAGAGCGAGGATCTGCTGCTTTAACGCATCGATTTCCCTGCCCAGCTGCTGCTGCCGCTCCTGGGCACTTTCCTGTACCACGTGAACCTTGCGTTCCAGCTTAAAGTTAGCCGATTCGATCGTCTTCATACGCACTTGCTGATTAGCGATCGTGTCCTGGGCTAACTGCAGCATATCCTCCAGGTGCTCGGAGTAGATGCGGTGGGTAATCAGGCGCTTCTGGTGGTCTTTCAGCTCCTCGGCAATGCGATCGCGCTCCCGAAAGACTAAGCTCTGCATATGACCCTCCTTTCTGTAAGTGATTATTTTCATAATTAAATCAGGGAATGGGAGGACTTTCAGTTTCTAGTGTTCGCATATTCACCCTGATATTGGCTTGTTGTCTATCTTATGACTCTCTGACTGATCCGCGCGCACCACAGCCTGCAGCTGGAGTTGCATTATCTCCTCGCGATTCTTGGTGGCATCCTCGTTCCGCCAGGCCTCCTCCAGGGACTCGCGCATCTTCTCCATCACCGCCTCCGAGGTGGACGTGGAGCGAAGGGCCAGCTCCAGCTTCTCGTCCGCCGTGTTCACCTTCAGCCGAAGCTTGTTGACCTCGTCCACCTCGGAGGCATAGCGTGCGTGGAGTCTAACGAGGATATCCACGAAGCGCTTGATTTTGCCAGCTACAAAGGAGTCACGGCCGCTGAGGCTCTGCACCAAGAGGTAGGAGTTATGGAAGAACTGTTCGTCGAGATCTACCAACAGATCGAGCTGAGCCGGCTCCACCGTATCCTTAAAGCGTTCAGCCAAGTTTAAGTCGGAGCTAACAGATGCCTTTGACGACTTGCTTGGGGACACCTTGCTCATGATTGTCTTTCGCTTGATCAACTTCATCTTAGGGGTATCAATTAGCGAGGGAAATGGTAAAAAAAAAAACAAACAAAGAAGGATAAAATCCTTCAGGAATCAAAAAAACAACCAAAAATAAACTTGAAACTATCCAAAAAAATCTAACTGTATAAGTGTGAAGTATAAGTGTAATGCATCATGATCGATTTTAGCTCTCTTAAAAAAAAAGTGTTTAACACCATGTTTAAAGTTACTAATTAGAAAAAAGTGAACATTTACTATATTTTTCATCGGTCGGTAGCTGCTTCTTTTACCTTACAAATCGGTGTTGATTTAAAGCTGTAGAATTATAAATTTAAATGAAATCAACTTTTATTTATTTAATGTTGTTTTATTTAAGCATTAAATTGCATATATTTCTTAAACTCAATTTACACACGTCTCTCATTGTTTTTGATACTTTTCTTTATACAAGTTTGAATCAGAAAATATATATATGTTTATGTTTAGTGTGGTATAGTGAATTAATTATTGTTGAAATTCAATTTAAGGATTTCATCTTGCCACATACACATAGGTCTAGGATTAACTTAGTTACTTCCAGCTAGAGGGGTCGGATAATGAAACGCTTTAACATAGGGGAATTAATACATATTAAATTACGATAAATCACAAAGAATGTTTTCGCAAAGATTTCTGCTACAATTAACGCCTACCGTATAATAATCAGCTCATTTGATATAACACCCCGCGAAAGCTAAAAAAATATACATTTATCTATTTAGTAAGGCCTTGGCTAGTGATAAAGGATTTTTGCAAAGTTAAAGCTAAGGTGCTCTTCCCTAAAGCCCAAAAGAAACGAAAAACGACAAACAAAACGTGTTCAGTTTAAAATGCAAGGCGCCATCCCTATCCCTATCCTTTGATATGAACCAAATGTCGTTATATATAGTACGGGATCGAAGCTTTATTGTACACACACTCGTTTGATAGACGCTCAGTTGTTGGTCATTGTTTTGGAATAAAAATATATAGTTATGGTTATATAAAGGATATATATACGATATATATACGCTCTCGCTTCGGATTGGGTTTACGTATAAAATAAAGAAAACAATGTTTGCGATTCACAGTTTGCTTTTCCTCTTCCTTTTTGGTCATCAGCTGCGCCTGCCAGCGCCAAGGGCCAATCCTAAGAGGCGGTGGCCGTGGGACTCTGCAACTGGACGCCTTGAACTCCCTGCAAGCCCGACCGCACCTCACGCACATAGCATTCCCGGCAGACGCGGACCGCCTTGGTCAGTCCATACTTGGGCAGTGGGGCCGAAGAGTTGGAGCAGACGCCGCAGAACACACCGCCGCAGTTGCGGCAATGGTGGCGACGCCGGAAGGCAGTGAAGGGCGTCTGGCAAGCCATGCAGCGCGGTGCCTTGCCATCGGGTATCCAGGCGGGCGGAGCCAGTGTAGTTGGGGCGGAGGTTGGCATCTGGGTTTCGTTGTTACTTTGCAGGCGACGGCGACTGCCGCTCCTGGCGCTCACCGGGGAATTCTGCTCCGAGCTGGAGCTAGTCGAGGAGGCGCTGGACGGCGTGTTGCTGCCAACGGAATTGTTGCGCTGCCGCTGCAGCTGGATCTGTAATTGCTGTTGCTGGTGCTGCTCCGGGTGCTGCAGCTGTGTGCTGCTGTCGGCCGTTGTGCTGGCCGACTCTTGGTCTCCGAGACTCCGGCTCCGCGTCACATGCGAGCGACTGGCGGCAACACCACTTCCCCCGCTGTTCTGCGTCGTCGTCGCCAGGTCGATGGTATGATTTCGCTGGATACTGGCGCCGGCGGAGTGGCGCTGGACAATGGCTGGGTTACCGTTTCTGGCACCTTCTTCACCGGTTCCGCCGGCGCTGAACACATTGTCCAGCTCGGGATTCACTTCCTCCGCTGAGTAAATGCTTTGGTTGGAGCCGGCGCTCTCCTGTATCACATCGTTTTCGGAGGCCCGGAACTCGAACAGCTCCGACTCCTTGGTCTTTTCGGGTATGTCGATCTCCTCCTGGGCAGACGACATGTTCATAAGGAACACACTGCGCAGGATCTGGCGCAGATCGGAGGCAAAGTTCGTCTGCAGCTGGTCGGCGACGCCGGCAATGCAGACGAACAGGCGATGCAGCAGATTCTCGGTGCTCCTGTGGGAATAATTGTTTAAATTTTAAGATACAAGAAGACCTGAGATCCACTCACTTAAACTTGAGGCGTGCCGTGGTGTTGCGCATGGCCAGGGACACATCATCGGACAGCGAGGAGGCGGCACTAGTGTCCCCGCTGGCGAGGATCTGATCCGTCTCCGGTTGATTCGTCGTCTCAACAGGCTCCGAGGTTTCCAAGCTGCAACGCTTACGAGCACTGCGCGTTGTGCGATGCGGATGCGGCTGCTCGTGGTGATGTGTGTGGTGCTGGTGATGATGGTGATGGTGGTGGTGCCGATGCTGGTGATGGCGGTGACTATGCCGATGCCGGCTGCTGGGCACGGGCGGCGGCTGCTGCTCCACCTGCTCGTCGGACGATTTGATTGTCGTTGTGTGCTCGGCCAGGGTTTCGCTGTCGCTGCTCCGCAGACGCAGCCGTTGAAGTGCATGGCCGGCCGCTAGCATGGCAGCACTGGTGCTGGGCACATCCTCCTGCCTTCGCCGCGGTAGCTGCGGGTCCCCGGCTCCGTACTCATCATCTTCACTGGCCACGAAGTTGTCGGTAAGAGGAACCTCCTGGGGCTGCAGCAGATTGCCCAGATTGGTGTTTGGGATGAGGTAGCCGGAGGCGCAGTCCGCCGCCACAATATCCCTGAGCTCCTCCTCGTCCGTGTCCTCGTCGCTGCTGGTATTTAATTCCTCCTCATCCACCTCGATGTCTGCTTCCTCATCGTCTTCATCCTCGTCATCACCATCGCTCCAGTCCGCCGGTGGGTTTGTGGAGCTGGTGGCCGCCGACGATGTGGATGCTATCGAGTGCGAAGGCGTGGGCGAGGGAGCGGGCGACGCGGTGGGCGTGCTGGTGGCAGACAGCGACAACATGGACGGAGAGCGCAGTGTGGCCTCCTCCACGGGTGGAGCAGCACTGTTGCTATTGTTGTTGTTTCGCTGATCCACCAGCCGCTCAACAGTCCTGTGGGTTGCCGAGCTGCTACTGTGGTTGTTATTGTTGTTGTTACTGTTGCTGCTGCTGCTGCTCGTCGTGGGATTGGCACTGTGCTCCGGAGTAGGTGCCTCGATGCTACTCGAGCCAAGGGGAACCTGGGAAAAAGCAGATATCAAGACATAAGTACTAGTGATGCCAAAAACATGGATCCAAGCCCTCACCTTGGTGTTGTTGATATCCTCATTGGTGCACAGCAGCTTCTCCAGCTGGTACAGCTCGTGCTGGTTGAGGTTGCGCAGGAGATCACGGATCTTGATCAGGATGGTGCGGAAGGGACGGAACATCTCGGACAGCTGATCGCCCGGCATGTCCATGTTGAGCGGCCCCTTGGCATAGACCACCAGGCCGGCGACAATGGCCAGACGCGGAATGGAGAACATCAGGCCGGGATCGAAGGCATCTACCATGTCCTGATCGAGCAGGCCGGTCTTCAGGGCACGCTGGAGCGTCTCTGAGAAGAGCACACCGATCCACTGCTGCATCTCGTACTCGTGCCGAGACTTCACCTGCACCATGGCGCTCACATAGCTCAGCTCGAACTCGGCGAACAGCCGATCAAAGATCTTTAGGCTCTCGTACAGCTGCTCCGTGGTGGAGTCGTTCAGGTCCAGGTGGAGGGTCTTGCTGTTGGGCACGTTGTTGCGCAGGCACTGGTCCCTCAGCAGGACGCGCACATTGCCCAGACTCTTAGTCACCGCCTGGGCCAAGGGACGCATCTCCTTGCTCTCGGTCTCGCGGTTCATGATCGAGGACCCGGCGGCCAGGCACTCGGCCCCGAACCACAGCTGCCCCGCCAGATTCTCCTGCAGCACTTCTTCAGGGAACTTGGCGCGAAAAGCCCTTGGATCGCGGTCTTCGCCCAGCAGCTCCTCCATGATCAAGTTAGTGATGGCCAAGACTTTGTCCTGTAGAAGGAATGGAAATTATTATCCACTGATTTGTGTATTTGACTTTCTCTGAGACTCACCTGGTTCTGTCGCAGCCTGCTGACCAGTCTGGTGCACCGATCCGGCTCTGCCCGTCCATCGAAGCTGTCCAGCTCGCTGGCCACCGCTGTAAGGGATCGATCCGCATGGAAGAAGCGCGCCAGCAGCGATTTGTCATCAGCCTGCAACGGGAAAAGAGATGCAATTTGGATGAGTAACTGGCCGTAGATAAAGGGTGATCCCTTCCCTCCTGTCTGCCCATTTCGGACTTATCGCCTGGCAAGTCCAACAAATTGTAATGGGCAAGCGAGCTGAACTTGAGGAGAGATCGTCTGACAAGTGCAGTTCCAATGGTGGGACTGGGTTTGGGTTTTCCAAAAGGGGGGTGGCGGAGGTTGCCATGGCGATAACGATGACTCAATGAGCCACTAAACACGTAGACGCTATCGTTCAGGCATACAGACGACCGGCTTAATTAACACCGCTAATTTTCGTTGATTTCACAACAAACCCACAAATCACGTATGTAAAAATACAATGGTGGTCGGAGCTGTAAGTCAGCTTGTATTTGTAGCCAAAGGAAATAATTGATGTGAAATGATATTGATATATGCATATGAGGCTCATGGAGAATATACTTGTTACTCTTTTTTAGACAGAACTTTCAACTGGAAACCTACAAATATTACACATGCCCCTTTTTTCATTGAAACTTATATCTTAATAAATTATTCCCAATCGACATCACCAGGCGAGTCGATTTTGACACGTGTGCCAGCATTCAGATGCTGCTCATCATGTATCTAGCTACATTTCCTTGTGAAATCCGCTTTAGATATATTTTCTTTGCATTCGTTGGGTTTTTGAAATCAAAACAATCACATAGAATAAGCGAGAAAATCCACGTTCAAAATAAATCATAAAATGTAAACTCAGATATAGAACCGTAACTCTTTGTTATGAACCTAACCGCAGCTGAGATTGCACCCGAATATTCAATACCAAAATTTCAGCTGTAAGCTGATACTTCGAACGACAAAAGCTGGTATGCCTCATAGAGGGGAAGGGTGAGGAGGAGAAAGGCAAGCAACCCATCAAGATGATGCAACCCCAGATGAGCTGCTTTTTCCCCTCATCCAGCATGCAACAAGTGGCTGCTATGTGTCTGAAATTTCAATGATCCATTAAATCACGTGGCTCACTTGAGCAGTGCTGCCAACCTCAACAAATCGCACGAGATTTACTCCAACCAGGGGGAAAATATACAAATATACAAAATATAAACTAAACCGAAAGAGAGGCGTCGGAGAGCGGGACGATAAAGCGAGTTATCGGCAGTTGAACTTGTTTTCTCGGGGCACTTCTGTTAGTGTGCGGTTTCGCGTATGTGCTCTGCTTGAATATTAAAAGCGTAAAAGGAAACAAATGTATGGAGTGAACGAAATGTGTTTATTATAAAGGTAAACACGTCAAGTCAAAGCGTTGACTCTCCGCCGTTGCCATCTTGCTGCCTTCAAAACTGCGCAGTTCGGCAGGTTTATCACTGGGTTTGGGCTTGGGTATGGGTACGCCGGAGAGCCGGAGAACACAGTTGCAAGCTGGAGGTGTTGGCAGGGCGGACAGTTGGCGAAACTTTATTTCACACAGCGATACGTCCATCTAGTATAGCTATGGCTCGACGATTCAAGGGGAAATTGTGCCCCAGCAGCAAGTTTAATTACGCTATCCAGCAAGATTTCCACACATACGGAAAACATGCATTATGTTAAGGCTGGGAGTAATACGGAGCTTAGGGACTAGACACAGACACACCCTGGCTTTAATTAGAGGTGACATTATTTAACCTTTTCAGGATTAATATAAAATACAAAACGTAAGGTGGGTGTGACCTCAGATCCACAGATTCTTGTTTTGAATGCATTGAAACTATATTAAATATTAAATTCACCCAAAAAAGTATATCAGTTCTACTGTCTTAAGCAATTACTCAGTGTGCAGTGAAGCCATGAAATATAACTCAGCGGTAATGATTCCATATGAGCGAATGCGAGTGAGTGGCTATCAATGAATCACCTCACGCGATCCGATGAATCGATGCAGGAGAGTATATCGTATTCGTTTTTTCCGTTTCGTCATTGGCCCAAGGGTAGAGTAGGGTTTTCTGCTTTGTTTTTAGTGTTTTTGCCATTTGTTTACACAACAATTAAATGGGCAACACAGGTCTAAAAATGTTTGAGGTTCGTTTCTGTATGGTGTGTGTGTGTGAGCCACATTATTGGAAACGCCTGGCCGCAAACGAAACGACGGCAACGAATAAGAAATCCAATTGAGAATTATAAATTATATAAATTGAGCAAGGCCATGCGTAAATAGTTCAATGACTGCCCAAGAAGTCCGCTCACCTCGCCCACCGCCCGTCCGCTCCCCGGGAATCCCGCTCCCATTCTATTGGCCGTCATGACGACGTTGGCCAAAACGTTGTCGGCGACGCCAGACCAGGCCAGGCCAGGCACTTTTTTGTAAGTGCCAGTCGTTGTAGCCATTAATTAGCGTCGCAATTTCAAAGCAGACTGCTTGTCAGGGTAGGGACAGGGGAGATATGAGGGGTTCGGTTCTCTACGCGGATAAGGAAAGCATTGGCTTGATTAAAGAACAAATTTATAAATTATTGAGGCTTGCAGAGCATTCGGAGAGAAATACTCTCTACATACTATACTCTCTCTGTCTCATAAGAATTACAATTTACAATGCAAAAATTCCGCCATATGATTACGACAGCCCACTGTATAAAAGCCTTTACTTGCCTTCAAGTTAATAAAGAATTAATACGAAAAGGCCATTTACATGCCTCGTAAATACATAAAATATTTAACCAAATCCCAAATGTAATTAAAGAGTTTAAAACCATGGCAACAGCGCTGACAAAGAGGCAAAAGTTAAATGGTAATTACAAATTTTAAGCTCGTTCTGAGCCCGAGCGGAACGAGAAGTAAACGGAGGCGGATAAAGGCCTTATTACCAGCATTACTCCAAGGATTTCTTGCCAAGCCTTTAGGCGGTTGGTTAAATTGTAAATCTGAGAATTTGGCGCTGCGTGGATTATTCATAAAGAATTCTTCAGCAAAAAGTCGTGCTAAGATATTTAGTACCTTCACGAATCAGAATAAACATTTGAGGAATTGCTTTTCGCTGGAAATGCGGCGAGAACAATATTTGTCGAGGTTGAAAAAGTTCTTTGACACTATGTACCCCATAATACAGACCACACCTTGGAGTATGGGGTAATATCTGAACACATTTGTTTTTATCCGCCAGCTTGGCTGGAAAATGCTTTTGTCTCCAGTATTTCAATTGTTTTCCCAACTGGTTTCTGTGTGCGTTCGTTCAATTAACTAATGAAGGGTGAGTATGGGAGCAACTTTCTGTTTACGGTTGATAACAAACACAAAAAAAAAACAAAAAACGCACACATTTAGAGCCGAATCGCATTTTGGAGGTGAAACCAAATTTGACGCTCATTTTTTGACGTGGGTGAGAACCACTTTCAACTCGAGTTGAAAAAGAAAATAAATTATGCCAAAGTAACTGAAAAATGCAAATCATAAAAGGAAGTATATTAAAGCTGACATGCGAGAGAATAACCCGTAAAGCCTGCAATTGAGAGCAATCAGTTATTAAAAATTCAACTTTCTAATCTTCGCGAGTTCACAAATAATAATTTGGACAAATTTGTTATAAAATCATAATATTCTGCAAAGACATATAATTAACCTAATCTAAGAAATCAGTTGCTGCTAAAATTCTTATTCCTGTTTTAAATAGTTCAGATACAGTAAATCAATACGTCCAAACATATTATAATTTTCTCATTGAGCACACAGACTGCACCGATTGCAGCCATCTGGCCATTAAGGACATCTGTCCTGACGTCACAGCTATAGCTTTGACCTCGCCACGCGCAACAGGCTTTCGCTGTCCCATTGCCAGTCCCAGCCCCCTTCGGCTCTGTATCCTTGACGGCAGGCAGGCAGCCGGGACAAGGACAAAGGCCAGACGACAGACGGCGTATCTACGTGTACTTCTGCCCCATGGCCCCAAGCGGCCTTCGAGGCTCGCTCAAAGGGCCGAGTCTGCTGACGCAAAGGATACGCAGAAAAACATGCACTTGACACTGAAACGTTCGCACGATTCTTTTGATGGCTGACTTTCGGCTTCGTCGTTTTAATTTCAATCAATTGAGAGCTGGGTCTAAAAACAACCCAAGAAATGTGGCAAAATAAGGTCAGGACAGAGCAAATGCCGCGAACCCCTAACGAAGGCAGAGTCTGTTCCAGCGGCACCTGCTGTCATCGGTTAATTGAGGGGATCTGGCCGGAATAAATATAATAAATACCTCCGCAGCTGGCAACTACTGCTGCTGCTACCGATCAATTGAATTCAATTTCTGCACAATTCCCGCTCAAACAAACTGCAAATTAAGCGTCTAATTTAATTGGAGAAAATTTTAAATATCAATTGCAAGTGCTAAATGTCGCAAGTTCTGGATAATTTCACAGACAAACGGATTCTCAGTCAATATGGGGAAACCAGTCACGTGACCGAGCACGCCAAGTTCCTACTAATTATAATAAGTTAAGGAACAGTTTAAACGTGATGTAGTAATTATTTTAACCAAAAATGAAATTGTAGAAATTGTTAATAATGTGTAAAGTGGAGAGAGCTTCATAACTAATTATACAGATTTGTAAGGTAACTAGAAAAACTTAGGGATACATATATTTACTTGCGTATTTATTCCCATTTACGGGTCTCAGGGGGAAAAACCACTTAAAGTCCAACGGCAAGACTGATTTCTGGGAATTTGTTAATCAGTTATTTGCATGACTAATAAACCACTATTGAAGGCGATATATGTGGCGAATTTCACTTCTGCGGGATCCCTGAAATCTCTACAAATAATATTACAACATTTTGGGAAACCAAAGGGGCAGGGACTTTCTGCAGACAGGGGAATTACGGCCAAACAAAACAAAGAGAGAAGACGGGCAGACCGAGGGAAAACTGAGTCACGGTCAAATTGTATATAAATAAATGAGCTTCTTGATAAACAAATGAAAGCTAAAGCAGTGCGCGTAAATAAAAAGATTGAATATCAGAGGAACAACCAATGGAAAGCCTATATAAATATATAAACAGTACAGTGGAATACAGTACAGGGACAGGGATCAAAGTTTGCATATCGAATTCAGAAAGGTTAGACTTCCGTGGCCATATATTCCGAGTGCATTCAACTCCTGCAAAAAAGTGATAAAGTAAATTATGCAAATTATACCCTTTTTTCGCAGCCACGGGTACCGGAAGTCATATTAAGGATTTTTACTGTAAAAAGGTTGAACGAACCGCCGCCGCGCTGCTTAAAATTAACACCCGCCAAACCAGCGGCTGCTTTTTATTATGTCATAATGAATTCAATTTCCTAACAAATCGAACTGAACATTTGCATATCGAAATTACCAAACAAATGCAGAAGGGAGCCGCTAAAACAGAGATACATATAAGCAAGGGACAGGGAGAAAGAGGCGAATCAATGCGGAAGAGATGACAAACTGGGACCAAGAGGCGACTGCCAATAAAAGCCATTTAATAAATTGGATAATAATGGGCGGGAGGCCCTAAAGAGGCGGTGGGCGGAGGAGAAAGGGAGACGGAACAAGGGGAGAAAGAGGTCACAGTCGTCAACCCCATTGCATATTCATGAGGCCCAAAAAAAAGGAGAAATGTGTCGCAATCGATGATAAACTGAGGCCGTACGGGCCGCACATTTTTTAAATCACTTTGTCTCCGACTTTTTTTTTCTCTTTTTGTTTTTATTTCATTTTTCCTTTGTTTCCCTCTGGTTATCAACAGGTGGCTTTCAGTTGAATTAAAAACAAGCTTTGCGCCGATTAAGATCTGTTAAGACGAACTAAAAATGCATAAGATCGATAAGCCTGATTTGCAAACTTTATTTCAATAAAATGATTTTGTCTTTTAGTAGTTCACCTACCCATTATCTACTTGGTTTCTAATGTGCTATAATATAAAATATACAATAAGAAACCCATACGTTTCTTGATTTAAGCCATTTGTCCGAAAACTCCTACAACTTTCTAGCCCTAAAAAAAAAACACTCTAATCAGATTAACCTTAAACTTGAGACTTTACCTTTTTCCAAGCTGAGCCCATCGAATTGGGAATTTATTTCTTCCAACTTCTACGGCTTCCCGGAGCTCTTGTTGCTACTGGTTTTTTATTTATCTTGACACTGCTCCCGATATAATCCCCCGCCGAGCTGCAAGAAGATAAGCCTCAAGTCGCTTTCACTTTTCATCGCTGGGGGGTTAAAGTGCGTTGCTCCGGCACTCGGAAGTGCCGATAATTGAGTAAGCAGTCAGTCAGCCAGCCAGTCAGTGGTTACGGACTTCGGTACGTGCAGTACGTGGGTGTTGGCGTCCACACGCGCATCCGATCTGCAGCCGACTTCAGTGCTTCTCCTCTCATTGATATGCCGGCCACAGACACAGAGCAGCAGTAGCAACAGAAAGAGAAAAACACGGACCCAGACTCGGCCGCGGACTCCACCACCTCCTTATGCAACCCGAGACGAGATGCACATGGAGAAAATGTCACAAAAAGTCGACTATGATTGGGTTTAAATTAGAGGAATTATTATTTGTCAATTTGACAGAAAACTAAAAAAAAACTATGAATATCTTCTTAGGAGTTCAATATATATGGCAGTAAAACGCGATAATTATTCTATATTTTCCCTCGATTTATTTTACTTCCTTAATATTTTATTTTATTTTATTGACTGTTGGTTTCTTGGTTAAATATAAATAAGTCAACAATAACTACATTTTTCTTCCCGTGTCCTTCAAAGTGTCGCTGAAAACTGATAAGCGAGCGCCGCCCGCTCAATATGCTCCAATAGGGCGCGGGCTCCGGCTCCGGCTGGGGCTCTCCGATGTTTCTATAGCTTCCAGCCGGCCCGGGCTTTTGTCGGGGATTAGGTAATAAGTGGGACGCAATGGCCGGCGATGTCTGGCGGGCGTAATGCAATCCGCAACTGAAGCCGCCGCCGCTGTCGATGCCGCTGCCATTCGAAAGTAGGAGAGTGGCTTCCACTTCGGCAGCTGCGACGGTGCTGGTGCCATTGCACTCGCCTTTTCTCGAGGAGATCGAGTCGATGTGAATGTGAAAATTTCACCGCTTTTACTTTTCCCCCGACTGACCAAGGCGCTTGGCCATTTGAACGGCGTTTTTATTTCGGGTAACTGTCTGGCAAAAAGCGTAACGAATAATTGACATATTGGTCTGATCGGCACACGGGCACGTAGTCTGCCTTGGCACAATCTCGCCAGCAAGATGGCCAATGAACCAGCCAGGCAGTCCACCTTGGCTCAAAATTGAGCAATAACGTGGAAAGATCACAGAGTGTACGGATGGCGCTGGGAAAATCTTCGGTAAGAGAGCCATCAGAATAGCTATCTCACTTCGCTAGCCATGAAAGGCCTTCGATCGGGGGCTTAGGCCCTCACCAATCACTCGCCCGAACGGACAGCTGTCAGGAGAGGTTGGTCGGAGGAGATAACACCCGGACTGGGGCCGCAATCAATAAAGCCGCGTAAGTTGAAATTAAACAGTGTAAAAATTACTTTAAGTTCCATCATTTGCTTCTTCCGCAGGCAGTAGCAGGAAGTGTACCCAGTAAATACACGGATTAAGTTGCTAAACCAATGTTTAACAACGTTTACCGGCAAGGAGGCCATGTAAATACAGAAAATAATCGAACTGTGCGTAGCGTGAAGGGAATTATTTGAGTTTTGTTTTGGAAATGTGTTCCACAATCTTATCGCAATGTAAAGGTATAAACCTGTACAAATGGAGTACATGTGTTTCATGCTACGATAAACGTCGGACTCCTGAATATATGACTCAGCGTTCGAACAGAGCATCAACAGAAAATAATAGTGTCATGGGAAAGCTACGATTATATGCTATTAAGATAACTAGCCAGCAGTTAATCTGTTTGATCTCCGAGAATTTACGTTTGACATTTACTCTAACATTGCAGCTGGAAGTCGTGATAATCGCCATCATCATCATGTGCATATAATTATTTCCTGTTTGTCATGATAATAATAATAATATTTCTTATTAGCTCACTGGAACAAACAACCAGCAAGAAGTCCCTCCTACTTATCAGTGGAAATCGCTTTTCCAATGAAAACAAATCGAGTTTACGCAGATTAACACTGATTAAACAGGGTATTGGAATGTTTGGTTACAGAAATAAAATTCTAGAATATAATATATACAGCGTTCAAATGAAATATATGACATAATCTAGAGATAATTCCCACAGTATTATCATCCCAAGATTACCAGAGAATTACGAAATTAAGCGTCGACTTCTATGACAGTTTGCAATACCCTTCTTAGTCATTATTTCTACACGATCATTGACGCCGGCACGTTTCTACTAAGCTTCGTGTGCTCAATTCTTCAATATTGCTGGACACGGACGTTTACACTTTGTTAAAAAGACGAAGCATTCTTATCACTACTGGTCCCCGACTTAATGCGTCACTAAAGCCACTAAATAGCGCATGGGGCACGAACGAACACTACTCGACACCAGGGACCTGGTGCTCCCTGTATTATCAACTAATTTTGTGTTAATTTTTTATAATTCCCCAGTGGAAAAGTTAGAAGCTTACAAACATACAGCGTTATTTTATATATATATTTTTATAGGTAGTTCCCCTAAGAAATTGTATGAATGGGGCGGGTGAAAGAGGATTTGCGTTTATCAACAAAACAATTTAATTAAATCATCCGAAGCAAATAAAATGGTTAAGATGAGTGAGAAGGTAAACTCAAAGAGGCGGTCACGTGCTGCCACTTCGCTGGAATATGTTTACAAGACTGACAAAAGAATAATATCAAGTGTAAAATGACGTGTGTCTATGAAAGCAGACAAAATAAACAAACAACAACCAACAGCGTCGCAGAAACAGAATGTGAGAAGCAAATGATCTGAAAGCGCGTCGGACAAGACACATGATTTGTTTTTGCAACCGATAGACTGCCGTCGAACCATTCTTTTCAGACTTTAATATTTAGATGTTTAAGAAGCAACAATGCTTCAGAGTTGTTTCCTAGTTGTTCTCCACCAGATCTTGAGTTGCATACTTAATTGTATCCTATTCAATCGATATCAGTCTCAAAACAAATGTGAATATTGACGATTTGAATAGCGATTATAATATATAGCCACATTGGCCGCTAGGAATACCGAGTGCTGCCTGTCTAATGCCTCGTTTTGAGGTGACTTCCATCAGAATGCTGTTTATCAAGCGCCTTTCGTAATGTTGACTGGCAGTCAACATTTGTGGCCCACCTCGGCGGCCTTTGCTTTATATATATTGCTTTACTTGACTCGGCGACTTGACTTGACTTGACTTTACCAGACTAGAACGAACATTGAAATTGGGGCCAGCCGAAGACCAAGAAGAAGCACGACTCGTTAGCGGCGGCGACTGGCGGCGGGCACATGTCAATATGGCCCAAATTAAATGCACAGAAAGAAACAGGTTGCTCTCGTTTTTACTATTATTGTAGCTGGCACGCGCAACAGGCCTCGCAGTGCAGACATTCACTCACACGGACGGAGGAGTGCACTGAAGTCCATCGTCATCGTAGTGGGCTTGTTCAACGGGTCGGATACGCACTGCGCCCATTCATGGCAATCTGACGACGACGACGACGACAACGGGTGTGGAAAATCAGCTCAAAGGCAGCTGTTTCTTTATTTGTAGAAGCCGTAGTGCTTACATATAGTACAGTGGGTTTTTAGAACCATAAAATACTTTTAGGGTGTTAACAAATGTGGTAGACGCAATAAATAAAATTAAGAAAGAGAAACTGTAACACATGTAGCTAGTCTTTACTTGTTTATAGCCGCAGAAATGGTTAAGAGAATGTTCATTCAACATTGAAAAGCCTTGAGTGGGCAATATTTTTCCATTCAGTGAAAACATCAATGACACCGATAAGAATAAAATCAGTTCCAGAACACCCACAATTTTCACGTGATGTCTTAGGAAGCTTTAACAACCAACAGACCCAACTACAATTAAGGTAACAATTGCTCTCCCTGAACAGGTTTTTCTGTTGGTGTTTATCTTTCTATTTATCGTAATTATTTACTTGTAAGGTCGTTGCATAATGTGGTTAAGATGGCGAAACGCACTGTATCCGCATCATTGAAACTTGGTATCTTTAGCTCTGGCTTTTCTGACACTTTAGTTCCCCCAGACAAATTTTTACTCTTTAGCTCTTGTTAGCTCTTTTTATGGCCGAGCCAAGAAAGCGTAAATAAGTGAATTTCATAAAAAGCTAGAGAGTTACGGCGCTGGAGAGGCCCTTCGCTGCCCTCGGTTCATTCAGCTAGTTGCTCTCCAGTCATGACTTTCTTGGGCCCAATTGTTAAAGGTTTCTTATTGTTGTAATTCCCATTTTGCCGGCTCATGGTTAATACTGTATGTATATAACATTTTGTCGGACTCTGGCTGTCAGAGTTTATTGTGTTAATGGCCGATTCCGTGCTGACGACGACGACGACGCAACCGACTTTAATTGCACACATTTGCAACATGCTCCAAAAACACTGCGGCTCTGGGATTCCGGAGACAGAGAGGTGAATAATATCCGAAAAGAAACAACCGAAAATAATTGTAGAAACGAAACAAAGCACCCAGAAAAAAATTCATCGACGATTAAAGCCAAAAAACCAAAAAACGAAAAACTACTTTGCCAGCCGCCCATAGATTTCACTTTTTTATGGTTTACTTTTACGTTTTGTTGGCGTTTCGCCCATAAAACAATTCAATGCCAACTTCAAATGAGTTTATAGCAGGCACACAAAGGCAACACTATATGGACATATATATCCGATTGAAAACAGGAAATCTCGAAGGAAATATGTCTAGAACGTGTGCTAGGGAAATCCCCAGGGTTGCAGATTTTGAACTTTCAGAACTGAAATTATAATAATATTTAATAATAACGCATTTCCGACAGTGGGAAGACCCAAAAACCGAATCCGTGCATAAATATGAGCCATGTGCTTAATAATGCTGATCGACTGGCAGGAAAGCAGACACTAGCAGGCACGATTCAGAGCCCGCACCCACTATTTTCTGCTATTTATTGTGCATCGTTACGTATGTATATAGCCATTGATCGGCAAACATTTATAATCAAGCATTCAGAGGCAGAGAAAAAAAGAAATATAAAATAATGTTTGCTTTATCGCCTGTACAATGCTTCCTATATATGAATGTGGACGAGTTTAGATGGGAATATACCTATACCTACTTGATATTTTTGCAAGCAAATTAAATATGCGGATAGTGATGTAACGCTATTGGTTTTGTGCCCACAGATCGAGTGGCCGCTCTATCAGATAATCAATTACAGACGCCTGTGGCGCGTGCCGCCTTCCTTTTTCAGGGGGTACGGCGCCCCCAGTCAGTTCCCAATTTCCAGTTCCATTGACTGCGGATCCGATCGCGTTTTTTGGGTTTCGAGGCAGCCGCCAGTAGTCGCCTCTTTCCCAGCCTCCATTGTCTCGGTTTCGCTGCGCTTTTTGTTAGCGTTCGCCGCGTCATTGTCGGTTTCGTTTTTATGAAAATATATATGCAAAGGCACAGAGAAAAACAATTGCGTTCACAGCACCCTGCATAACTACGATCCCAAGAATTGCAATACGGTTAAGTTTTTTAAGGCTGCTTGGTCTTGGCTAAAAACGAAGTACGCTATTGCGACAATTATATAATAAGTCTTAGTTTCTATCACTTTTCTTTTGCACTCAGTTATTAATATTGAGAATATACAAAGCAATTTTTAAATACAAATATAGTAGAATACCTTTATAGTGAAATACCTTTATATAAGGTAATCCGACATTAAATTGCATTTGCTGCAATTGAATGCAGCGGCCAGGGTTGACACACCACAAAGTGATGCAATTCGATATGGCAATGTCTTTGCGACATCTGGCAACGCCATCGCCTGACCGTTACTGATTCTGTTTATTTTTAAAATGCAACAAAAGAGACCTCGAAGAGAGATTCTTACTTAGCAGGAGAAAGAAAGTTGACACAATCACAAAGGCGACATGAGGCGGGACGTGGAAAGAAACGCAAAGAAAGAGGAGACCAGGAAGCAATCTTGTGTGCAGTCAATGAATGAAAAAGAAGAGCAGAAGAAAAAGCAGCAGTCGAAAGAGTTTCTCAAAAAAAAATAAATAAAATAAAATAAAAGAGGAAGACAGAAACACAGAAACTCTATATGTCTGTGGATTTTCCATTTCGTTTGGGGGCATTTTCCACCACCAAGAAAATAAGGAAAACTTACTCGTGCCGTTATTTATGAGCGCCAGATGAGGAGAGAAGTGTGTTAATTAACCAAAGCAAAGTAGAGAGAAAGAGCTGCTAACTAACAAGGCATCCGGAAAGTAAACCAATGTAAATCGTATTACCATTTTAGTTTGATCATGCCAATTGGCATTTTCGAATGCATTTAGAGCGTAATAAATCAAGCAGCTACGTTTTTATGCATCTTGCATTATTTATTGACGAAATGGAGGAAATTGACTACTTAAATCACGTAAGCTGCTCCTTTCAAGTAAATTAAACCAACTTTAACAGCTTTACCTTTAGAGAAATAGAAATTTACGAAATTATTATTATTTTGTTTTCGTTAATTTCTAGTCTAATCGCTAGTGGATACAAAACTTGTTTTAAAACTGAAATATTTACCACAATTGGATATTTCCGTCAATATTCTATGAATAACAAAGCAACGATTCTTTACGACAATTAATCGATAGCCAACTGGGTCCCTTCGATCACCTGTCACTAAACGTGATGTGGCGGCGGCAAATCCAAATCCCCGCTGGCTCCACTCAGCGCAATCTTATCTAATCGAACTGCCAGATACACAGATACTCGCCCAAGCCGTTGTCTCCCTCTTCCCGGCAATCGGGGAGGCACTCGAAGACAAAACATAAACATATAAAAGAGGCCCTTCAGCTCCTCAGACTAGACCATCTGTTTGCCATTTGAATCGATTCCGAACGGGGAACACAGAAGCCAAAGTCTCGACACTGACCTCCGCCAGGTAAGCGAGGTCGAGTAAACACACACTTCGTAGTCCCATAAAGCCGTCATATAGCCATATGGAGTGTTTGCCTTTGATTTTATGAATTTGCGTGTAAATTGCTTCTAATTCAATTTTTTCCTACTCTCGGGGCACCTCAATAGAAATCTGGCGACGACCATCAAATGTCAGACGATTGACAGATTGACTAGCGATCGGGAGGAAAATTGGATGGAGCACCGCGGCATGAATGTTGGGGAAATACATAGTCGGAAAGTCGCTCCATCGTCGTTTATTTTTGGAGGCGAACC
This sequence comes from Drosophila seguyi, assembly GCA_008042675.1. NCBI lineage: Eukaryota > Metazoa > Arthropoda > Insecta > Diptera > Drosophilidae > Drosophila > Drosophila seguyi. The sequence continues at coordinate 101,372 of VNJU01002891.1, read as the reverse complement.
CTAACGTGTGTATATATATGTACAAAATATATATTCCAGACACCCGAAAGCAACAAGGGGACGCTAAATATAGATACGGTCGAAATTCGGTATCACGAACCATAGTCATCCCCAATAATATTATATTTTCGGCTGAATTTGTTACATATCGCAAACTTTCAATAATCTTCCAGTTTAACAATTTGCAATAAGTCATCGATAAATATATAGGCACTTTACACTTTACAATTGGGATTTAAACTAAAAATGAACAACACCTTTTACGAAACGAATACTAAGCGGTAGAAAAAGACTTTTAATTAGCAAATATTATAATTTTCTTTTACCTATAGATGGATTTGTTGAAGAGTATTTAGAATAGTAAAAGTTAAAATTCGTGTCTTAAAACAATCCAAGGCATTTAAATTTTAGCATTGACGCTATAATTCCAGACGAGTTCGATCAGCTTAATGGCTCCTCAGAAAACGAATACTGATGATAACTTAATAAAATGACAGCTTAATAATATTCAAACAATTTGCAGTGCATCTTGAAGAACCTGCTCTGTTTCAATGTACTCTACTATTTCGCTGTTCTCAGTGTTGTTGTTCCCTGGGTGATTTTCCACTGACGGACGGACAATGCAAGGGGTTTCTCCCCTTCAAGAACAGATCCCAAATTACCAGACGTAGATACATAAATTAGTTAAGTTGGCTGCTTGTAATTTGCAACACGAACGGACTGGCGCCATATTTGTTTTGTTGTTGTTGCTGCTGTACACATACGTGTGTGTCCGTGTGAGTTTCCAATTTGAATTGAGAGTGCAGTTTGCACACGCTGCCAGCAGTGTGTGTGTTGTTGCTGCAACGTCAGCGAATTAATCATCGGAAATAAAATGCGGTTAAAACCAAGCGAGATGGCGATAGAAGCGCCAGTGGGTGCAAACGAGAGAGGGGCACTATAATAAGCCAGGGCCAAAGCAAACGCTGACGTCACATCGAACGAACGAACGGCATAGTTAACACACAGGCAGCAGCAACACCAATACCAGCGTAGAGTTGCTTTGACACCATTCGCACTGTTGCTCTTAATTAATTGCAGCTCTCTTTCGTGTGCCTATTGTAGTTCTTATTGTTGTTGCTCGTGGTTGATAAGAACAACTACAATTTGGGTTATCAACGGTTAAGTGCAAAACAACAACTGTACCTTGGGTTTGTTCAGCCATTTGCGAAACGTGTCCATCGTCGGAGCGTTTTTATTTCAGCTCCACAGTTGTTGATTCCTCTCTCCTCCAGACTCCTCTTCTCTCTCTCTTGTCCTTGCTCCCTCACGCGCGCACAAAAACACAAGCACTCGCTACGCACACCAAACACACACACAAGCGCTCGTGCGAGCCAAACAAAACAAAGAAACACAAAGCAATATGTTTGGCGACGATTGCTTTTCTTCGACGCGACTGCTAAATGCACATTACAGATCTAAACACTTCTGTGAATTCCGTTTACAAACGCCTCTTTGTGAGTCCCCGCTCCGCCGTTTTTTATTTCTTTTTTGCCTTTGCTTTACTTTTCACACTTCTCGTGCACCATCTCACACGCGTGACTTGGCAGGCTGGACCTGCATTTCCTTGGCGGAAACTGCGTCGATATTTCTGTTAAAATCCTGCGTCGGTCGAAAGCGGAAGCTGGCTCCACAACGGGGCGAATTAAAAGCATTAAACTCGCACAGCACTCATCCCCCTTCGCGACGACAGCGCGTTCGTGCTTTCGCTTCGAATATTTTTTTAGTATTAGAGGTGCAAAAACGTCGATGAAAACATCGATGCATCGATGTTTCTTATATTTTTCTAAAACATCGAAGTTTTAAAAACATCGATGTCTCTTTACATCGATATTCTTGCACCTCTAACTAGTAGTCAGTGCTGCCAGATGATTATTTGACTTTCCCCCTACAAAATCCAACAAAGTCCAGTTTTTCCCCTAATCATAAATATTCTGGCAGCCCGCACCGTTCTAGTATTTTCGAATCTGAACTTGAGACCACGCTTCGTATTGAACCTTGGGGACAAGCTGTACCAAACTATTTGCCTCTCCCTCACTGCATTGAAACAGTTTTCATCTATCTGGATACGGTGCTTAAGTCGCCAAAAAATGCGTAAATATAGGGGGAAAACACCTGATCTGGGAGCACTGGCTGAAATTAATTTACAATCAATATATCGATACTTTTCTAAGGATGATAAATTTATTTCACGATTTTTGTTTTTCTAAATATCGAAACTACGCAAGAAAATTGTTTACATATTATTTTTTTATGCTCATGTTTTTTTTTATTATTAATAGAATAATAATATTTTTTTGCCAACTATCCGTAACCGTTATTGGCCGGACAAGCCAACTTAAATAGCCTAAAATAGCAAATCTTATACAACAAATGCATAATTTGATCGATTTTCGTTTAAGCTCCCTGATCTAATTACAAAATGCGGAATACAATCTTCCCGAAGTTAGCTTTCCTTTCCTAATTAGATTCAAAAAAATAATAATGCCTTTGATTTTACATTTTAAAAAATCTTCACTAATTTTACTTATTCATTTTTTTAAGCACCTTTATTACGCTACTGTTGACTTACGTCGTTTGATTACGTTTTTACTTTAGGTGTGACCATGCTTACTTTCGTTTACGTTACGTGTCGATGGCTTAAGAATATAGGCTGAGAGAAGGGCAGGCACACAAACAATTTGTTAATTTTAAAACGTCGGAGCGGTTTGCGTCTAAAATTTTATTCCTGGAAAAACGTCGGCGGGTCGCGGTACACAACAATCAAAGTTAAAAACTACAATAAAAAGTGTTAACTCTTAGCAACAGCGCGAAAATCAAAGCATAAAGTAGAAAATAAACGCATACCGATTCTAGAAAGTAAAAATGTTGTCACGACCGAGGTAAGCTTTTCGTTGCAAAGGTATCCCCTGAAAAGGCGCAGGACGTGTGTGCGCGCGTGTGTTTGCGGTAGTTATGCAATATTTCGGAGGAGAAGCTGCCCCAGCTGGTAGCTCAGTGACCTAGTCACTCGGATCAGACGAGTCGCCGCCAAGGCGTTGTGTATATATGTATTTGTAGCCACCCCTCCTCTTGGGCACCTCATTCTTCCCCTCCTTTCTCGCTCTTCTTTTTGCGCAGCTTTCGTTTTCACTGTCACGCGATATACAAGCAAACTACGCACAGGGATTCCCTGGGCGTGCGAGTGAGACGTGGGGAACGGGATTCGCACATGGCTTGACATTGACCCTTGACGCTTCTTGTCCGCACCGCTTGCTTGCACATTTGTTTGCCTAACAGCTGTTCTCAAAAAACCATTCACTTTCGTCGCGAATTGCATAAGCTTTTCCTAATTAGATTTTTCCTTATTTTATTTTTGGGGCTGCCAAAACATTGGACAGCTGAATAATCAATAGACTACAGAGGCAGAAAACAGATGTTTAGTTCTTAAAAAAATTCCGTGCTGTCAAGGTAATAATGTACCCTATAAAAAGCTCTGAGATCCTGGAACTAGTTCTTAAATATTATGAAACTAAATTACAATAATTTTGAAATTAAATATGTATATATAAATATAACTGCCAAGACTTAAAATTGAGCTAAAATACTTTATTTTAATACAAATTCACCTTTAAAGATCACTTAAATAATTTAAATGAAGTATTATTTTCCTTGCCGCTTAGCCAAAAAACAACACCTTCACGTCCATGGACATATAGACAAAGTATATTCGAAAAATGGTCTCGCAAAATTCTAAATTTAGTGTATATACCGAAAAAATTTGTGTTTTGCTTCGCTTTGTAAGCATTTTTTCGTTGCCAAGTTTGTCAGAAAGTGCTGTTATTCACCCCCCTCTTTCCCACGCAGTTAGCCAGCAAATAAACAAAAAAGCAAATAAGAATTCATTTCACAAGAAAAAAAAAGAGTTTGTTGAACTTTGCTTAGCTTTTGCTTGGACTTTAGTTGTAGAAATGTTGTTAGGGCTTTGGCGGGGCCCTAAAAATAATTAATGGTAGCCCCGTACACTATCTTCCATATAAATATCACTCTAAAGCATTTACGACACGCACTTATTCCGTGTAGTTTTCGGCCAGAGATATGCGAAATGGAAATTGTTTAGCACTTGACGCCGCGCAGCCCATGTGAGTGGCATTCAAACAGTTGAGCGAAAAAATTGACGAATGATACTCCGGTGGTGTTACCTAAACGATAATTATCAGCTTGAAGTGCTTACAGGGGCGCCCGGAAGGGGTGTCGTCATGCGGTTCTCCTCATCGCGCACGTCATTAACCGGTTTCAACCCGTCCAGAATCGCCACAGATCCGATACCATATTACCATGCCAAGCCAAACCCCTCGCCGAGCATGATTCCATCAATGAACCGCAAACAAAATTAGTCACACGCCTCCGTTTCTGCTATATGCCTCCATCGTAATTAGCACCATCTACATCTAATGGAATTGAAAGCTAGCGAAAAAATACACAGTCGTCGTATGACACCGGTGGTCAGTTAAATAGAGCATTATCCCTTTAAATCGTGCATGGGCGCGAAAGCAAATAACCCAATCTTTTGGAAAACAGAAAGGGCCAGCATTGGGGTGGCAAGGTGGCAAAAGCCAAACATTCAATTTTAAATCATTGTATAACTGGGATTTGTTGTCAGCCTCCTAACTTCAATTTAGAAAATAAATAAATTGCCTGAAAAACTACCTTATAATTTAAAAAGCTGCTAGAAACAGTGAGATTCATTACTTTAAACCTTGTTTATGTGAGGCTTAGATTTTAAAGTTCATGCCTATCCATGCTGTAAAAAGGTCTACCTTTTACATAATAATAGCTTGAGATAATGAGGTGTTTTCTTTATCTTTTAAATAGTAGTACTTGATTTTGTTATGATTTTTAAGTGTGTAATCTAATCTTCAAAGATCACTTAGAAGAATTCAATAAAGAGCTCAAGTTCAATCATCAAACTAAAGTATTTGTTTCGTTTTTTGTTAATTCAATTAAAATTAAGACTTCCAAAGAATCATGTAACTACGAAGTTTTCTGCTATAATAAAACCAAACAATTCCCTCGAAGTGAATTATTATTTATAAATAGAAGACAATCAGAAAACCTTATCGATGAAATCTATAGGAAGTATTCGTAGAAACTTATTTTTGATAGTATTTTCTAATTTAGGTAAAAATTAACCTTAATTAAAAACATTTGTTCAATTCATTTGATGTATAATAAATATAGCTGTTTTGATTAAATATTTTTTAAATACTTCAAAACTTAACAAAATTATATGCAGCATTTATTGCTAATATGATGATCATAGCCGTGTCCACATTTTTATCATGATGTTGTCGCTAGGGGCCAGCCCATCCATCCATCCCTTCCCTTATCTCTGTCGGGTGGGATCCACAGGGGACAGCTGTAAACAATGCGGCTTAGTTTCTTCCTCCTTTTCCGTACTTTCGTATTTTTGTATTTTATTTTGGCGTGCCCCACGCGGTGATAAACAAAAAGCAGCTGACGACGACCTTGGACATGGCTTTTTGTTCCATAGAAGTGCGAGTGATGGGGACATGTAATGTCAAGAGCGCCCAGAGGGGGTTGCTTCAATTGCTCTCCGCTGATAAACGACACACACACGTAATGCATTTTTGCCATTATTATTTTTATTATTTATTTTTCTGTTTGCAGTTTGTGCGGAACTGTGGGCAAACTGTGCCGCTGCAGCGCTTCAGCCACTGCCACAGCAGCGGGCGCCACATCAGCAACAGTGCCGGCCACTCGACGATACCATGAGGTGGTGGGTGATATTATCACACCCTCGCAGGTGCGCGGCATCGATCACATTCGCGATCCTCGTTTAAATAAGGTAAGGAAGAGGTGGATATTATCGAAATCCTTAATATGACTGCATTTTTGGTTAAAGTATCGGCTACGTAACTATTCCTACTACAAATAATTAACTGATAATGCCAGGGAATATGACCCTGAGGTTCATTTAGTTGATCAATTTATTTCATTAGTTATCTCCTTTTCTTTCCCCTCTCCAGGGCCTGGCATTTACCCTCGAGGAGCGACAGACACTGGGCATTCATGGGCTGCAGCCCGCCCGCTTCAAAACGCAGGAGGAGCAGCTGCAGCTGTGCAAGATCGCCGTGAATCGCTACACGGAGCCGCTGAACAAGTACCTGTACTTGAGCGATCTGTACGATCGAAACGAGCGTCTGTTCTTCCGTTTCCTCTCCGAGAACATCGAGGATTTGATGCCAATTGTGTACACGCCCACGGTGGGTCTGGCCTGTCAACGCTTCGGCCTGATCTACAGGCGTCCGCACGGTCTCTTCGTCACGTACAACGATCGCGGCCACATCTTCGATGTGATGAAGAACTGGCCGGAGCCGAATGTCCGTGCCATTTGCGTGACGGATGGCGAGCGTATCCTGGGACTGGGTGATCTGGGTGCCTGCGGCATGGGCATTCCAGTGGGCAAGCTGGCCTTGTACACGGCTCTGGCTGGTATCAAGCCCCACCAGTGCCTGCCCATTGTGGTGGATGTGGGCACCAACAACATTGATCTGCTGGAGGATCCCTTGTACGTAGGCCTCCGCCAGAAGCGAGTGGTTGGCCGGGAGTACGACGACTTCATTGACGAGTTCATGGAGGCGGTGGTGCGGCGATATGGCCAGAACACGCTCATCCAGTTCGAGGACTTTGGCAACCACAATGCATTTAGGTTCCTAGACAAGTACCGCAACACATACTGCACCTTCAACGACGACATTCAAGGTACCGCCGCCGTTGCCGTGGCTGGACTGTATGCTTCTAAGCGGATTACGGGCAAGTCCTTTAAGGATTACACCTTCCTGTTCGCCGGAGCTGGTGAGGCGGCCATCGGCATTGCCGATCTCACGGTCAAGGCCATGGTCCAGGAAGGTGTGCCCATCGAGGAGGCCTACAACCGCATCTACATGGTGGATATTGACGGTCTGTTGACCAAGTCCCGAAAGGTGGGCAACCTGGAGGGCCACAAGGTCAACTATGCCAAGGATATTGCGCCCATGACGGATCTCGCCGAGATTGTGTCCACCATTAAGCCGAGTGTAAGTCTGGCAGCCTTTTAATGTGATTTAGTTTTGAGTATTTATTAATTTATAATCAATACATACTTATAGGTGCTTATTGGTGCTTCGGCCGCTGCCGGTATCTTTACGCCAGAGATCCTGCGCACCATGGGTGACAACAACGAGAGGCCCGTGGTCTTTGCTCTTTCCAATCCCACCAGCAAAGCAGAGTGCACAGCCGAGGATGCGTACAAGCACACGGATGTAACAAAACACAGTTGTGTCCTTACCGGGGCCCCTTTTAATCCACCAACTCTCCCTTTAGGCTCGCGTGATCTTTTCGTCGGGCTCTCCCTTCCCACCGGTTACAATGGGCGACAAGACCTACTATCCCGGCCAGGGCAATAATGCCTACATCTTTCCGGGAGTCGGCTTGGGCGTGATCTGCACGGGCACGCATCACATACCCGATGAAATGTTCCTCATTGCCGCCCAGGAACTGGCCAACTTTGTGGAGCCCAGTGACATTGAGCGCGGGTCGCTGTACCCGCCCCTGTCTAGCATCCGAGATGTGTCCATGAATATAGCCATTGGCGTGACCAAGTGCGCCTACGATAGAGGTAAAGTGCATCGTAGTTCAGATGGGAGTCCCCTTTTATATTTCATTTAAAAATGTGATATTACCGGTTTTATTTTAATGTAGGCCTGGCATCTACCTACCCGGAACCGCAGGACAAGCGCAAGTGGCTGGAAATGCAGCTGTACAACTTCAACTACGAGACCTCGATGCCGGCGACCTGGGTTTGGCCACGGATGCCCTACATTAAAACTCGTGAATTAGTGCCCACGGATCTCTATGGAAAGCAAAGTGAAATATAATTCTTTTCTCTATTTCTTATTCTAGGCGAAGAAAGCCCGCTCATTGCCGCCATCAAATAAAAGCATTCAAGATTGATGGCACGCCACCAACCACTCTGTTTTGCATCCTATAACCCACTTCCAATGCGTTCACCATCAGCACCAAGCCACCAAGCAACAACCGACTACTAACCCAGCCTACTGTAGTCTAGAAAAAAAATTTCAAGTGCTCACTGTTCTATAAATGTTTTCGCGAAACCCATTGGCTGCCCCTGCTGGTGATCCCAGCTCCCGGCTACTTCCTACGACTTGTTATATTGTTAATACCACATACGGACTCTGTGGAGTGGCAGGGAGCTGCGGGTGGCAGACTGAGGGAGCCAAGGACTAGCTCCTAAATGTATTTCTCAAATTGTTTATAGTTAATGTATTTATGAAGTGTGTTTTGATATTTGTATAAAATTACCATGTTTATTAATTATTTGTGATACAAATCGATATGACGACGACTGTGACAATGACGCTGACTACTACTAAGCCTCTAAAAAAGCAATTACGCAGTATTCTATCCTGTATCTGTATTAACTCTGTGCTATGTTTTTGGTTTGCTGTTTTCTAAATCATTTTATTGGCTTTACCTCGCCGCTTATCTTGTAACATGACATAATCTGCATCCCGCCTTCCGGTTTGATTCTGCTCCTACGCCCTAAACTACTAACTCTGGCGGCGGCAAAAGCGAGCTATATAAAAAATCACTGCTTAAACTCACCCCCAAAGAAAATTCGACAATTGATTGATTTATCTATGCCATGTTTCCCTCTTTCGTTGCCATACAGAGAAAAAAGAAGAAATTATGTAAATTAGCCAACCTCCCGACCGCAGATGCTAATAACTGCTACCAAGAACTGGTGAGAGCAACCCAACCAACCAACCATACAAGCAACCAATTGATTCCACATGTAAAACAACTTAATTTGCTGCCGATAACATCCAACTATCTTTAACGATTATGATTTCTCTCTCGTTTTAAGACTCCTTATATCCCTAAAGATATATTCGAGTGACTATAATTATGTTTGTTGTTGAGCCATGTCTGATATTTATTAACGCAATTAAGCAGCAGCACCAGCTTTGTTATTATTTATTGTTACCAAGGTCAAGCTCTAAATGTATCCATAACTATATGAACCCTTATGCCCCTGATCGATCGGACCGATTCAGCCATTGTACCACTGACTAGATGATGATGATGTGCGATAAACAATAAAATTAAAAGTACACACATGTTCAAGCAAAAGTAATGTTAACTGAAATCCTTTGGAGCAAGTATTTGTTTACAGACGCCGCTTTCCTTTGTTCGCTAAAAAGCTTCCAGTCCCGAGAGAGAAGAGAGAAGAGAGAAGTTGTTTCTAGAGCAGAGGTGCCCCGCCAGTGCTCTTTCAGCACTGGTTGTTTGTTTAATTTATTTTACAGAGAGAAGGAAATTGTTTACTTCCTAAAAATAAGATTTACAATAGTATATTCATGTTTTTGTTTATATTTTTATCTTGTTATTTTTTCATTCGTCCTAATTTTTCTAGTGATCTAAAATGTTGTGTTTTTATTGGTTCATAGTGGTGGTTTCTCTGCTGTTTGCCTGTTTCTTTTGGCACTCCTGCTTCAGAGAGATGTTTCCAGAGAGGAAGGAGCTATTTCAGAACTATGTTACTATCTGCGATGCTGAATCTGCGATATCTGAAATGCTGAAGAAAAATTGGATTTTCCCATAAATTGCTATGCATTATGGTTCTCTAAACAGATTGAAAGGCCTGAGACGGCTAAGCTTTGATTAAATCTCGATTTCGCTCTCACAATCACAGTTCCGGCGGGGAAATACACTTAAAACCAGATTGCTTGTCGCGCCATCTCCCAGTCGAGCTTGGAGCTTCAGCCTCAATTGTCTGTCAAGATCGCGCCGCGCGTCGTCCACGCATCAGTACAGGTTTTAAAGTCTCTCGGATCAGGTCCCAGATCAACTCTCCAGCGCTATGATAAGCGGCCGCCGCCTCGTCGTTGTCATTGCCATCGCCCTCGCCGCGCTGGGAGTGCAGGCCGCTCGAGCAGGTTAGAGGAGTTCTCGGAACGCGGATCCGCGCGTCTATGCAATGCTAATATTGGTATCCAATTACATGGGTCAGCCTACGCCGACGAGTGCACCACACCCGATGGCGACCAGGGCCGCTGCATGCCCTTCTCCTCCTGCCGGAATATCGAGGAGCGGCTCATGGAAAGCCAAAAGGCCGGGCAGAAAGTGCCGCCCGAGTATGCCAGCTACCTGCAGAAGGCAACCTGCGGGGAGTTCAATGGGGTGGTGAGTGAAATGTTTAAGTAATTATTTTAAAACTAAATTAATTCATTAAACTGGCAAAATTTACTATTGTAATAGACTTTCCCTTACCAATTCCTTACTTCGACGTAGCCTTTTAGTTTGAAAATTTTTAAAATTGCAAAGCTTTCGAATTTTTTATTACAATATTATTGGTCTTCCTTTTTTGCAAATAATATATTTACATATTTTCTATAACCAAACAACGAGGTTTATTTGCAAGCTGGCGATATTTACATATAAATAGCAATAACAGTTCAAAGATGATTGATTTGACGTCAAATGTTGACAATGACTTATTTTTAAATAAATATATTTATAGGTGCTACAGATAAGAGTTATTCCAAGTTTCTTAATCTAATAATTCAGTAATCTACAACTCTTTTCAACTCTCACTCTTTAAGTAAGGATATTATTAAACTTATCTAATGCTTCCTTGTAGCGACACTTCTGCTGCGCCTCGTCTCAGATCCAGCACAATTCCAAGGTGATGAGCCTGTTCAAGGCCGAGAACTTTGACTGCGGCAACTTTGTCAGCCATCGGGTGGCCAACGGCTACGAAGTAAAGCTCTCCTCCAGGCCTTGGATGGCCCTGCTCCGCTACAATCGTTTTGGAGAATCGCAGTTCCTTTGCGGCGGTGCCCTAATCTCGGAGAGTATGTGTCCCTTTGTTGTATTATAATTTCCGCTTTTAAGTATAATAATTATTTTGAAATGTTGCAGGATATATTCTAACTGCTGCCCACTGCGTGTCAGGACTCGAGGATGAGCTGTAAGTGCGAACATGAATAAGTTATATCTTGTACAAGTGGGATTGGCTTGTCACTAAAAGCACTCCCTAATCACTTCCAGCTACGAAATCCGCCTGGGTGAGCACCGGATATCCACCGAAAAGGACTGCCGCAATCAGGGGCGCAAGCCCAAGTGCGCTCCACCAGTGGTGGATGTGGGCATTGAGAAGCATCTGATCCATGAGCAGTACGATACTCGACACTACCTGAACGACATTGCCCTGCTGCGCTTGAATCAGAGTGTCACCTTCCAGAGTAAGAGATCGGAGATTCAAGCCCCTGACTATAGCTAATGACATGCCCTTTCATCCACATCCAGAGCACATCAGTCCCATTTGCCTGCCTGTCACCGACGAGCTGAAGCAGAAGGCGGAGCAGATAAATACCTACTTCGTGACAGGCTGGGGCACCACTGAGAATGGCTCCACCTCGGATGTGCTCCTTCAGGCGAATGTGCCGCTACAGCCGCGAACTGCCTGCTCTCAGGCCTACCGCCGGAACGTTCCTCCCTCCCAGCTCTGTGTGGGCGGTGGTGATCTCCAGGACTCCTGCAAAGGCGACTCTGGTGGTCCGCTGCAGGCGCCGGTCCCCTACCTCGGACAGTTTGCCCCACGCATGGTGGAGTTCGGCATCGTCAGCCAGGGCGTGGTCACCTGCGGCCAAATCAGTCTGCCAGGCCTGTACACAAATGTGGGAGAGTTTGTCCAGTGGATTACGGACACTATGGCCAGCAATGGCCTCTGAGAGGATGAGTCCTCATCTTTATTGTTAGAAAGCGTCTTAGTGATTAGTCAAGCCCAAAAAAAATATACGGTATGCATATGTTTGAACTTATTTGAGGTTTTTATTGGGTGCCAATTTGATAATAAAAAATAAATACTTTGTAGTTCCCTTGGGAAAATCAAGGAAATATAATTATTTGAGTATTCATTGCTTTGAAAAATTGTTTAAAATATACTAGAATTTCTCTATTAAAAATTCTCAACGGCCTAATCAGATACAAATTTTTGTTTACAAAATATATACTCTCCAGGAAATTGTGCAATGGAATTCTAGATATTCATATTTTGTGGTTTACTTTCAGACTGCGTTTCGCGAGATATCATAACTACAACAAAAAAAGGCTAGTATACCTATTAGTATACTTACTTGAAAAATTCAGTTATACACATCTCAATTTTTAGGTTTTGATACATTAAATGTTAGACAGAAATTTATCTAGTTTTTCATTCTTGTATCGTCAATACAGCTTTGCACTGACGTTTGCTATGAAATGAATCATAGGTAATCATCGTATAGTCGTATTTAATTATTATTCAATGGCTTTCATCTAGCAGTTAATTATGAATATTACCTATCAGAATTATTGCGCAATGTGACGTACCAAAACATTTGAGATATAACTGACCGCAATAGAATTATTAGATCCCCCAAAGCACTGGGAGATAAGCTCAGTCTGTGGAGTATTGTTTATGGTCCGGGGGTCTCGTAACTGAGATTTTTTATTAATCACAAGACCAAGTAATTCCGCGACCTATCCTACAGGGCGTGACTGGCCTTCTAAACTTGGCAAAAAAAAACCGCAAATTTCGGGGGGTTTTTGTTCGCACGCATCAAACATTTTGAGACCCAGCCGCGACACCGATGCTGGGAATTTTTGTCGCTGGAAATTCCATGTTACACATATCCAAAAGAACGGGTTTCGATCTGGCGCTCAGGTCGCCGCTTACCACGGGGAATGGGGAACTTGAGATGTTGGAATTAATAAAGCGAGTTAATTGCGAGAAAAATTACCGATTGTAATGGATGTTCAACCCACACCTGGTCGGGGGACCCGTGCCAGTCCCCGGGCGAGGCACTACTACTACTACTACTTGGACGGGAAAATGGCAAACGAGAGACTCGCAGTACGAAAAACTTGTATTCAGAGAAAGGGAGACTTGTTGTGTTGAGAATCTATGAGAGATATACTCGCTCTGGGGGGGTTTCCTGGAATTTAATCGCTTTTCCCACGCTCCCCGATCCAAGACAGTTAATCTGTGGGTGGGCCTCAACTTTTCCCGGGGGGCTAACTTTAAAACGCACATATATCTAAAGCTCATTTTTTGTCGGAACAACATTAAGTACTTTGTTTTTCATAAAAGCTATGGCCAAGTCGCGGATTATCCTTTTCCCTCTTCGATATAATTCATTCTCTTTTCACTGAAGCTCTTTCATCAATCCTCCAGTCTAAGGCTGAGCTGCAGCAGCCTCCTGTCAAGATCACTGGCCGACATTTCGTACTGTGCCAGCAAACGTCTGAGCTCTACGTCGAGCTGCGCAGCCCGATTGGTCCCAGAAGGTTTCGTCTTGCTGGAATTGGGCTTGATTTTGGCAATTGTTTTAGCCTGAAGTTGCTCTGGCACCTCTTCATTCTCCATCTGGGTCATCTCAGCGGAGGATTCGTTCAGGGAGCTATCCCTGAGATTCGGTCGTCGTCTCAGGGGGCAGTTTGGAAAACGTAAATTGCGGATTCTTAGCCTGCTTGTCCGGGGATTCCACCTTGGGATGGAGGCGAAGATGCGCGAGGTCCTCAACTGAAGGGTATCACCAGCTGCTCCCTCGTCTTCCTCCACATATTCAATTAGGCGCTGAAAGTTTGGACAAGGACGCCCAACGTCACAGAGCAACTGGGAGGAAGCATGTGCCATTTTGGGAGCTGGGATTTTTACCAATTTTAAAAAAGCACTACTCTTTTTGTTAAACGAACTTTACTATAATTTAAAGAATTTATGAAATAATGTAAAATGTTGGGAGTTTTCTATGAATGCTTTGTTTAGACTGAGTCTCTGGTAATTTATTTATCAGATTTATTCCAACATGATTTTATTCTCAATATGTTTTTGTGAGCACGTGCCTTTATTAGTGAATAATATAAAAAACAACGATAACCACACAATAATTGTGCTCTTTCTGATTACTGAAAAATAGGATTAAACAATAAAAAAGCTGCATGTTTCTTATCAGGTCTAGGTCTTTTCTGGAACAAATTTAGACTTCTTTTGATTTAGAATTCCTCTGACTTTACTTTTTATTGCAAGCTGCCATCTTTAGCATAATTATATTATATTAAATCAAATTCTCAACAATAACTCATGTTGAAATGAAATAAGTGTTGCTTCGCCCCCTAGTAAGTATCACTGCTAATACCCAATATCTACACCATATCACCGGCTCCGACCCCCGCGCACGAGCCGTCTTGTGAAAACCTGTTGCTCGATCTGGGATTACGCTCGGCTATGTATCACTAATAAGTTTTAGATTGGCGAGATTCCACCGAGAGCACGCGAATCGAGCTACAAAAGCCCGGCACACGACGACCTGCGGTTCATTCGAAGTTGAGGCGTTGAGAGCACGGTTGAGCGCGCGCGTTGAATTTTGAAATTTCGGATCGGAAACGTGATCTCCACTAGCAACTAGCAAAGCATCGGCAGCCGGAGACTTGAGACAACAAACAGGAAGATCATAAATCACAGATCTGACAGGATGGGTTCCCGATCTGCTCTGTTGTTTACGACGATCATAAGCTTCGTCATGTTGGAGGCGGTTGTCAGCCGTAAGTTGATTTCGGAATTAAGTGCAGGAAGCGGTAGCTATGACTACCTTAATTACAGAGAGCTGCTTCACGACTGGAGGAGCGGGTCAGTGCGTTCCGCCCACTGAGTGCGGCTTCGTTAAGAAACTCATCGAGGTCTATGGACGTAATATCCCCCGACAGATTGGCAACCAACTTCGGCAGATGAGGTGCAGTGGGAATACAAATGTAAGGAGAATAATCCATATCCTGCAAAGGAAGTTCCCTTTTGGGGCGCCAATGTAAAGAAATAAGTAATATTTTATGTTTTCTTCAGGACGTTCTCATTTGTTGCCGCAACGAAGCGACTCCCCAGGCCAGCAATACTCAGACGACGCAGCAGAAGGTGGTGCGGGCGACCAGCGGCGATATCAGTAGCTATAGCACGCAGGGTCTTCAGTACCTGAACACCTTCACCAACTGTGGCAACAAGGGCAATCCTAAGCTCAGCGGGGGCACAGAGGCCAGGCTGGGCGAGTTCCCCTGGATGGCGCTGCTAAAGTACAGGACCGACTCGCAGCGTCCCTTCCTCTGCGGCGGCAGTTTGATCAGCGATCGCCACGTCTTGACCGCCGCACATTGCATCATTCACCAGCCGGACGTGTAAGTACATAAACATGTTCCCCGATTTGAAAGATAATTAACTTTTTGGTACTCTTTAAAGACTTGCCGTGCGCCTGGGCGAGCATGATCTAAGCAAGGACGAGGACTGCACTATTCTGGGGGGTTTCAAAAGGACTTGCCTGCCGCCCTACGAGGAGTACGAGGTGGACCGGGTCCACGTTCATCCCAACTACGTGCATGGCCAGATTAACTATGACTTGGCCATTGTTCGGCTGAAGGAGCAAGTCATGCCCAAGAGCCATATTCAGCCCGTATGCCTGCCCATCGATCAGCGCTCGCAAGAGCTGACCTTTAACCAGGACTTCTTCATTGCCGGCTGGGGTAAGACGGACAAGCAGGAGGTCTCCAACACGCTCCAGAAGGCCGTCGTGACGCGCCAGAGCCTAGACTCGTGCCGCCAGTTCTACAACAAGGGCGAGGTAAACGATAACCACATTTGCGCCACCGGGGAGAGACTCAAGCACACTTGTCCGGGCGATTCCGGCAGCCCACTGTTCATCAAGCACCGCTTCAAGAACAACTTCCGCTACGTCCAGTATGGCGTGGTCTCCTTCGGCGGACAATGGTGCGGGCGTGTCGACCATCAGCCTGGAGTCTTCGCCAGCGTCATCGACATGCTGCCCTGGATTACGCAGGTCCTGCAGTAGTCGGAGGTCGGTCCCCGGCAGTCCAATAGTCCAGATTACGCCCTAACGTCACCCTATTTATGTCTGTAGTCCTAAGAACACTTGCCATTGTTAATCCTAGCGGTTTTCTAAGTTTTGTAAATTATTTTAATATATGAGATGTAAGCAGCATTAACTGAAACGAAATTTAGTATGTGATTTGGTGAGGTTTTCTGAGAATTGGAGAAGTATGTAACCGTCTTGAAAGTTATATTTTTCTTAAAAGCACGTGAGACGCCAGTTCTTTTGCAAATTTTCCTTCAACAACATATGTACATATATGGATTCTTAGTTATTTAGTTTTAGAGACAAGCCCATGGAAGGTTGACTCGCCTCTAGCTTTCTTCCTTAGTTTAATGTTCATTCTTAAGTCTTATAAATCTTATATATATTCGAACGATTTCACTAGTTATATTTTAAATAATAAAGAGTAAAATATAATGACTCATAAAAAAAGAACCCTTAATTGCTGGAGGGTTCAAGGCAACCCGGGGAACCCTATTTTTTGATTTACCCACAACCTTAATCAGTGGCAGTTCCTTACAATCGAGTCATAAATCAATAGATTAGGTTTGAGGCTTTGTCGGGGACTATAGTGAGTCAGCAAGCGCTACGTTATTTGAACCAACGTCTTTTCGGTGGAACAGATCAGGCAGTTCAAGCATGCTTTCTAAGACGAATATCTTTCCCATATTTATTCTAACTGCTCGATATTATATATATTCTATAGCTGTGACTCACTGGTAGCTAAAGTAATGCCATTGGCATGCAATAATTTGCGGTTAGTAGCCGTATTTATTGTCCAGATTATAAGTATATAAACCAGAACCAGATTTATCAGACAGATAAATTTAATGTACTTGCGAAATCTTTTTATTGCGATTCCGGGGTATTCCCAGAATATTTTTTTTCTCTTGTATTGCTGTAGTACTGACCTACGAACTTGAAATTTCTGCATATGATTTATGTGCTTAGAATGACCACAGTTTATATAATAACTTGTATATAATCACCAGGTGCTTCTTTTTCATGTGGGCTTTAGCATTGAACTAAAAAGCAAACCGACCCCCATAAAATCGGGGTATTTTACTTAACGTGGGCTACACGCCAAAAACAATACCTAAGATTGCTATCTAAGGACGCCCTTTGTTGTGGATAGAATGGACACCAGAAAGGATACGCCTCAGCTGAACTTGAACGACCAGTTTGAATTTTTCCGCTGGATGGTTCACAATGAACTTTAGCCGCATTCAGGGTTTGGTATTAAAGGGGTGAGTCTATGAATAATAAGTATTAATAATAGTATTTTTCATACATTATGCATATATCATTTGGTTTATACTAGTATTAAGAACCATAGTTATTCTTAATTTCTACTGTTCTATGTAGTTAGAAACAGTTTAAGCAACTAATGCACTTAAAACTTTTACTTTCATACAGGATTCTGTATTTGGTGACCTTTTACCATTCGCTGCCCTTTTTCGGCAGTGTCTCCATGTCCCTGCTGCGCAGCTATGTGTCCTCGTCGGTCTCCTTCAATCTGGACACCATTTAGTGAGTTCTCCACAAAACCCTAGAGCTATGAAAATTTCTTACTAGGCTGCATTAATTAGCTTGAACTGGAACTCCACCTTTCCGGCCATCACCGTGTGCGAGATATACAATGCCGAGAGGATTTGGGACCTGAGTGACTCGCATTTTGGCGTGGAGCACGACATACACATCGATGACTTCATATCGGAAATTGTATTCTACCGCGGCGTCTGCAGCAGCTGCGAGGATTGCGCCAGGCTTAGCTGTCCCGCCAATTTTACCGTCCTTGTGGAGGTGGTAAGTACGACGAGTCCGTCGGTGAAGTCTCACCTACGAATATGATTAATTCCCTTTTCCCGGTAGTTCCGCACCAAGTGTCATCAGCTGCTGGTGAACTGCACTTACCTGAACAAATTGTTCGACTGCTGCGACGAGTTCCTGCCGGTGCCCACGGAATACGGGCTGTGCTACTCCTTTAATTCGCACCAGGCCCGCAAAGTAGCCCAGGTGCAGTTCACCAACAACCGAATGACCGGTCCCGGACACCTGAATTTCCATGCCGCCGCCGACATTCAGCTGTATGTCCATGCGCCCATCGATGTGCCCTTCCAGCTGTCCGAGGGCATGATCCGGGAGACGGTGCTGCTAGGTCACTACAAGGAGCTCATCCTGAACGTGATCGAAGTGCACAACGACGAGAGCGTTCAAGATCTGAGCATGGAGCAGAGACGCTGCCGGTACGGCCACGAGCATGTGGCAGAACGTCAGGGCATCTACGAGTTCTACAGCTACTCCGGCTGTGTGGTAGAGTGCACCGTATTGCTTCAGCTGGCGAACTGCAATTGCACCAGCCACTTTATGGCCATTCCCGGACAGAATTTTCTGCCGGCCTGCGATTATCGCGGTCTAATTTGTCTCACACGTATAAGGGACAAGATAATGACGGATCGCAAGTCCTGCGAGTGCATGAGCTCCTGCGAGGAGCCGGAATACAACATTATCTACAACTCGCCGGATGAGTACGTTGTTTCTGTCTACCTTTTCCTTTTTCAACTATTATTTTTCTATCCAGAGATGATGAGGCTACCGACGATGTCTCCAAGATCCGAGTGGCGCTGGTGGAGCTGCCCACACAGCGCTACGTTCGTCGTGTGACCAAGACCATTCTGGATTTTCTGAGTAAGCTACAAGACCTTTGAGTACCTTCTGAACAAACTAACATCTTCCCTTGCAGTTTCCCTTGGCGGCCTTGTGGGCCTGTTTTTTAACACATCCGCCCTGCGTATCGTGGAGGCCATCGTACTGTGCATCCGTTACAGAAAAACCATCGTAAATTGGGTCAAGCGAATCTTTGTTGGCACGGTTAAATATTTACAGTCCTTGGACCAGTCGAAGTAAATCACATTATAGTATTTCTAACTTTAAATCATAGTTGTCTTTCCTTCCTTGGGAGAGTACATACATACATATGTTCTGCCGAAGCTCAGCTTTGGCCCATCTTCTGTGCCACATAGGCCACAGTCTCTGATGAGCTTTGCCACTGGGGCGGCGTCACAAGGTGCACCAGGGTCTCCAGATAGCTTGGCAGGTACACAAAGCTGGAGAATATCACCAGAGCTACCATGATCAGGAAGATTCCATCTGGGAGAGGTCGATAATCTAATATCAATGCTGTTTCAGAGATTTTGAGTCCAATACTCACTGATCAGCTTCCGCTCCCAGGGCTCCAGCATGTTTATGCATGTTATTAGCTCGTACTGGCGGTATACGTGCTTGAAATCTACCATTTTTCCAATAAAACTGCACAAAACCAAATGCAGTGGGTGGTAAACAAAACCAGCTGATTCGCCCAGATGTCAAAGTATCGCTTAAAGTCAGTGCTGCCAACTTTTTCTTTAAATAAAACGGGAAACAAAATGAAGTCTATTCAAAAAGAAAACCGTTTGGAGATTGAGACTAATTGACCAATAAGGATACAGTGGTCCATTAAATACAAAATATTTATATATATAAAATTAAAATTTAAAATTTAAAAATAACAAAACTACATTAACAAAAGACATAAGTAACCCAATAGGTTGAGAACCTTGCTATCTTTTTAGCGGTAAGTCGCACGGTATATTTCACCGACTTCACATCGGTCACACTAAACATATGGAGATTGTTTTTATTTTTTCGCGCCTTATTTTAATATTTTTATTATGGCGAGGCAATCGGCCTCAAAAACCATAAATTTATTCAAGAACTCTTGCTGGGATATAAGCCAAAGTTCGAACAACAAAATACTGACCGGACACAAGTGCCTAGACACTTACTTTGCAGGTGGAATAAGCTTGGGACAAATAACCGAGCTAGTTGGAACTTCGGGCACGGGAAAAACTCAACAATGGTACGAGTTCTGTTATCTTTTAATGGTTTACTGATTAATTACTCTATATTAAAAGCTTGCAACTATGTTTAAATGTGCAATTACCTAAGAGTGTAGGCGGATTAGAAGGCAGCGCCTTGTTCATAGACACCCGGCAGGACTTTCATCCAGATAGATTGTTAAGTGAGTTTGCTGTTCATTGTTCTCTGCCATATTAACCATTGACTCCATAGGTTTAGCTAAGGAACTGGAGAAACGGTATAAGGATAGAGCACCCGACTTTAAGGCCTCCAAAATGCTTGAAAGGGTTCTTCATGTGAGCTGTCCCAATGTGACTCAGTTAATGTCCAGCGTCTTCAGTTGCCACCGGCACCTGCGGGATTATCCAGATGTAATTATTCCTAAAATTGCTCTTTCGAAGTAGTATAGTAGTAGCAGTCAGCCATATTTCCTTGTTTTTCCCTTGCAGATCAAGTTGATTGTGATCGACTCTCTGGCATTTTCACTGCGCATGCTTGAAAATGGCGCCCAGAGATTCGAGCTACTCCTGGAGCTGCATGATAGCATGAGGAGATTGCAGAGCCAACACAATGTTGCCGTGAGTATAGAGAATTTCAACCCATTTCCTTTCGGGTCTGGTAATCGATAAGCCTTTCCTGACAGTGGGTCGTCACTAATGTGCTCACGCATCACCGCAGCAGAAACGGGAAGAGGTTCCATGTGGAGCCCGCCCTGGGGAAGCTGCATTCGCACCTGATCAATGAGCGCATCTGGTTTTCGCAGGGCACGCGGCGTTACCTTGGCAAGTCGTGGAAAACCTGTAGATTAATTAAGGATTGAGGCTTGCTCTTGTTGCTCACTTTTACTCGTGCAGTTTATGCATTATTTTAGGTTGTATTACGAAATAACTTTAAATTTAAGAGTCACATAATTAATAGTGTCCCTTACTTTTCAATTGTATATAAATTACGTTAACTAGGCTACCAATATATAATAAAATTTACCTTTTTGGCTCGGTCTAGAGCATCGACAGTATTAAGACAAAACAGGGTCCTCAGTTTCAATGCCATTAATCGTACATGTAGCCACAACTAGGAGACGCACACCCAGCCAGCTGTTAGGGGCACTTGCTAAAAGCCTCGACTCCTCGTAGACCACGATGCTATCGATGGCGCAGCTTTGCAGATTGACAGGCGAGCACTAGGCTGATTTATGCGCGCGGCCCAGGAATGTGGCAAAGTGTAAAAAGTGTTTACACAAACCAACGGCGACACCCAAGCCCGAAAGCCAATAGCACAACCAGCCTGAGGCTCTCCTGCTAGCTGGAGGCTTTGATAATGCACGGCGAAATAAATAAGGATTCTTTTTAGGCGGTAAAAATGTAAAATGAACAGAGAATTAACGATTATCTTTGAGTAACAAAGCAATTTAAACATTGTAATATTAGCTGAGCAGTTTATGCATAGCATTTTTAATAAAACTTCTACTGGCAATACCATTTTTCTCACTGTGTACCCCAAATCCGAGCACAAGGCTCCTCCGGGGCAGCAGCTAGTCACGCATATGCAGCGACAACTAATTCAATTTCCACTTGCCAGAAGAAGGCGGCTGTTTAGCCGAGTGTGCACGCCTAATTGGTAATGCGATCGGCTTTATTGAGGCGCTGGAGGCGGTGGAGTTGAGGCCAGAGCCAGTCTGAATCTGCGGCTATGCCCGTTGCAGTCACAGGCTATCGCTGTCGCTCAGCGCAAATCCCATTACGTGCGATCCGTTTCGAGCCATAAACATGTAACCGCTCCAGCTTCAGCTGCAGCAGCGAAGCAATCCCAGATCACTGGTCGCCTGGCCAGAGTTTCCTGGCTTCCAGCGGCGCAACTTGTCGCTCGAACTTAATTGCCTCGCTTGCGCTTATGACTTTCGTGGGCAATGCATCCTCATCCACATCCTCATCTGCTGTCTGCAGCAGCATTAGAAAGTAACTTCAGCCGGCGAAAAGCTATAGCTATCAACATCTTGGGGCTCGCATCGTCTTCGTCTTTGTCTTCGCCTTCGCGGAGTAGTTGCTGGCGCTATTTTCGACACCGCCATAAATTTTCCAACTGCCCTGCAATGCACTGGGTTCCAAAAATTAGAAATAGTCTGGATACACTGCGACAAATTAATCGAATTGGCTTTGCTTTCTAAGCCTTTTCTAAAAAAATTGGCTTAGAACCTAGGCTAACGGCTGGATAATAGTTTTTCTCTCTGGTTTATAAGTTTTTTATGATAGCGTATATTTCATGTAAAATATTTTTAGCTGTGTGGCTAATTTACTGAACTGGCAAGTTGAAAGTCCATTTTCCATTTCCCATTTTCCATTTCGTACGGGTTTCAATTAAAACAAAAGGCAAAAAGCCAAAAAAAAGACAGCAAGCATTGCCTGGCAATTTAGCCACGACCTCGTGCTGCTCTCTGCCAGAGTTCAGGCCCAGAGCGGCTAATTCCGCAACGCCGACCGCCCCGATGGCAGCACCGATAGCGAGAAAAAAACACCAACGGCCAACAGCAACAGCACAACGATGGCTAAAGCCAGCAGAAGCAGCCAACTCTGGCCGTGAGATAATCAAATGTTGGCCAAAAAGGATTGCACACACTCTTACCTCGCCCGGCTTATTGTTCTGAGAAATTGTTATTAATTGAGTTGTAGCCTGGCCTGCACCTGGCCCAGCTTTCTCCTCCTGGTCTTAGGGTTCGCCGGCAGCCCAGTGGGTGGCCCTAACTGCGCACTCATTTGCCCAATTTAATGTGGTTTGGCCATCAATAAGCTGAGCTCGGAGCCGGAGCCAGGTCATTTGCATGCCCGAAATTTATGCTCATCAATTAGCTGATTAATTTATTTGGCGTGGAAGCTCAAAACGCTTGTCTAATTAGATAAATGCGCTACATTAATGTCGCCTCCTGACATTTATAAAGCGTGATTCCTCGGTGGTTTTGGCTTCTCTTTCTCCCTCTTCGGAGATGGCTTTTATGGGGCTGAGCTAATCAATTAATGGCTGGTAAGGGGGCTTAAATGGTTAGGAGGATTAACTCCTAATGGCTGGCATTCTAATCGAATTTATCATTTAAATTGTAATTTTTTTATGAGTAAAAATACACTAAGGAAAATAAGTTAAGTTATTTTTCATGCCGCTTTCTAGCCTTAGACTTTCTCTCGAGCAATTCCCAGGTCTATTAGCCAATCGAACTCCCCGCCTAAATTAGTTTATAATGTAGCTTATAAATGCCACTTGTCGGCCACGACACGGATGTGGCTCTGGATCTTGATCCACTCGCCAGTTGCAGCGGCAATCTTCCTTCGCCAGTGGCCGCTGCTAGCAGGAAAATATTTTAATTAAAATACAAACTAAACGTTTACTGCTAGCGATGTTATCCATAGCATTTCATACAAATAACAACGACACAAGACCAGCTACCAGGCGAAGGCTCCTCGTTGCTGCCGTTGCTGTTGCTGCGTGCAACAAATACGGCAATGTTGCATGTAACAGCAGCAACATGTGTCGCACAGCGCCTATTTGAATATATATCAAATCAGTTTCAGATAATTTTCTATAACAGCTCTCGTCGTCAGACGGAACATTTGTACGAGTTCGCTGCCTGAGTCTTTCGTTTCACGGCTCCTTCCGCGGCCGCTGCTGCGGCTGCGACTGCGAGTGCATATTTTACGCGGCGCATTGTTGTTGTCGGGATTGGGATTGGGATGGGGACTGGACTCGGATTGGGGGCTTGAAATTAAGTTGTTTTGCATAAAAGCGCCATAAAAAGGCGCAGCAGCAGGGGCAGCAGGCAGCAATTGTGATTAGAACGACACGACAGGCACGACATGGGACATATGAGACGCGGCTATTGCTCCTGCTCCTGCTCCTGGTAGCTCCTTACATATATGGCCAGCCAGCAATTGTCGTCCGCAAAATTGGCGGCTCAACACGAGCGACGTATGTCATCAAATGGCACGGCCATTAGCGGAGATCCTCCTCCTTCAGCCAGTGGTAGGCAAATGCTAGGAGCCGACCCTCGAAGCCGCTACGACTATTATCAATTTAAGTTGGCTAATTGGTTTCAAATTTATGGACCTGTATTTGATATTTATGTCGTCTACCAGAGAGGCCTCTGTGCTGTGTGTGCCTCGCAATTTCGCCTGTCTGCCGGCCCAGAGACCTCTACTCGAGTCCGACTCCGATCCGGGCCGATCCGATCCGAGGCTCTCGCTCTGCCTTGGCATGCTGCAAACAACGTAATTGGCTTTCAATTTGCTGCAAATTGTTGCAACAGCCACGACAGCGCGCCGCAAAGAGCAACGGCAACAGAGAAACATATTTAGATTATAGACGGATAAAGTTTATGTACATTCTGTTCTCGCCATGGCCACTTTTGAGCTCGAGGACCGGCCTCTGCTCCAGCTCCAGCTCCAACATCGGCTTCGGCTTCGGCAGCCTCTGCCTCGTCCACCGTCCACCATAATTCCAATGAGTTATATGCCCATCATCTGCGCTCCTTGGCCCTTCAAAGTCGAAAACGTATCGCGCGTTAATTAAAAAAACAGCAACAACCACCGAATCATCAGCGTAGTGGTTGGCAGTTAAAAAAAAATAAAAACCAGGAGAATAATGCAGAAAAACAGCCCCAAAAATGCCGCTAAAATTTCGCTCACTGCCGCTGCAGCGGCTCGGAAAAGGGCGGCTACCCAAAGTCTCAGGCCAGGGTTAGCACTGTTCAATAACTAAATAAAACCCTTGGGCCGCCACACACTCAGAGAAAAAATAACAATTGAATGGGGGTTGGACTCCTCCAAGCCTATGTCAGACCAGGCCCAACTGAAATATATATTACAAACAAAAGAACAATTATTATTATTAAATAATTTTTTAATTTTAATCATTGGTTAAAAAAACAAGGGAGTTATTAGAGGATAAAGTTGTAACCTTTAATACATTTCGCTTCCTGTTTTAACGCTTGAATAGTTGGTTTGAGTCCCTGCTTCGGATATCTCAGAATCGTGTTAGTTTTGTTCTTAATTTTATCTCATTATATCACAGCAAAGGTGTTTTTTTTTTATTTCAGTGCACCTACGAACATAAGAGAACAAGAGGCCGCGCACAATCAAGCGAAAATTCCAGACATTTTCTGCTTCATTAACAACACACTCATATATGTAGCCAAAGAGAACTTGGCCATTTCGTTTTGTTTCGAGCCGAGTTTAACCCGCTGACGAAATTTACGCACGTTGGGGTATCCGCTCCTGCTGCTCCCCCTCCCCGGAGCCTTGATGATCCGCGGGTGCAGAGGATGGAGCTTAGTTTGGATCGACCGGCTCTTTTTTGGTATTTTAATTAGAAACCGAACAACGCAAAATGCATTGCTCGTCGATTTCGCTTTCTTTCCTCCTCCGTCGGCCTTCTGATCTGCTTCGATTCCGATTTGCAGGTCCGTTCTCCGCTCTTGCATTTGGTTTTCACATTCAATTAGCGCATATTTCAAATGCGATCCCAGCTCTGGGGTATTTTTCTTCGATCCGAATGACAGGAAATGCTGTCGATGTAAGACAAGAGTCCTACAACGGTCCTTAGCTACGTTATGCCAAAGGAATCTCTTTTGGGGTTGTTAAAAATTTAAATCAAAAGCAAAATGTACCAAGAGTTATATTTAAAGTCTAATAAAATGTATCCGTCTTTTAAAACACATTAACTTTTTGCATTGCATTTAATTTAAACTTTCCTTAATCACACTTACCTTTGTTATCCTTAATCACTAATCCCACAAGAACAACCATAACTTTCGAATATCTTTTACTATCTTTATTGATATTCGCTTTATTGCTGCTAGATCAAAGTTAAAATAATAAATAAATATTACTAAACACACACACACGCGTACGTACATATATAATACAATACAAAATCCGGTGCTTTAACTAAACTACCTAACCTATAACCTACTTTTATCGGTCGAAAGCCCTAGCTTATTCTGTACGATTGCAAACAACTTTTAAAGTCTAACGCGTTTCTAAGTGCTTAGCCTAGGATCTATAGGCAAAATACAATAACGGTAACTGCTAATTTACAGTATTTACAGCTTAGGCTTACTTTTAATATTTATATTAATCGTTTAGAGCGCGCCTAGATTGATAACTATGTACAGTTTGAGATTGCATTTATGGATTTTTCGCGGTTTTCGTTCAGTATTTTTAAAGGAAATTAAATGCGCGTCTGGGTTACACTAAATATCACACTGTGTAGGATGTTGCTTAGCGAAAAGAAGAGTTCGGAATTAAACTAACTAAAACTTAGGTCATTAAAACAAAAATCCAGGGACTGCTCACGGGTGCTGGTGAAAGGCTTTGATTTAATTAAATTAATACATAGTTTCTTGGCAAAAGATTGCTCATGATACATCCAATATACTAAAAGGATACTTCCACTAATAAATTAGGGAAACAAAGTCATAAGCAAACCTTGATCAGTTTATATTTACCAGGATACGCTATAATCCAAACATAGCTTGAATTCGAAGAGTGAAACCCACCCTTTCTAGGGACTTTATGTATGCCATTCCCCGTGTGGAGTCCCCCTATACCTTAATTCGATTTATACTTTAACATAACGCTACTAATGCACTTTGAAATCGCGCCCGTGCTGTGGCAATTGGAACTTTGAGCTGTGGCTGTGGGCGGCTGCTTGGTTGCTTGATTGCTTGATTACTTGCTGGATTGATTGATTGCTTGCCTGATTGATAGGTGAGATCACGGCTAAACCATCACAGTGGTGGCCAGGACATCGGCGCTCACCTCTTCACCCGCCGAGGGCGGCAGGGACTTGCAGTTGATCGAACGCTTGCCAAAGTCCTTGCGCGGACTGTCCAACGAGCCCACCGTGTTCTTCCGCATGTCTGAGTTCTGGGTCTTGTGCAGCAGGATCTGGGAGCTGCGCTTGTGCGCCGCCGACTGCTTCAGGCTGGCACTGGAGTCCAGCTCCCGCTCGAAGTCGCAGGGCGGGAACAGGGGCTGGGAGCGATGCAGGGCGGAGCCACTGGCCGCCGAGGCTGCCAACTCGGGCGAGGGATTTAGGCTCAGCTCCATGCCGGTGGCTGCTCTCAAGGAGCTAGTGCTGCCCTTTAGGGGATTAGTGTAGCGGCGCAGATTTTCCTCGTTTTGCAGGTTGTTGGACTTCTCCTCCTCGTGCCGCAGGGCATCAAGGGAGGGCGTCAGGTTAATGCCCGAGCTGCTGCGATAGGCCAGCCGCTGCTTCCAGTAGAGGCTGATGAAGACCGAGAATCCCACTAGGACAATGAACACGCCGCATAGGACTCCGATCAGCAGGCTGTGCCGCGACCCATCAGTCACGCTGGCTGTCTCTAGCTTCACCTCCACAATTGAGGTCAGAGCCGCCAGCTGAAGCTGCTGCATCTCGAGCTCCTTGCGGCGCTGGATGCCGTTCAGCTGCCGGGAGCTGAGCAGTTCGCCCAAGAGTCGCACCGCCACCGGCAACTGAGGGTCAATTAGTCTGCTGGAGGACTGGAAGTGAGAGGAGGGATCATCAGGTTAGGGGGTTTATAATGGGCAATTATAGTTAAATTGGGCTTTTTAAATTAGAAAAATGGGATAGCAACTCACCACAGTCAGCTCGACGGTGTCATTGGTGCCCGTCTTGAGATCGCACAGCACCATGAGCATTCCCTGCTGTTCCTCCTGCGCGCCAGTACTGCCCGGCTCATTGACAAGCTGGGCGGCCAGCAGGACACGCACCAGTGAGCACAGCCCCTCCACTGAGGCCCCTCTGCCCACGCGCTCCAACGCTAAGAGGATGGTGAGCCGGGCACAGTTCTCGTTGACCACTGCCTGGTTGGGCCAGCAGCTGGCCTTGGCCGGCAGGCTGGGCGGAGCCACGCGACGCGATGGCTCCAGGGCACGGCAATCTCCGCGCAGATTGCAGGGCGGCGAGAGGCAGGTCTCGCTCAGCGCTGGGACACACACCTCGTGCTGCTTGCAGACGCCGCCGGAGAGATTCGATGACTTGGACAGGGGATCCAGCAGCTTGTAGCAGTTCGGCAGTCCGCACCAGAGATTTGTGCATCTGGAGGTGCCATTCTCGCAGACACAGGCATTGCAGTGCTCGTCGTCGTCCCTTCGGCCGGTCAAGGCTATGTCCAGCCAGTTCTGGCTCTGGTTCAGAGCCGTGTACGGGGAGATGGTGTTGCTGACGTTCAGGCAGGCGGACTTGGGATCAGAGAGCACTGAAATGGGGCAGCGTGTATGTAAGAGTTTAAAAATATGTTTTTCTTAGGCATATTTTGGGACAAAGAACTTGTGTTATTTAACCATAGTTTAAGTGACTTACATATCTCGCATCGCACTCCATGACGTCCCGGCGGACAGACGCAGCTATAGCCTCCAATCCCATCAATGCAGGTGGCTCCGCCCTGGCAAGGCTGGGGCGAGCACTCGTTGACATTGATGCGGCAGTCCGGACCGGAGAATCCCTGGGCACACACGCAGCGAAACCAGCCCGCACCCGACTCGCAGGTGCCGCCATTGTGGCACGGCTGTCCGCGGCACTGGTCGATGGCCTCGGCGCAAAAAAGGCCCGTCCAGCCGGGGGCACAGTGGCAGTGGGGCTGCAAGGCCTTGTCCGGGGCCCCAGGCATGCAGGTTCCGCCATTCTGGCACTGGCCGGCATAGCACCCAGTAGCGCGCTCCGAGCAGCGCTTACCTGGGGAAACATTAAAGGAAAAACACATAAAAATACTATTTATTGCCGAAATCAAGTTAAGCCCACACTTAAGCCAAATATTTGGCTTTTAATTCGCCAAAAAGCCGCCAGGGTAACATTTTTCTTTTGGCTAAAAACGAAAGACTTAGGCCACGAACTAGCTGGGAGTGTGGGATTTTTTGTATTATTTATTATTTGTAGGGGAACCGTGACCGCTGCTGGCCCGGCTTGAACTAATTGAAAAGTAAAAGTGTGCTGACAGAGATCGATGTGGTATCTCCGTACCTCCTCTATATATATATCTCTATACCTGTGTCTAACGTAAACTCTGGCCGAATCTGTGACAAAAAAGCGAAACGCGTGAAATATGCAAATCGCAAATTAAAAACAAACATAAATCATGGCAAAGGTTCGGCTTAGCCCCCCTCTAAGCTGCCACATGTGGCAAATACGTTCGCCGATATTTCTCCTTTTTTTATGTCTGTGAGCTTGTGAGTTTTTTGTGGCTCAGCGGCGCATTCGCTTCAATTTGAGGCCGTAATGACTGCCGACTTTCAATGTTCAAATAAATGCGACCGTCTCGATCGTTATTTCTGTGCGCTCGAGTACCAGCATGTGAGAGCGTGGCGCTGCTCTTAACGTGGCCAACACACACGGCTCTTCGCCGTCTCGCGCCCATTTAAAGCCCCCCAAGCGTTGATAATGCGCCCCGTCAGCCAGCTTACAGCAGGTTTTGTGGATGCCCTCTCTAGCAGTTGTGGTCACTATTTGAATGGATTGGGGTTTTTAAGGAAGTAATATAAAAATGAGAAATGCATAAGAAGTCTGTTAGGTGTTTCCTCGACACTCCCTTATAAATAAAGTCTTATAAATATTGGACTATTAGGCTTTCGGTAGTGAAGAGTTAGGGTATTGATGCCTCGACTATGCACACTTTTTCTGTTGCCTGCACTTGTTTCAACGCTCTTTCCTGACGTTCACTTTGGCGGCCGCTTAAAGCGCACCCCAGACTACGCTCGGCTCGGTTCAGTTCGTCTCAGTTGAGCTGGGACTCATCTCATGCCAACCCAAGTCATCCGACTCACCTGTCCAGCCCGACATGCACTCGCATGTAAAGTCGCCGTCGCCGTCAAGGCAAATTCCCCCGTTTCGACAAGGATTCGGCGAGCATTCGTTGAGATCTGCGGAAAGTTAATGAGTTTGCTGAGTCGGTCAGAGGAGGATCCGGGAGTTGGGACTACTCACTGTGCTCGCAGAAGGTGCCGGTGTGGCCCACATGGCACTTGCAGAAGGTGCCCGCGTCGCCCGTCTCGCAGCTGCCTTGCCCGCTGCAGGGCAAACCGCTCGGCGTTGTCATCGTACTGGCCACGGAGGAGGAGGAGGAGGAGCTCGAAGTCGAAGTCGTGGCTGGGGACGCTGCCCCGGTTGCCGCCAAAGTGACATTCGCGAAGCAACCCTCTGTTTGGGGGGAGACATGATTAGGCAAATTATTGCAGGATTACACTGGGAGCAACGAATGTGAATTGAAGTTAACCTACTACTCTTATACTATATGAGAATCATCCTCCTAGTCTGCCAGTGTAGGCTTTAGGAATCTTTTAGACGACAAAAAGCTGCCATTGATGAGCTTCATTGGGCCGAGATCGGTTCCCAGGACTACTTGTGGGTCTCGGCTATTTATATATATTCCCCCACTCACCGTTACAGGGCGGCTGGGAGCAGAGCGGACGTTGCTGCTCGCACAGCTTGCCGGCGCGATCCGGCGGGCAGTAGCAGTAGAAGCTGCCGGGCGTGTTGTGGCAACTGCCCTGGATGCAGGGCGACGATGCGCAGTGGTTCTTGGCCTCCTCGCACAGGGTCCCCGAGTAGCCCAGCGGGCAGATGCAGTTGAACTTGCCCACCATGTCCTGGCACTCGCCCCCGTTGCGGCAGGGCGAGGTGGCGCACTCGTCGATGTCCGTCTCGCAGTCGCGACCCGTGTAGCCGGGGGCGCAGGCGCACTTGTAGTCGTTGACCAGATCAATGCAGCTGGCTCCGTTCCGGCACTGGCCCACACAGTCGTCCAGGTTCTCGGCACAGGTGGGTCCGCCCCAGCCCTCCAGGCAGACGCAGGCGAAGGAGCCCGGCTGGTTGCGGCACTCCCGGGCATTGATGCAGGGTCCGATCGCCGAGGCCGAGGACTCCACGGCGCGGGTCAGAGCTGCCAGGAGCTCGGAGCTGCTCAGATTTCCGCCAATAATGGCACTGGCCGTGGTGGTCAGCAGGGAGTTGGGCGGCAGTCCCGGAGCATGCGGTGCCTCGCATTCGTTGAAGTCCTCCTCGCAGACGCCGCCGCGCCACTCCGGCGGACACTCGCAGCGAAAGCCACCGATTAAGTCCACGCAAGTGCCACCATGCTCGCAGGGACCTCCGGCGCACTCGTCGATATCTGGGGAGGAGAGGAGCAGGAAATTCAAGCAGATTGTTAAGTGCCATCCGCGGATAAAGTACACACACTGGGAGGAAGTTCTATACATTGGGATGTATTGACATTACATTTTGTTAATATCGCAAATTGAAGAGCATAAAAGTATTAGTAGTGGGCTTAAAAAACCAAGCTTAAAAAATTAATCCTTACTTTCTTACTTACTTACTTACATTTTATATTTTTAAAGTATATATTTATTTACTCGAAATAACCCCTGGATTCCCCATTTATTTAATATCGATTTAAGAACAATATTTTCCCCAGTGACTGTGTTGACTTTGCTGTTGGCTAAGCTCTCAGGCAGCTCGAGCAGGTGGCTCTTGGCCAAGTCATTGACCTAGCTGGCGGATCGGTGGTTGTGTTGTGGTGGCTTCAGTCTGTAGTCTTCGGGCTGCGTGCCTGGCTTATCGCTCGCCTGAGATCTGCGAGGAGTCCCCGTTTCCTTCTCGCTGCCTGTCTCCCGTTTCCTCATCTCTCGGACAGCACGCAACTCATTTGTTTGCTTATTGCCAAAAACGAAACTGATAAGGATTTGCACCCCGAAAATATGCGGCTCTGACCCTTTGGCTTGCCCCATTAGCCGCCAATAAGGGTCAGATTATATCGAAGGAAGGCAGGGAATTTTAGGGAAACCTTAAGCTTAATTAAGCTGTTTTTGGGGAATCAATTATTTTCAGGAGAAATCTTCAAGGGAACGTTTTCCATTGATGATTAAATTTGTAATGAGGAAACTTTAAGTTAAAGTATTACCTTCGAGAGGAACAAATACGTTTTATAGAGTTCTGGCTACCAATTGCGAAAATGTATATTTTTTGTGGATACAAGAATCCATCTACCCTCTGTTTCTGCCTGTACGTTTCAATATTAATATAAACAACTCATTTTAAACTCCCCATTTTGTACCCGAAAGGTTGCAAAAATGCAAATCCTTCAGTCTTAGCCCCAGTTTCTGCTTCATTTTTGGGAAATTGGCAACACAATTGGCTTACGGCTCATGGCAAATAGTTTCTGGTGATTGTGTCCGTCGGTCGTGCTCCAATTGGAATGCAAAACCGAACCGAAAAGGCGAACCGAATTCGCTTGGACCACCGTGGCCACAACAATCGTACCTCGAAATAATCAAAAATAACAGCCACAGCCTGTGCGTGCTACGTTTCATTTCATTTCATTTCATTTCGCTACACCCAAATGCGTGTGTGCTCAATTGCATGATCGAGAGGCAGCCCCCAGACACACCGCACACACCACCCAGGCACACACACTGGGCCCAGCACAGCACTTGGCCAACAAAACGTAACTGGCCAAGAGCTGCGGCCAGGCTGTGGCTAATCGCGTGCTGCAGAATAAAATTAAATCGAAAAACTCACTTATTTCGCATGTCGGTCCCGTCCATCCAGCCGCACAGCCGCAAGTGAAGCCGGCGGCCGGCGGCGTCATCGGTGGCTGGGGCACCAGGCCCACTGCCCCCCGGCGCAGGCCCAGGCCGCTGCCATTCCGCGCCGCGTCCTCCTTGATGCGCAGGTGCTCCAGGCTGCGGATTGATTGGCTGCGGCTTATCGGCTTGCCCAGGGAGCCCATGCCGCGCATCATGCGGTACACAGGCGGTCGCGTAGTGTTCACTGGCTGCAGGAGAGATCAGGTACACTTGTAAAAAATATATTTCATATATAGTGAATATACAAGCATAAAGCCTTGTTAGCTAGCTGATTCTGACATCACTAAACATATATTAGGACTAAAAAATGGATAAAGTACTTAGTTTCAAAGAACTTCTATATGCTTTAAATATTTTCACAAATTTATTTGGCAAACAGCGAGCTTTAACTATTTTTGTAAATGTTATATTGATACTATTTTCCAAGTGCAAACTAGATATGCCCCAGATGGTGGGGGTTCCGAGCCTATTAAATTATTTTATGGCATTGTGAAAAGGTGCATAAATCGCAGGATTTGGGATGATCCTCGGACTCACCTTGAGCGTGCATGTGCCGCCGTTGCGGCAGGGCTGCGTGGCGCACGGGTGCTCCACGATCTCGCACTGCTCGCCCGACAGGCCCTCGGCGCATGTGCAGCGGTACTGGTCCGGGGCGGTGTTCTCGCAGGTGCCGCCGTGCTTGCAGGGTTCATGGGTGCCGCAGTAATTTAAATCTGTCCAAAGAGATGGAGAGCGAAGCTATGATTATCGATTCCCAATCCCAGCCACCCAGGCTCCCCTCCCACTTGCAGTCCCCGTAATTGCGTGGGTCACCTACCTTGATCGCACAGTATGCCGCCCCAGTTGGTGTCGCAGACGCACTTCCAGGCGCTGCCGTTGCAGGATCCATGCTTGCAGCCGGGATAGACCATGCACTCGCTGCACAGGGGACCCCGCCAGCCGGGCCTGCACCTGGAATGGGAGGAATGGAAGAAATGGGGTGATAAGTTTTGCAAATGGATAAATGAAGCATGCAGGACCCGGGGTCAGATCAAAAGTTGAAGGATCCATGGGAACACAGTGCAGCAGAAGAAGATGAGTCGGTAACACTGATTGCGTAATGGAGCATATCTACAGGTGGGCTTTGGTCGGATGTGGGGAAACGAATCCCCTTGAGAAAGACGGAAAATGGAGCATTGAAGACCCCAATCGAAAGGTGAGCTTGAACTTGAAGCAGATGTTATTTGCAGCTTGGGAAAAAGAGTTTTCCATTGAGCAAAAAGCTACTGATGACAAAACATAAGTTTAAAAAGATTTTGACAGAAAGATACTTTTTTTTAACTCGGAATTATAACGTAAAATCAAACAACCCTCGAGAAGGGTGTCTGACTCTGGGTAAAATATTCTCCCATCATCCATCGATCTTGACTGTTTCTGCTGTTACTTTACATTTCAATTTGGCTTGGGAACGCTTCGGCTTGGCTCTGTCCATGTCCGGGGATCAATCCTATGGCCAAACCACCGAATTGGGTCACTCTGAACTTTGGCCTTGATGCATCAAATGCTAAAGTGGCAGTGCAGCTCGCAGACTAGGCGATTTTATCGCCGCAACACGCCAGAGTGCAGCGGGATCAAAGTTAGCCTGGTCCAGGTCCAGGTCCGAGTTATCTCCCGGCGAGGTGCTAACTCTACAAGCTCCGGGCATGACGTGGTCTGCGATAGTCGTTCGCTCCGTTGGTTATTTATGATTTCATTAAAACGGCAGCCCGTCCAGGCTCTATCTGGCGGCGGATCAGTGGCCAACTCCAGCTCCAACTGCAACTCGGGCTACGGCAACGTGCAAACAGCAAAAGTCATTTTTCTTCTGGCTTATAATTGTTGCAACGGAGCGGAAATCTACAGACTTTTGATGTTTTCTAGGCCACGCTAATTATTGCTATTTAGAATCAGGACGAGAGATGGCGATGGAGCTGGAGGCTGGGGGCTGGGGGCTGGGGGCTCGGGGCTGGCTGATGGAGAGCCCCATGATGCCGTCGAGAAATGCAATCATGGCCGCCGGCTCACGTATTCTGTGTTACGCTGCAACATTAACAACGGCAGCAGCTATTGCCGCAGCAACTGCTGCAACAGGAACAACCGAAGCGCAAACGTTTTTATCGTGCTCTGCTCTTGGGATGCACGGCAAAAATTGTGGTTGCTTTTTAGTACTTTAAGTCCCTAATATTTAAAGGATTTTTTGTTATAGAATGATGTACGAAGAAGCTAGGTAATATTTTATATTTGTTTTAAAAACTGCTCTCCATTTCCCACTGTGTCCTAAGCTGCAACTCCTATTTCTTCTAATTTCAGATATCTCTCTAGCTCTAGCCATCTCCCAATTTCTCTGGGTGTAGGCTTCAGCTCTTGCTGTGCCAGTCAGTCGGCAGTCTACGTTGCCAACGTCTGTGCATGACCGTTCCAAAGGGGCGGGCCGAATAAGCCCCCAACCAGGAAGGTGGCAGAGAAGTCAGAGCAGTTGGAGTTACTGCTTGGGAAAGGGGGAGCGGAGGAGGCAGAAGGAGGTCTTCTGACCGTGATCAGCATTTGGCCATCGTGCGGGCGTTTGATTAGCCTGCTCCGCTGGCCGGGAATCGTATTGACTGTGGCACTTGATTGCCGATTATACGGCTGGTTACAACTTTATAGCACTCCGGGGTTATCTCCGAAATGGGCAGTTACCAAGTGCGAACAATTTAATAAGGAATGCGGCGGGAACGACGGCGATTGATTGGAGAAGCAGCGTGATTAGATCAGGGAAAGGAGGCGCATTCTATTTAAACGAGAAGCAACTTACTTTTTGAATAACTAAATATAATGCCTCAATGTGAATAGATAGAAGATGTTTCTTTAATTTTCATTTGTAATATATATTAATTACTATTTCTCCTCAACTTTTAAAAAAGTAAAGTATTTAATTTTGATAACTTCTTTCAGTCAAATTTGCTCTTTTTATCCCATGATGTGTGAGAGAAACTCTGCCGACTATTTCACACATTTAACTTAAAAAAATATATATCGATAGAAAAACCGGCCTTATGTGTGAGCTATAGAACCCATTTTCTCGCCTCTGATCACAAAAAAAAAAAAAAACACAACAAACCACTCTCGGCCATTATAACTGTGCGAGTGGAGTGCCTCTCTGTGACTTGGCCTGTCAATGGTGATCCGTGGTCTCCATGGACTAGCTGGTCTCCGGGGCCAGAGCCATTAAGCGCGGCGGCCCCAAACTCCGTGCTGGACACATGCAAAAAGTGTCATAATCACATCGTTAAATGGGGTGGCAGGGGGTCGTAATTACACGCAGAGGTGGGGATGAAACGATGGCAAAACGGCGAAAAACAGGTAATTGAGATACACAGAAAGGAAAGGTAGGGAAAGTATGTGTTCTAAAAAGTTACATTTGGAGAATTTCTTGGTAACCTACTAGGAGGTTCTGTTAATGTATTTATTTAACGATTTTAGTTAGCTTAAAGTATTTTTTCCCACACAAAATATATTTAAATTTAGTTTTCTCCGTGTGTACTTACTCGCATTCACCGGGTCGATCGCACTTGCCATGGACGGGATCGCAGCCGGTCTTGCAGATGGCCTCCTCACAGTTGACGCCCTGCCAGCCGTTGAGGCAGAGCTTCTGACCCTCGGAGCCGCAGGCGTAGTGACCGAACTGATCGTCGCGCGGCCGGCAGAAGGTCGTGCAGGTCGTGTTGTAGTAGGTAACGGCGCATTGCACCCGGACGCGGTAGGTGATCCGGGCGTTGCGGCCGATGTGGTCCAGCGTCTTCCACTCCGGCGCTGGCAGTATCACGCCCGAGTATGATGTTTCCTCAATTAACCTCTCCGCATCTGCATTTTGGAGTCGTCGGATTGGGGTTCCGAGTCGTATGCGAGCGTGGCATGACAATTGTTGTGGATGTCGCCGCGGTCGTAGTCGCAGTCGTAGTCGTAGTCGGATTTGGATTCGTGGTTGGTGGCATCAACGTTGGCGTTCCAATGGATCAGGACCAGGATCACAGGGGTGAGAGGAAAGGGGGAAGGTGGGCAGAAGGAGAATTTAGTCAGTTGTTTGGCACCATTTCAGGCGCTTAAGGGTACACTGGGAAAATGTTTCTGTTTTTAGAGTATGATAATATATTTTAAAATAATCCTCTTACAAATTTAAATTTCAACGTTAACTGAAACAATTACTTACTTGATAAGTTTAAAGAACAATTTAAGGGAACTTATTATTATTTTTTATTTTATTAACCTTCCGAGAAGTTTAGTATTTCATACGTCTGTAAGTTGTGGGTAACTTCATTTAAACTCTCCTTAAGATCCCCAATATTTTCGCAGTGTACCCTTTGAGCACCTCTTTGTCTTCTTTGGCTAATTAAGCCAAATGACTTGGCTCTGGCAAACAATAACGAGCGACATGCAGCTAGCAACTTCCAACTTGCAACAAGGCGCTGGTTGCTGCATGCTGGCTCGCTAGTAACGAGCGCCAGTCGGCAATTGCCACCGCACTTACCTGGATAGGATGTGTTGTACATATCCAACGCCTGCAGTATCAGCGTAAACGACTTCTGTAATTGAAAGTTGAGAAGAGGAGGGAAAAGTGGCATTTAGTTCGGGGGTTTGGAGCTTTTTCAGGCCTCTGACGACGCTAATGGACAGTTTAATCTCGGGCTGCTCGCCATGGATGCAAATGAAGACAACGCAGACAGGCGAACCAACTAACCAACAAACAAACAAACAAACAAACGAACAAAGCGATCAGACAACAAACAAAAGCGAGGCAAGACTTTAATTTCACGCAGGAGGAGCGCGGACTTTCTAAACAGACTCTGGCCATGTCCATGTTCGCGTCCGAGTTCACGTAGACGTCCAAGTCCACGTCCATGGCATTGCATTTGGCCAAAACAAAATGCGAAAACAAAACACAGGCCAGACACAAGTCTCTTTAAGTTTTTAGATTTGTTTTGGTCTTTATTACCCTGGACAACGAGGGTGTTATAATTTTGGTTAGGAGTTTGTGGTGCAATATCAGGAAAATAAAAAATTTTTTATGGGGACAGAATTATTAAATATATACTATTTCTTAAAGACCACTGAAAGTATTTATACCTTTAAATTCTGGACTCAATTTTGTACCCTTTATTTACAAATATTCCTGGTTTCCTAAATCAAAATCCATTTAAGTGTATTCAACGCGGTCTAAATCTAATCTCTTATTTGAAATACTTTCAACTCTTTTAAAAACTTAAAAAAATTTAAAAATATAGGTACAATAAACCTTTCGCAATTTCATACACTTTTTACAAGGCAATTAATGGACTTTCCAGCGTATTTCAGCTTTCGGCTTGGAAGTACATTTTTTCAGATTTCTTATTTAAACTCCTCCTTTGCATTGTGGCCTATTAAAAATTGAAGATTCGCTGTTTGTAGAAGATTTCTCGTCGAGCCTGGAAAGCAATTAAACGACGACGTTGTCTGGATGCCGCCGCCGCCGCTGCTGGATGCCAGGAAATGCTCATTTAGCAGTGGGAGGCGGTGCCCAAGTGGAGCGGGGACTCCCCTGTAATTGCCCTGGCGACGCGACACTAAATCAGTCCAAAGCAGACATTGGCTAATTGCAGTCGGCCAGCAATGGCATCAACAACAGCCGCGACAACTTGACACACTTTGCTAAATCGCCTCGAATTTCCATTCAATTTTCTGTCATATGCCTTGTTCCGGACTCGCTTTAAAATCTTGCTGGGCGCATGGCCGGGCCAGCGGAAGTATATCAATTGAAAATGGCGTTGAATTTGGTTTTGGATTTCAATGAAAACTGGAGGAATGACAGACTGACACGAGCCAATGGGCGGGAGGTCTGGACTAGATTGTTAAAGAGGAAAGATACCACGGAAATAGCAATGGACACCTAAATATATTCAAGTCCATTTTCTCCCTCACACTTTTTCAATCAAATCGAGTAGCTTTTAGCGAGACAATTGCTGAGCTTGTGAATTGGCCACCGAAATGTGTTTACACGCAGAGTCAAGAACCCCGCTTTCGTGAATGGTTACCTAAGGGGGAGCGTCGCTTTTGGAAAACAATAACTTTTCGTGGAGGTAGCTAAATGGATCAAAAGCCCACGGAGCACACACAAAACACATTTTTTTTGGGCAGTCATTCATGTTGAGTCGCGGCAGAGTCTTGAGCCGGAAAGTGGAACAGGTAGGTCTCCCGGGCCCCCAGAAGAGGCTCCGCAAATTCCACTCGAGATCGCTCAATGGCCGCGCACGCGCACTCCAGATCATAAACTTGGATGTGGAAAATATTGTCAAGTGAAATTCGGTTGTAAACAGTTTGGGAATGTTTCCGAGACGAGGGCCTTTATGGGGCTGGTGTTTGACAGTTGCACTGAAGGCCCTCTGAGGTTATGATGTATGGTGTGTGTGCTTCAGGCCTTAAGTATTTCCTAAGTCATGTTTATAAGTCTCAACATGCCATTCACTCAATCAGTCTGGAGTCGGGGATGGAGCCGAAGAAGTCATTCAATAAAAAGTGGGACAATTGCGACCAGATCGGCAGCAGCTCTTTTTACTTGATTTTTGTCTTTCGCTTAAGTTTTGTCTGATGTTTCTTCTTTTTTCGAAGATTTTTCATGAGCTTGTGAAAGGCTTCTCGAGGGTTCCTCAACTCGGCAACCTGACTGACTGTCTGCTGGCAAATATTCCGAAGGCAGTATGTAGAATTTTCTAGGTTTTCGGGTACACTTGCAGAAATTTCCACTATACTGAGGGTGCCCCTTGCCTGCTTTCAATACATATTTTGTTCCAAAATCGAGTGAAAAGTCTAATATGATATATGTATAAAACAAAATATCGTAACATTTTCCTATATTTTTTTCCTTAAACTCTCTGAAAGTCGTTATTTAAATATTCAGATTAAAATATTTCAACTGCAGCCACAGTCACAGGGCTGGATCCCATGTGTGCTGGTGCTGGTGCTTGTGCTTGGGCAAAAAGGCAAGAAAAAAAGGAAAAGCACCAGCAACGCGAAAGATTAAAGCGAAACCAAAGCGAAGCGTAACGTATCGCCATCGCCATCGGCCGAGCGACAAGCGCGACAAGGTAATGTTCCCACGAAACAGGTTGTCCGCACTTCAGGCCACGACTCGAGTCGGACTCGGTCCGGGACTCGGATTCGGGGAGTGGTGGCTGCGGCAGGGTACGGAATGGTGTGGAATGGTGTGCCGTGGACCGGCATGGGTGGAGGCAACAAGGAGACCCAAAACCCAAGAGCCAAGACTCTGACGCATGCTGCTCCCCCGCCGCCGGCACCACACCTCGTCGTCATCGATGGTCGTCGATGGCCGCCTAATGTAAGCGACGGTGCAGGCGCATGCCGACGTCAGCGTCGACAGAGACTGCACTCGAAAAATATTTAAATATTTGTGGAGTTCTCCTTTAAAAATAATATAACATTTTCTCAACACTGGTATAAAGTAAGTTATATAATTAGAATACATGAAAATGATAATAAACCGGCACACATTTTTCTATTTTTTAAAATAATTCTTAGAAAACCTTAAAAGCTCTCCAATTCCCTGCTCTTTAATATTTTATTTTCTTCAAGTGTGCCCTGGTACGAATCGCACTCGTATTAGTTTGGACACCGGCCTGGTCGAGGCGTGTAATTGTTAGCCAAGTTAGCGTTGGAACACCAGCGAAACAGAGGCAACGACAACCAGAACACCAGCCGTACATAACAACCAAATAAAAACATAAAACAAAAGCAAAAATAAGAGGAAAATAACAACAGTAAGAATAACTTTAATTCAATTCTGCGACTACACCCAGTCAGGTTACATTTTTACGTTAATCGAGTTAAGAGCACCGCAGACCAGGCCACGTTTATTTTATGTTTCGCCTTTTTTCTCGGTCACTTCGTATGTGTTTTTTATTCCCTCCCAGTTTGGCAGTCATAAGCCCGCATTATGCTCACTTAATTAACCAAAAGCCGCTTAGGAGGTGGAAAATATACGAGCATAAAACATGAAACACAATTTTTAATTGCTTTTTTTCGGGCTACCGCCGCCTGAAGAATCTCCGCTGGCAAAGAAGGGCTCGGGATCGGGGATGAGTAAGCCGCTTTTGTGGTGCTATAGACTTGTTCACGCCAGATGATTTTGAGGCAGATTTTGTGGAAGATGAGGCAACGTTGAACCCACGTTGGAATTTTTGGCCATAGGAAGTGACGAGGAGAAAGAGAAACCCCGACACTTGTTGGCGTCTTATAGAATGTCTTCCAAATTGAACATGAAAAATCTAGTATTTTTAATTAAATTGAATTAGGGAATTCATTTTCCAGCTTATATCTTGAAATGTCTGTGGAAATGCCCATACATATGTTATACATTCTTATCAATCCGGCACGAGTTCAGCTCCCATTCACATTTCTGTTGCCGGCTCGACCTTATCGCGCTAAGTTCAGCCCTGAGCTCGCCATGCGGAACCGAGAGCCAGTCACTGGCTCTATCTAGACTCCCCAGAAACTGGCGTATTACGACCAAAATGAGGGCTAAAGTAGGGCCAGCTCGTGCCAAAAGCGTGCTTGGATGATGGCGGTATAGTGTGGCCTCGGGTGGCCAGGGAACTCTGGGAGCACTGGAACTGCACTTACCGTCCAGCGAAACGTAAAGGGCAGCACAATGGCGCCCACTCCCGGATCGCTGAGCACGAAGCTGGAGCCGCCGAGTATCTTGGTGGTGGAGTTGCCGAATGAGCAGCCCGTGGATATGCTGGCACCCTGCTCCGTGGTCTGGTACTCCTTCAGGCACAGCCGGAACGCCGTTGTGCATGGTGAGCAGCCTGCAAAAGCCAAGGAATTTTGGTTATCATTCAGTTATATACATACAACATATATAGTCATGTCAGAGATTGCATAATAATTGTTCGGGATTATTAACACATTCGCGAGCACAAAACATATATGTGCTGTGTGCAAATTTTATTGATAGCGGGAAAGAAGAACCTTGACCGTCTCTTTTAGGGAAAGATAAGAGTAATAAGCGGCCTAAGAGAAATTCCATAGAAATTTGTGGGATATACTTGCAAATAGAATAGGATAAACCTTGTTTTTGTTAGCAGGAAAGTTTAAGGGTTCGGGATTGCTTTGATATATAAATTTTAAAAAAAGCTTATAAGATGTTTTCTGCAGAAGAAAAAAGATAACTGAAATAGCTAAAGAAAACACTAATTAATTAATTAATTAATTAAATAATAAAAGTTATTACCAACGTAATTTTGAAGTGTATAAATAAGTCACTGAATTTTGCTTTCTCGATTATTACAATATTGGTCTTAATAATTTTCACTTTCCATTTTAAAATAGCTTTATTTTATTATAGACCTATTTTATTGCCCCCAGCTTTCCTCGTGAAGAAGGCCCCACGAAT
Organism: Drosophila seguyi; assembly: GCA_008042675.1. Taxonomy (NCBI): domain Eukaryota; kingdom Metazoa; phylum Arthropoda; class Insecta; order Diptera; family Drosophilidae; genus Drosophila; species Drosophila seguyi. The sequence continues at coordinate 59,391 of VNJU01002891.1, read as the reverse complement.
CGTGTTAATGTTTAAAGCCTGTCATTAACTCACCCATCGTCTTGGTGGCCCTTAATTCCGATGGCATGCCGCAGCAATAGCCGCTCAGCAGATGGCTGTTGGTGTTTGAGATTTCTAATATTTCCAGCTCGAAGTTGCCGGCTGCGGATATCTGTGGAAAGGAGGAGGAAACGGGGTTATCGATACAGAAAGTACATTGCGATCGGTTGGCAGACAAGCGACCAGATCTCAAATCGTTCAAATCAATCACGGCTCGTAACGAAGTTCCCCTCAACATAAAAAGAGTGATCTTCCCCCATTGGGTCGCATTCCTCCTACCTAAACCTGGGCCGATCCCCGTACCATTCTCACTCCCATTTCCATTCCCAATCCCATTCCCGTTCCCAACGAATAATATGCTCAACACTTTATGGATCTGATCGTTCGCATTCGCCGGGCTGTAAAAGCTAATAAGCCACCTAGGGCGCTCTGATTGGGCTGCGGTAGAGGTTTTAATTAAAAACATAGAAATAGATGGATCGATACACGGGGAAACTCCGAAATAAGCCGAAAGAAAGGAGCTGATCGCTCGGCCGGGACTTGATAAATCTAACAGCAAATGAAACACGAAAATAATGAGAAATATATTTTCCACGGCACAAAGCGCGCTCCTAACTATACCGTTTCGGCTCACTTAATCAAACGAGATATCCAGCGGCTTTCGTATAATTTAGAATGCCTTTGTGAGCCAGCTGGAGAGCTGCAGGCTCGGGAGCCGGCAATCTGGAATCTGTGTGCCGGAGTGCCCACAAATCAAGAGCCTATCGATAGGAGCATTTGCCATAAAATTAATAACACATTAGATCGCCGTTCGCCCCACTGATAAATGGCACATAAAGTTTAACTATTCTCCGCCAAATCGCTTATCATAACTTAGCCGGAGAGAGTCTGCAGAAGAAGCCCCCATCTTCTGCACCATCAACTTTGTATTTAAAAGGTTCATTACCAGTTCTATCCTGGAGACCTGCCGCTTCTCCCGACTTCTTCGCGGAAATATGCTAATGAAAACTCTTGGCCGTCGACTCCTGCCTTTATGGTTTCATATTTCAGCAAATTTATTGTCATTGGCTCTGGTAGCTGGCAGTGTTGATAAGTTTATTAGAAATAAATTGCAATTTGGCCATCTGGCCTAACGGGGCTGCACCTGCTACGGCTTCTGCTGGAAAATGCACTAAATGCTGAGGAGAAAAACCAACAAACTAAAGCCAAAACCACATGCATTGTCGACCAGTGCCATAGATCAATCAAATTCTGGTCTCTCAGCCAGTTTCTCTTGGCGTTTTCTCGAGATTTCCTTTTGTTTGACTTCGGGCCGAGACTCGAGGTGGGATTCTCGATCGGGAAACCAGTTTCGGAGGCTGCTTGCTTATTTATTTATCACATATCTTCGGCTCTTGGTTCTCTGGCTGCAGCTGCTCTGGCGCTGCATCCGCTAATATTCCGTACAAACTTTGACGTAATCCCCCGCCTGTCCCTCGATTTGATAAACCCGATGAAATGCTTAAGGAAATTAGTGCTGCGGCGCCAACTTAACGAAGCCGAAACACACACACACTCGGAGGGAGTTAATGTGAAATTAAGTTTTAATTAAGCCGCTTCGTGGGAGCTCCTTTCGTAATAAAGCCGCTCTTGCCTTTTTCGCAGTCCGTTTAAAACGCAGCTTATGATCAATAAATGTCAGAGATCCTCTTCGTCCTCAACTGGGTTAATTCCAGTGGAGACCATGTGAACCTAGGCGATGCGATCGCCGCCTCTGATTTCCCTGGAAGTGAACCATAAATCGACGACGGACGCCACAAAATATTTAACTTTTTATTTACTTCATTAACAACTAAATAGTTGCATCCATTTAGGCTGCCGGCCACTTTTATCGCCTTGAATAACCTAAATCAATGCAATCCCCGGTCCGGCCTGGGCCCAAGCCAGATAAATGTGTGTAATCAATTTGATGGCTCCACCGGGGTCTTGGAACTGCTGGGATTCTCTCGCTGTGGATTCTAATGTCTGCCCCTTGAGTTGGCCGGCGTATTAATCAAATTGTTGTTTGTTTCCCCTCCGAGAACTCCCCCTAACTGCTCTGCGCAGCGATTAATTTTTATGTATTTTTGAACCGTTGGCTACCTCTCCGCCTGTTTAATTGCCGCTCGAGGCATTTCTTCTCAGTTCCCACTCCTCAGCCTCCCCGTCTCCACCTCCATCTCTCTTCTGCCATCTCAATACAAGTTTAGGCACTTTGTGTAACACTTTATGACTGGGCTACACCCCGAAAACTAACTTTGAAAAAGTCCCAAAACTCCCGACTACCGTTGCCATGTGAGAAAGATTTCGTGGAGATGGTTTTGGGAGATAGTAGGGATCACTTTCGAGGGGGATGAGATCCCAATGAGCGTGGTACAACGGAGTGTATGCTTTTTATAAATTACTTTGTGATCGAGAACGAGTTTATTTAATGCCCAGTGTAATGTTTCAGAGTTGGAAAGTATTTTGGCTAAGTAAAGCCATCAAATTTCCAGCAAATGGTTGTCCAATTAAATATAAAAGGTTTAGCTTTTAGACTCACTAAACTAGAATTAACAGCAGGCTTCTTTGGGAAATGAGGTCTTAAATTTTTTTTTATTAAGTTTTTCATTGGGTTCCTTTGGTGTAGTCTTTGCAATATGCACTCAAGTTCAAGTTAAATTTCAGAAAACTTGCATTAATATATTTCTATATTATTATGGCTTTCCAGATATTGGCTAATGTTTGATTTACTGTCCTAAAAATTTTAGCCTGCGTAAAAAGATCCCCTTAAACTTCAGTCTTCCGTCTGCAAAAGTTGATAAATCACTCAAAAATAAACCCAAAATCATCAATATTTACGTCCCCCATTGAGACTTGTTGGCCCTCAGCCTTCGCCAATTCTCATGGGTTGAATCAACTTTAATATTTTTCCACCGTCTACAATCTGCTCTTTTTTGTGAGAAGACACTACACCCGCATGTATTTGGATCTGGGGCTTTTCGCCTTCTTTTATATTGGTTTTCGCTTACCTTATGGACTAACAGTATTAAAATTAAAGCAATTAAGTTGCAGGCAGACTTTAATGATCGACAATCGACAAGCGGCTGGAGGAGAATCCGAGGCCTCAAGCGCTGTCTCTTTGTCGCCGCCTTTGTAGACATTCTCAGGCTGTCTTCGGATGCTGTTGCTTCGCCAGATTCCGACGTTGATTTTCGCCGAAAATGTTTCCTAAACATTGTGTACATTCTGTGGGCGTTGCGATGATGCTGGTGGGTGCTTTGCGATCTCCTCTGGCTGGGGTTTTGGTCGCTGTTTTGGGTTCACTTTGGGCTCGGTTCGGTGGTCAAATGATCTCTCGGCGATCTTTAATTAGCCCATGTATGCAGATTTCTGGCCCTTGTTTAGTTCGCTTTTCTCTGGGGAAGGCACTCGCTGTATTCCGGTTTCTCTATCATTTTTTCTCCATTCTGTAACGGCCTCCGTTCGTATTTGTTTTTTGTTTCTGTGTTTTGTTTTTTAATGTTATTATCACAAATTTATTTATTACTTATAAGGGGCTTTGTTTTGCCTTGTTTTTCACACTTAACACTTCCACTTGATAGGCGATGGCTGGCGGGGTTTGTAGCTGTAACAATTGTCGAACGAAGTGGAATTGAAAACCGGGCTGTGGAAATCTATTTCATCTATTTCCCCAGTGCCATCATCAACGCTAATTGACACGCAGTGGCAAACCGCATCAGCACTAGCAACAAGTGGCAGCCACCGCAACAGCGTTTACTTTGCCTCACCGCAAAGGCAGAGGCAACGTGCAGCAAAGGCAAAAGCAAATGCAAATGCAATTCAATTTATGTTAATTTAACGCCGTTGCAGTGGCAGCGCTGCCATGAAGCCGAAGCCATGTGTCTTTGGGCCACAGCAAACAATTTGCATCTTGTGCGCATATTAATTTACAGATATTTTCACTCCGGCAAACATTACTCATTCCCCCGGTCCACGACCGGGGTGTTAATTGTCCATTTAATTAAGTAATTTGCTTGGAGCATGCCTCCTCCTTGCCGAACGGAAGTCGTTGACTTTGAATCGAGACTCAGATGTTGCATGTAGCATGGACCGGAAGTGGCTGCTGCGGCCACTGCGGCCCGGCTTCCCCCTAAAACTTTCACCCCCAAAGAGAGGGTGCTGTACTCTTTTTGCAATTTGCAAAATTACATATTCACTCCCGGGAGAGAACTCGAACTGCGTAATGCCCTATCATCTCTAGTCTTGCTGCTGCTGAACATGCCCGGATTTATCAGCTAATTGTATAAGCAGAAGCCCTCTTGAGTGAAACGATCTGAATGAGCTGTGGACCATGATAATGCTTGGTTTATGCTGCCAAACTTATGGCCAAACGATTGGATGGATGTGTGTGCCAGAGCATGGCGCATTTCCCTCGCTCTCATGATCTAGAGTGGGTTCTACTTAGAACTGTTAATCCACGTTCCCGTACTGATTTCATATATATCTCTATATGCTATCTCCGTTCTCTCTCCAAGCACTGAACAAAAAAACAAGACCAGAAAACACTCGGAAATTCAAATCGACTGCATCTGCTGACTTATATATATATCACTTCCATTTTTATTTTCCTTGAAAATGTTTCTCGAACCACGAATTTACCGCAAAATATTTGATTTGCCTGAATTCCTTTTATAAAGTTGTTTGTTTAATTATTAGGTTGGTCTTATTTTTCGATTAAATAAATCAAATCCCTTATTTATACTGAATGAATGAATGAATGAAGACTGGGCGTCATTTTTTAAAACATTTTGAAGTATTACTTAGTTTTGGTCTTCTGTAAGACACCAATTATAAGTTTAATGACTTTCTTGATTAAAAATATATAAATAATCAAACTAAATATGTTTCTTGCATTCTTTCTATTGTTAATAATACCATCTGCTCTGTTAACTGAATTTTATAACTTTCTGGAGTAATATTATATTTAAGGGATTATATTCGCTTGAAACTATTGAAGTAAAAATCCCCGTTTTTCGTCTAATATTCTAACATTTTCTTGCAGTGCCCTGCTTATTTTTATTATTTGTATTATTATCGTGCATTATTGGCTAGCTGGCTGTTTTCGCCCTCTCTTTCTCCGCGTTCTTTCACTCCGAATGTTTCAATTCCACTTCGTAGCTTTTGATTTGTGTGTGTTATCAATGGAGGCACAGGCAAAGGCACAGGGAACATACAAGCATATATGTATATTCGCATATTCACATTGTTTGCACTTTTACTTTTCCACTTGGATTAAACACAATTTTTCTTTGAGGCATTGTATGTCGATGTATTTATTTACGAGCATTGTACGAGCATTTAATTGAAAGGTATTTCCGTTTTTCTTCGCTCACACGATCTGGCCGAGGAAATTAAGCGCACAATGTCGGCTGATTGTTGATCTTTTCATTCGCTGTGTTGTGCTGTGTACTTTTCCTCCATCAACTTGATCATTTGTTGTAATCAGCGAACGATTAACATTTAACACTTTCACAATTTGCTTTTAAGTGGGGGGAGGAGGCACTGAACACTGGACACTGGACACTGGGCACTTGGCACTATAATCCAGTTTGGGGATGAGGAAGAGGTCACTCTCGTACCGTGGCTGGGAATTGTGTACTCATCACCGCTCGAAGCACGGCTCACGACTGAACGAACGCCGAACGCCGAATCCTGCGGCACTTCCAGCCCTCGAGCAGCATCCACGGGGCGGAGCAAGTCACGCGAGAGACGGCCGACGAAAATCGTGGTGGTGGTGCCTTAAGAGAGCCCCGAAAGCTGTGACTGCGGTGCTACTGCCACTGTGAATTCGACTTTCGACGGCGACTTCCGCTGGGTGCTGCGAACGCTTCAGGCTTCGACTAACGACTGATTGCCGCTGGGCACAGAAGTGGTGGCCGCGATCCCGGGCCGTGCTCTCACGTGGATAACTGCGCTCTCTTCGGGGGGACCAGACCGGTTCTGTGCTCTTCGAGCGGCGCTCTTCAGCCGGCCGCTGATTGGTCGCACGCCGTGCCTTATAGCCGCCGGGTCCGGAATCTGTCTCGGATCGGATCGGATCGGACCACGACTTGTTAATGGAGTTGCTGGGGAGTCGGGCCGGCTTCTGCTTCTGCTTCGGCTGCGGCTGCCACTGCAGCTGCACGCATTTTGGCTCGAAGCTATGCTGCCGTTTTTTACGATTCCAACTTAATTATGTTTATAAGTTCAGTCCAGTCCCGGGGCCAGTGCATTCTGTTCTCCGATTCCGGATCTAGGCCGTTGCAGTAGCTTTTTATGGCCAATGCCAATGCCCCTGGGGGGACTGACAATTAACACCTGGAACCGGGCAAAGGCACGCTGAAACCTGCAGCCTGAAACCGGGAACAGTAACTATAACTGGAGTTAGGCGCAACTCCCACAACGATTTTGGGGTGGGAACTAGACTCGGCTGGCCAATTATTAAGTCCCGGAGACAGAGCGGCGACTTCCATCCAATTATCCGCGAGCCGAAAGTGTATAAATCAAATTTAAATGCAACTGGCCCTATCAGCGTGGCCAAAACAAAAGACTTAAGCAACAAACTTGGCAATTACATGCGGCCAACAAGCCGACAAGCAGCGGCAGCATCTTTGTTGTTGTTGCTGTTGTTGTTAGCGGCTCATATTTCTTGAGGCGCATATCTAAATATCGAATCATGTTGCTGATTTGCCGCAGCTCCATTGTTGCAGCCGCAGCATCGGCAACAGCCACAGCCACTGCAATTGCTTTTTGTCTGCTCACATCCAGAGAAAAAACTAACCGAAAAAGGCCTGCAATTGTCCAAAAATGTTGGCCTTAAAATGTTTGGCAAGAAACCTACTCATGTGCGGTTATATCATTAATGGCTTTAATTTTATGCACGTCATTTAAAGGGATTTAAAATCTTTAAAGAAATAAAGTTAAAATAAATATTAAAAATAAGTCTAAAAACAAAGAATAGCTTATTATTATTTTATTATATTTACAACTTTTATATTTATAAATAAATTTATATCACACTTTTGATTTATAGTACTATAAAATATAAAAATAAGTTTATTAAATTAGTTAAAAGAGGATATTTATTATTAAGCCCTGCAAGTTCCACTAAAACATTTTCAAATAAAAAGTCTATATTTGGGTAATTAGACACTCTTATTCCCAGCTTTTCTTAGCGATCAATAACCCATATTTTCTAAAAGTGCATCTGCAACTGCAACAACACATAGTAAATCTCATTGTGCCGTTGTGACATGACTCTTGTTCGACAATAGATAAAACAAATTGACTTGGTGTGTGCCCAAAATGTCTTCTCTAGGCTCTTGGTACGAGTGGTAGTATCTGGGTCTGCGTCCTCCTCTTTTGGTGGGCGTACTGGGCAGCGTCGTCGGAAGACCGCTACGGCTCCTTTGTCATCTTTTCTTATATTTTTTTCTTGCTTGTGCCTGTGACTGGAAAAGCTGCACTACAATGCCCATTATCAAGGTACATATCTGCGACAAGAGACCCCAGAGCGGCAATTGTGCGGCTGCCACGGCTGCTGCCTCGGCTACGTTGTCCAAATATGTTGCAAGTTGGTGTTATTCTTCACACGGCATCATAAATTTCACGTATAATTGACGCTTTCAGTTATATCAAAATTGGCTAAAAGCCGGAGCAGCGGCGGCTCTTGGCTGTGGCTTTGCGTTGGTGGCCAGCTCCGGACTCTCCCCAGAGATATTATTTTGTGACTTACATTGTCTCCGTGTTGATTTCGGCTAATAGCACACAGCAGGCTTACCTGGCTGACTCTTACAGGTGTCTTTTGTGTTGTGCGTTGGCGAACTCTCTCTGCCTCGGACACTTGTTCGGTTTTAATGGCATTTCTTTGTCGGAAATAGTTTTCGGAACAGCTGCAAAAGTGGAGCATGGCAGTGGCATAAAATCAAACATATTGAGTAATCAAAATCGCCAGAAAACCCACCCTTACGGCCGAGTTCATTAAACAAACAGGCAAATATGTTGGCAATTTCTACCAGTTGGTTTTACACCACTCAACGTTTTTATGACAGATTTTTCAAGTGTTTCCTTTCCGCCTCCTCGTTGTTGTTTTGCTTTTTTTATTATACAGTTTATTCTTCACTTCGGTGGCGGTTTGTGGTTAGTGGTTAGTGATTACTCCGCCCTTAGCCGAATGGCGTTGGCCACGTTGCCTTAGGTTAGTTGTTTATGAACGCTTTTATTGGCACTGCTGGCTGCAGGCTGGGTCAAGAGATTTATGGGCCATATTTTTGCCAAGAACTTACGGGTACTTGAAGAAGTACTAGAGAGACAAAACAGTGGGAATAAGGACTGAAACGGCTGGAGCTTCCCCTTTCAATCTCCCAAGGGTTGGCAGTGTTTGCTTTAAAGATCTGCGAATGTTGTCCTAAATGGCACTTGGGTCTTTGGGCTAAGTACTTTTAAAAGATGGAATAATCTTTATATTGATGGGGGTGATAAAATGAAAGGAAAATAGTAAAGTATGGATTTCTAAAGCTTAATTTTTGAATAGATTAAATACGTTAAGATATAGGTATAGTTAACTAATAGTTTTTTGGAAAATATCTTTAAACTCTAGTTAACCCTCAAAAAAACCAAGTTGTTATTTTTCTCATTTCGTCACATTTTCAACTTGAATCTAAACTCTATCACCTTTCAGCTGTTTGAACAATAGATTTATTCAGTGCCCATCCATCCATCAACGTGGCCACCTGACTAAGCCCCGCAATTTGCACCAGCTTTTACCCCCCGACAAAATGATAATACAAAATCTGGGCACTTGTGAACCTCACACATGTTCGTCCATCAACTTCAGAGGAGGGAACAGGATATATATCCCTGACATGCCTCATTTAACCAGAAATCCACCCCTAAGCAAAATCCAATTTCAAAATCAGTAAGGCAAACATCGCAACGAATTATGACACGAACAAAGGCGATTAATTAGCGGAGATTCGAGGGGTGGAAAGATACCATATAGGGAGATAGGAAGATATATAAATATCGGGGAACCAGGGGGTGGGTTTACGCTTCGATTTGCGCCGACGCGACGCGAGCGAGTAATCGAGATGGTTGCGCGTGCTCACGTCTTCAAGAGAGCCCGGGCGGCAGGGGTTAAGTTGGGTTGGTTAAGACCAAGTGCACAGCCTCCTCATCGAGCCCATACTTTAACCCATACACGTGCATATGTCATTTTTATAGCGCTATACGTGTTTGCCATAAATCCATAACAATATGACAAGTACAAGTACTTTAGCGGCAGCCTCTCTCATGTGCAACATGTTTGCACGTTCACGCCACGGCCGGCAGACTGTAGACGGTGCAGTAAAGACGCCCTGGACCGACTGCAACTCCCAGCTAGCAGCACCCAGCTTCCATCTCCATCTCGGATTTCCACTGGGACACCTTGCCTTCCTCGGCGCGATTGCGATCGCTTTGCGGTCAGGATGATCTTCATGCCTTGCTCCTGATGTGTGCGCGCTACGGTTGCTATGTTACTTTACTACACTTTGAAAAACTTGGCCTTGCTTTGAATTTATATTCGCAGTTGTTTTTGCAAACTTGAATACATTGCTAAAGCAATTCGAGACTGACGATTTTCTTGAAAACAGATGTGCATGTGCCTGTTGAGTCAACACAGTTGCTATTTAGCAATTTAAATATTCATTTCCATCTCTAAATATTTAAAAGAATTCCTTTAAGTGCAACAGGAATATTTCGCGCTACTCGCCGCCGCCTGACATGATTTACATAAAGTGAAGACGCACGTTTTTATTACATTTTCGTGGCTGTAAGTGCACCCAAGGCAGGCCAGCAGCCCAGGCAGCCTCAGCCACCTAAGCCGCCACCTCCCCGGGCAACCACCTCGCGGACAGCCCAACCACCCAACCCACCCCCAGCCACCACCGCACAATCAGCGGTTCGCCTTTGATTTGCGGCAAATGTTACGCCGAAAAGGCAACAGCTGTGCAAGAGGAGGGTTAAGCCCGCGAATCATTTATCATTTATTCTCGCTGTTACAATTTTCAAGTGTACACCGCACAGCCCAACTTGCCCGCAATTAAACAAACAATAAAACCTTTTCGAGGAGGATCTGGATCGGATCAACTGCATCATCATCGTCGCCGGGACACTTGTCACTGTCCGGATAAATGTCGCCCTTCGCGGTCCCGGGTTCCCAGCTTAAGTCGACGTTATAATTTTAATTTCTGCTCGTCGTGGGTTTCTGGAAAATTGAATTCTTTATTCATGGGGAAGATCGTAATCCTCAAATGAGATTTGCTTTAGAGTAATCGCTTCATTTATGGAGGATTCCCGGGCTTATTAAGCTTCATTAGAGAGGGCGATATGCGACTAGGCCAACAAGGTCTATGCTTACGTAGGAGGGGCATTCGTTACCTGCCTAGGTGGTCCCTTCCCAAGATCCCCCTCCCCTGAAGACAATTCCCAGACCGAGACGAGAAATTTCAACTAATTAAAATGCCTATAAACTCTGCATGTTGAGTCCTGTTCGGCGATTCATTGGAAATTTCAAAACCGACCCGTTAAATCGTCGAATCGCCGGGATAAGCACGCCAACCCAACAAATGACCGAAAGTCGAAAAAACCCAGAACCGAAAACGAAAGGCCCTTCGAACCTTCGGCCAAAGATGAATGGTTGTTGGCCCTCGGCAGCAGGGATGCCCACCTCGGCTCCCCCGACCCAGGCTGGGGCTTAACTGACAGCAAACAGAAATCGACAGCCGTGCGGTGTTTACTACTCCAACAAGATCCGAAAAAAAATCGAAAAAAACGTTAACAAAAATAAAAACAAAAACCGGACAGAAACAAAAATTCACTTCTGATCTCGCGTTGGGAATGGAATGGAAGCTCTGGCCATCAGCTCTCGGCTCAGCTCTCCCAGTCGAAATGGACAGCTGAAAAGGAGGCTGGAATTTCGGGCCGACTTTGCGGAGAGCTTAAGACTTTTAGCATTTTTAATTAGCGCGTTCTTTGTTTTCGGTTCGTTCGTGCTGGCCGTCGAACAAAATGAGAACAGATTCGTACAAAACGAATTTTTGTTTTGGGCTCGTCGGGGCCTGCATGCTAATTCCCTATCAGAAGGAGAAACAATACCAAGGCAGTCCTCCTAGAAGGACCAGAGGCGTGGCTATTGAAGGGACCCCTAAAACACATTCCTATTTAGTCTTAATATTAACGAAACAAGAAATTGATGACATTGCACTGGAAGTCAACTTAGCTAAAGAGGTAGAAGTCACTAGCAAGTCACTGGAAACTTGAGTTTATATTTCCCCTATTTTAAAAGGTTATCTACCAGTTTCATTCCTATTCCCTAAGGTTCTAATAGTTATAAAATACAACTGTAATAACAATAATTGAGAACAGTTTTTATACGGAATTCATTACTAATTAATTTCTCAGCAAGCTTCCAGAAGCTGTGTGACCATTACAGAAGCCACGGTAAAATAAAAAAAATAAACTAATATAGGAACGCAACTTGTTATTGAATTCCCTTTACCAATAAAAAGGCTACAGTGTCATAACCCCAACACTAGAGATCTGCCTACGCCTCTGTATAATTAAAGTGATGACCAGATGTTGGTTTAAGAATTGACCTTGAACAAATGTTTTGCTGTTTGTAATTAGTCAGTTTTTCAAAAAAATGAATTTCACCAGTTTTTGAAATTCGAATTTTTATTTGAGATACTTTTAGTACCTTCCCCTGCTAAATATTATACGTGGTAAAAACGTTTAGAAAAGTGCTGAGCGGGGCTTTACTTATCTCTTGCATGGCCCCTGTCACTTTAATAACCGTTCCTTCACAGATACTTGAATAGACGCTTAAATTGTCTCTGGGGTCCACATCCAACCTTGGGTCCAGTCCCAGCCGGTCCCAATCTATGGAGGAGCAGTAAATGCCAGCTGAGGATTTATAGCAAAGTACCTTGACCAATTACGCAGGTATCCTCCGGATCTAGCAACGTTTGACAACGCATCGCATCGCGGAGCCAAGGAGGACTAACATAAATATCAATTACGGGTCCATAAATTTGAAACCAATTAGCCAAAGCGAAATTGATAACAGTCGTTTGGCTTTGCGGCAATTTTCTCGAAACAATTTGCAGTGGCCGTGGAAAATAGTTTTCCCCATCCCGGTCAGTTGACGACTCGACGACTCTCGTCGCGGATGCAAACAACTTAATACAAATTGAAGGCTCAAAAGCCAAATGTTTAGTTCTCACATTAAATGTAAACGGCGGCAGCGCTCGAGGAGAAGATTGCGAGAGCCCCGAGTGCCAGGAGGTGAGTCCCCGAGCGAAGACAGCGGCAGCGAGCACTACTTAACTTTTCGACACCCAATGAAATTTTCGCACATTACTGCCAAAAGTATCTAGATGCAGAAATATCTGCCGAGTCTGCAGCCCCTCGCCCGGGTTGCATGCAACCCGAGGAGCCGAGCAGCCGAAGACTCCATGCCAGGCTTATATCTGCATCTTCGCTGGTAGGCAAATGCAATTTATTATACGTCTGGGACCGGGGACCGAGACTGGGACCTGGAGCTGGAGCTGGACCCAGGCAGCAGAAGCAACGGCAGATCAGATGAGATGGGTGGGGAGCCGGGAGAGTCCATCCTGCACACACGCAAACCTTTTGGCGTTTTTCTTATTAATACATTTTTAGCCCCCTTTGAAGGAGGTGGAGAAGGAGCCGGGAGCAGGGAGTACCCTCGCCGGAATCAGATAAAAAATGCTTCGCACACGATTAGGAATTTTTAATTAAAATATTTTGTACTGCTGTTTGTAGTTAATTTCGTACAAGACTCTCTCCGAGACATACAAAGTGCCACCACGAGGAGGCCGTAAGCACCTGCGCGCCGTGCCTGCCGCTGGCTGCTGTTGTATGCGTGTAGAACAGCACAAAGTACGCGATCCGATTGCCACAGTCGGAGTTGGACTCGGATTTGTGGCTCTAGGAGGAGGAGTGGAGGCTGCAAAAGGAGCCGGAGCAGTCAGAAAGGGTGCCGAGCTGGCATAAAATCCTTGTGTGTGTTGCCATTTCGCTTTCGTGCCCACTTCGCGAAGTCGCCGCAACATTTCAACCTGCCACTGCGGTGGCAGCATTGATGGGCGTATACATGCGATTCACTCCGTGCCTGCCCCTTTCGGGGGCTACTCCTGGCCAGGCTGCATCGTTTAGCTTAACTCAACATATATTTTCAAAGCCGCAATCTCGGCGAGATGCGGTGAAGGTGGAGGCAGAGGTGTAGGCGGAGACGGTGCGGGCGCATCGATGATATATTTAGTGGCAGGCAAAACGAAAGACTTAGGCAACGAACTCGCGATTACGACACAGCATGAGGCATTGCTTATATAGAGCCTGCATACACATACAGTGAATATTGGATAAGACGGGATTATTGTTCGGGTAATATCATTTTTATTAAAGAGCTTAGTTTACTGAGGGATTGTTTAAAACCCATATCCTTAGCTCCCTAAGTGCTCCCTTTTTTGTTTAAAAATTCAGCTTCGGTTTCCGTTTTTTTATATCTTTCTCATGCTAATTTTGCGACTTATGGTGGCGCTTTTTTCGTCCACCTGTTGGATCTTTCACTATATGGCCACTATATGGCAATTGGCGCTGCCCTGCACGACTTTTTTTGCCAGCAGCTCGTCCTCTGTCCCGCGTTTCTTCATCTTCTTTCCTTCGGCTTCGTTTTGTTTTGTTTTATTTCTTATATTTTGCTCTGCGCAAATTGAAGATCGTGTTAAACGCTTAAGTTGTTTTTGCAAACCTCAAGAGGGACTCTCGGGCCAGGCCAGCCACAATGCATCATTAGCGTTGTGGCAAATGTGCTTTTTGTTGTTTTTTTCCCTTTTTGCCACACCGAGATCGTTTTGTATCTCTTCGCGGCTGCAACAAGTGCAAGAGGCCCAGTTCATTGCCTTCGTCGACTGATTACGGCCGGGCCGTAAATTATGACTAATTGATTAACAAATTCTTTAAGCGGCCAACAGGACCAACAGTGCCAGGACACGCACATGCCGCATAAATCAGGGAATCTGCATTCGAACTTTCCACTTGTCAACGCCGAACGCCCTTTTGTAGTGTGTTCCATTCCCATTCCCAGCCAGCACCTGACTCACGTGCTCAGCATCCCAAATCCAATGAGCCAGAGATTTAAAATCCTCACCTTGGGAAGCCCTTTGTTTGGCTTTGACTTTGGTTTTCCTCCAGTTGTGTGTACACAACACCACAAATATGAGCGGCAAACACTTGGCGGCAATTGTCAACGCCGCTTTAAATGCTAAAAATGTGTCAAATGCGTTTCTCTTTCGGGCGAAAAATGAGCCTCGTATAAAACGTAAAGGGGCAGAGTGTAAATAAAATGTGAAATGTATCTGCCTCTTGCGTGGCACGCACACATTTTGTAAATGAAGCTAACAAAATTCGAGGCGAAATAAGCTGCTAAATTTAACGTAAACGGGGGCGTACGAGACACGATCGGGAGCGCGAATGAAGAGGCCCTACTACGGGGGCGATATCTTTATATAGGTATGTATATATATATTTGTGTTTAAAGCGACATTCCACACTTGAGTGGATTATGGGTCGTGAGATATTTGCTTGGCTTGTGCAAAAACAAAGAGTGTCTGGGGGAAGTAATGAGTAATCTCTGGGCTGGCATGTGATTGATTATGTTAATTTGGGCTTAAGACTTATTTGCATTTAAATATTTAATGTTTTCTTGAAGCTTTCTAATCTGACTTAAGATTTCAAGCTAAGGTAAGCCTAAGAAAAAACCTATTTCGAGCCATTCAATAATGCTGGTACTCTCTTTCATCAAATTTTAATTCTTATTTCAAAACCAATCCAAAAAGCATTTTATTTCCACAATTTATTTTTAAGTCCCTTTACCCTTCTCTTAGCTCTAAAAATGTACTGGCATCCCTTACGAAAAAATACACTGTAATGAAATAAATTTCCATTACTTGGCTCTGCCTATTCGAGTCACCTTGAGCTGCCAAAGTCTGGACAAGCCACCTTTTAGTGCAGCGAATAATTCGGAGTGACTACGCCTCGGAGGCAAGCTCAAGATTACCATAAGGCTTATAAATAAATGAAACCCACTGCCACATAGCCAAGAAATAAAACGGAAACTTGTTCTGCCTTACAGTGTTTTTTGAACGTTTATAAACATTTTCAAGTCGCAGCATGTACGCGACGAATAAAACAACTGGAGCAGCGCATTTAACGAGTGAATGAGCCTCTGAAAAACAAGAAAAACAAAACAGAAACATTTGAAAGCCTCGCTGGTTCGTGCATTATATTAATTTGAATTTTAATTGCAAATCGCAGCTGGGAATGGAAAGGGAAATGCAATGGTATACATTTAGGTAATGATTACAAATGCAAGGCAAATACACTTCATTACGGGCCCATTTTCCGCAGACATGATGTCAGTGCAGTCGCCGTCAGACAACGGCCACATAATTCACTCACCCAACGGAGGATGCATGCAAAGCAGCAGCAGTAGGAGGAGGAGGAGGAGTCCTCCGAGCTCCGAGCTCCCAGATTACAAGTGCAACGCATTCCCAGGTTTACCGATTTCATCAAAATGATAAAGAAGCCGGCGACTTGACTGGATGACTGACTGGCTGACAGTGCACCTACTGTTTGCTCTTGGCCAAGAAGAACCAAGAACGGAGAACTGAGACGGGAGGAGCAGGGAACGGAGAGCGAAGAAACCCAGCCAACAATCGAAAACATTTAAGCACTTTGTGCTATGCTCCACTTGAGCCGCGTTGCGTTTCACATTCGAGTGCAAAATCAACACACAAACCCAACATTACTCAAGCTGCAGAAAAAAAGCGAAAAATAAAACAGAAGTAAAAGAGGCAAAAACACGAGCGGACGGCGGAGATTTAAATGCCTATCGCGAAGACACATCGACACACCGCTCCGCCATGGGCTGGGTCCAGTTTCACTGCCAGATCCCGATGCAGATCCCGCTCCGAGGCCGCTGCCGGTGGCACTTGTATTGATCTAATCTAGCCGCGTTCGGTGTATGTACTGTATCGGTGGTGGTCCCTCGGTCTTCCTCCGTTAATGAGTGGGCTGCCAGGGGCTAACCCACGCAGGCGTTTATTGGGAAATTACCAAGTACAAAATGAGGTGTCAGCCTTTCTATCTTCTCTCGGATTCTTTCAATTCCTTTCCAATCGGTGCATAACTTTCGGGCCAAGTTCGTTGCCTAAGTCTTTTGTTTGCCCCCCTCAGCACATATTTACGATGACAAATATGGCTTTTCCTCGTGGAGGGAGGGAGGGACACATCTCGACACCTTTGGCAAACAAAGCCATAATGAAGTGCGTACCTGCCACAGAAAAGCCAAGAGCCCAGATCCCCGATTCCCGGCCCCCGATCCCAGCAAATGGAGTGTGTAAATTGTATGGTAAAATAAATACATAAAAGAGCTCAAATCTCGATTTATGCTGGCTTAAGCGAGCCAACGTTCTATAACTCAAATTAAAAGCAATTTAAAATCCAAATAGAAAGGAACCAATAATACCCAGAAAACCGAAAATGAGCATTCCACGCAAACCGGGGTCCCAAGTCGGTTCTGGCCTGGCCAACAGCATTCAGCTCGGCTCGGACCGCTCGGCGACAGTTTGCTCCAAATTAAAAAAGTATAAAACCATAAAGACGACAATAATGACAGTCCGTTGATGGTGACAACGACCATGATGATGATGATGAGGCTCAGGCCGAGGCTGGAGCACAGGAAGGGAGCGAAATCGCTGGAACTATGGGGGACTGCTGTCTCCGCAGTGACACACGCAAATGTCTTCTTTGTGCCGGCTTAAACGAACAAGAGGGCGGATGCTGAAGTTCTTTATTTTTATTGGTTAGAGAGGCCGTATTCGTTATTAAATGATCTAAAAAAATTGGAGTTTGTTCTAAAAAATAGGAAACTTGATTGTATTACATACTAGTATATAGTACATAGTATTACATCAGAATACTTAAAGCTTGAGAAAAAACCCTTGGCTAATCTCTCATTATTTCATTAAAAAATATATCATTTGAAACCACAAGGCATCTCTAAGTGTCGGGCCCACAAACTGTGTAATAATGTTGAGTAATATGTTAACTTTTGGCAGCTTGTTTGACAAGTGCTTAAGCTTAAACTATCACCTTAAGGTCTTGAAAAAAACAACACTTAAACTAATCAAGCCCGCCTCGTTATATTGCCTGGTCGCATGGCCGTTTATTCTTTTCTCCATCGGCGGCTGAACCTAATAATCCTCATGACTCGCATATCAAATGACAACAAATTTACTTCGGACGTTGGCAGCGCGGTCTCAGTCGCGGTCCACGTCGCCGCCGCCGTCGCAGTGTCAAATTGAGCGACAATGGGCGAGGAACAAAAATAAGCGGGCCACAGTGGGACAGTGGCAACTGTAACGTTTTGTTGCGGCCCCTCCGCAGTTCCTGCCTCCGCGGAGGGGTTCCCACTCTCGATTCGTGTGTGCTTGTATGTTGTTGTGCATTTGCCGCTTTAATACCTTTTAACACTAATCGCATCGAGCGAAGCGCAATCAGTTGTGATGAGAATATAAATAAAAAAAACAAAAAAGGGCCTAACAAAAAGACAACGGAACACAACAAGGCAAGGGGAAAAGATTCTGGACATCAACTGGAAAAAATCGATGGTTTAAACTTTTGTATATTATTTGTAAATAAAAGTGAAACTAATTCAAGTAGATTTTAGGAGATTTCAGGAGTTACACTTTGGTAATAGTTATGAACATTTTACAATACATAAATGCACTTCTTTGGGTTAATTATAATCCATAAATATCTAAAGAAGTACCCGTATAAGGCTAACTATTTAGAACAAACCATTTCCCTATACTGGAAAGTTTCCTGCAATTTCTATAGCTTTTAGCAAAGGGCAGATGGTGGCGAAATCCATGGTTGAGCTATAATTATTAATAAGCTATTGTTGATTTCAAGCCACTAAATGATTTAGTAAATAATAATTACTTATTTTCAATGTTACTCACACTCGTCTCTCTGTGTAAACACTCGCATATAAATAATATGAACAAGAAATAAAAATCGTTCAAGTTCTTGGACCCTGGGCTGCGACTGCTGTCGTTTTTTCGGGTGAGATTTTCTCACGTGTTGTTTGCATTGCTTTATTTTTGTATTTTTTCGGATCTTTGATTTTTGGTTTTCAGCTTTCGACCGCGGAGTGTGAGTTCTCTTTTTCTGAAACTGGAGCTCTCCCCATCAGCATGAGATGGAGATTTTGTGGACGCAGTGAATTTTTATGTTCCAATGATGAACTGTGCCCACGACCGAGGAGCGAACCAGGCCGGAGCCCCGGTAGCGGCAAACATGACTCAGTCCAAGGTCTTCCCTGTGCTTCCCAGGTTTCAGAATCATCGAACAGGAAATTGCCACAAATTCTTGATGAGATTTACCCACTATGTGAGTTTTGAGGCCCTCAATGATTTCTATTTTATTTCGTGTGTATTTCTGAGCCCTGTGTCTGTCTGCATCTTCATCTGTATAGTTTCTGCTCCAGCGCAGCACAGTACGTGGCCTACGAGGCTACAAGTTCATCCGCGGGATCTGTTCTGGATACTGGATACTGGATTCCCATCCAACACATGCGAAATCAGTAGATCACGAAATGAATGGCCATAAATACAATGCCGAGGAACGAGGAACCCGAGCAGCAGGACGGACTCGCAGACGGACGGATAGGCATGTAGACATATAGACATATAGGTAACGTTTCGCCATTTATCCCGATCGCAGTTGCAAACATGCGATTTTGAAGAGGTTCGAATTGGCCAGAAGAGACCCAAAGACCAGCTCCAGATAGCAGCCCATGGGCTCTGCGTGCCGCAGTCGTCCTCTTCTGGCAGTCTGCTCGCAGTGTGAATTAGGATGCACTAAAACATAAGGTTTTCTAAAATGTGTATATAATTTTGTAACAGAAAATAGGGGTATAGTATATATATGAAAATATATTAGAGTATTACATCTATATGAAGAGTTTCCCAGAAATTCCCATTTAATTGTGTGCTTTCTCATTGAAGAATTTGTATGTATTTTCCTTAGTGTAGACTATCCCAGCATCAAATTCCTTAGCTTGGGAAAGGAATCTCGAAATTGTGGCAGCCACATCAGCGGATTCTATGTAAATATGGCCTCGCTATGATCGAAGCTAACTTTGTCTGTCTGTTAGTCTGGCAGTAAGAAGCAAATAAGGGCCCTTTTTATGGGTCTCAAACAAAATCATTTCGCTCTTTCGTTCGGGAGCCATAAAATGCCAATTGTGGGCCAACTGCTGCTACCAACGTTTACGGCCCAAACAATCTGCAATTCCGAGGCCCTGACAACACCCGCTGTTCTGCGGAGGGTGCAAGGTACTGGCTGAGAGGCAGTAAAAACGTTGAGAATTAATTAATCTTAGCATGCAACTAAATTAACGCATGATTGCTGGCCCAGCAGCAGATCCAGGAGGCACGAGGAGCTCGAGGAGCTCGAGGATTTATGGCCTTTATCGTCCAATCGAATTGCAGTTTCCAGCTTAAGATTTATACATTTTGGCCCGGGTTCCTGGCCCGTTTATTTACCCTTCTTGTTTGGGGATATATCCTGATGCGGAAGCGTTCGTTTGGTTACTTCTAATTAAACGTCGCGCAACCTCAATTTATTTGACTCGATTTGTTCGGTTGACATTAATGAACACGGCGTTGACATGCTCTCGCTGCCACGATCGAAACACACCGGGTCTGGTCTTTGGAAAGCGATGACACCTCTGTGTGACCACCTCAGGCAGCAGCACATCGAGATGTGTCTCCGTCAGTGCAAATCATCAATTAAATTAGTTGGAGTTAAAGGCAAAAGTTGTTTGTTTGTTCGTTTTGCAGAACATTTGCCCCGAACACCGATCCTGCAGCTGCGGAGTCGCTGTTGCCATTTTGCTGGCCCTGCTAGCTTCATTTGCATTTGTCCCATAGTCGCACGACGATTCTCCGACTGCTGCTGTGGCTCATTTAAGTGTTAAAAATGGCAGTTACATGAAATCCCAGGCCGGAGCTGGGCCAAATGTTCCGCTTACGTTTGTTTCGTGCCTGCCTGTATCGCGTTCGTTGCCTAAGTCTTTTGTTTTAAATATTAAACGGCCCTACAAATCGCTGCCAGCTGGGGACTACTAGGCCCAGAGCTGACTCTCCTGCTTCCGTGGCCGACCTAACTGCACAAAATTTGTCATTTTTCCCGCGGTTTGGCGGCTCATTAGTCAGGCCGCCGCACATTTTCGTGGAAGGCGCAGTGAAAAGACGCAGAGAGACAGAAAGCTGCCAGCCAGGCGATGACAAGCCAGATTGGAGACCCCAAAAACGACACTGTCCCTGCTGGAGCTCCGTGCTGCTGTTCCCTCTGCCTTCCTTTGGGCCAGAATCGAGCTCAAGGCGACCCAAATGTTTGTTTTGGCCTGTAGCAAGCGACAAGGGCTTGACACTTTCTGTGGCGATTTTAATTAAAAACAAAAAAGTCCGAATAGTACGAAATTCAAACTAAATAAGTAATTAAATAGTTTACAATCTCTGGAGTACATTTAATAATTAACTAAATTCTCTCAAAGTTTTTAAAATATGCATAATAGAAATCCTTTTTAGGAGTATAGGTATACGTATCTCTAACCCTCTGGGGACGATGTGTACTCGCGTGGTTCGCACGCCTCAACTTGGCTTAGAGAAGAGCTAATACCTTAAGCAAATACTGGTTAGGGGCTGGGGAAGCTGCGGTGTATGCAGTTTGCTCACTTGCCACTTACCACTCGAGAGCCAAATTATAATTTCATGGCTTATAAAAGTCATATTTATCTTGCGTTTGATGGAATTCCCATGTACGGACAAAAGGCAAAACAAAACGTAACTAAAAACAGTTCTTCACGCTTCTTTGTGTTCCCTTTGTGGAGTCTGTTTGTTGGCTCACTCTGGGCCAGCTCTCGGTTCATTTGTCCGTTTTCTATTTACACGCAGCCGCCGAAGTCGTCGCTTGGCAAACAAATTTTAACGCTTAAATGCTAAAAATCGAAAGAGCCAGCGGAGCCGGACTCGTATTCGATTCCCAGAGGTAGAGATAGAGCCCCGTAGAATGCCTCGGAACGAAGCGTAAGGAATTCGTAATTAGAAGTAAGACTCCAGCCACAAATTGCAAATAAAAACAAAGCCTTGGTGTTGACTCGGCAAACAGTCGTATTCTCTAGCCCGTGTGTTTGGCCAAACAGTTAACACTAAAGGAACTCGAAAGTAAATGAAATCGATCCCCCTGTTCAACTTAAACATCGGCCCAGAGACGGGCCTTAACTCCAAACCTGAAATGGGCGTTCCACCGCTGCAACAAAAACAAAACACAATTAAAATTGAATGACGAAAAGGCGGAAAAATAGTTAAGTACGGTGCAGCAAGGCTTCGTTTTGGGTTCTGCAATCTCAGTTCCGAAGTTTTCCGTTTTCCTTGTCCGAGGGAAATTGCCTTTCGTTCCCAAAATTGAAATATGCAATCGTAATGCTGGCGACACAAAATGCGAATTTGGTTTTCCCTAATAGCCTGGCAGCTAGCCCGCATCCAACATGGCTACATACGTGGAGCAACCTCCATCTGTCCATTTCTCTTCGATCCTTACACGTTTAGGAAATCTTTGAAAGTGGTTCAAGTTTTGAACAGAATTTATTAATGAAATTGTTTCGAATTTTTTAAGGAATACTATATACTTGTATATACAATTTTCGTTAAACCATTACCTATTCAAATCGTCATGTAAAAGTTATAAAAATACTTCAACATAATGTGTTCCACCCCAGAGAAAATTAACATTATTATTACTACTAAGGAATACTATATACTTGTATATACAATTTTCGTTAAACTATTACCTATTCAAATCGTCATGTAAAAGTTATAAAAATACTTCAACATAATGTGTACCACCCCAGAGAAACATAACATTATTATTACTACTATTTTTGGGTAATAAACTTTCTTGCTGTGCAGCTCCTTTTGGTTTTCCTGCTCTTAACGGTGGCCTATTGCAACAAGTGATGTCCCACGCTGCGTACCCTGCTCCTACTCCTCCTCCTACTCCTGTTTATTGGAAGGGCATGGACGGTAAATTCGATTAAACCGCAAATAGGTTTTTGGCCAATCAAGGCGGCCAGGGCGGTCAGCTGGTCAATTGACTATGACTTGCGGCCCCGTTGAGATGGGAGTGCACAGTGGTCAGTCTTTGGCTGCTCTAACAATCGTGAATCTTTTAAATAATTATACAGGATAATTTTTAGTATGAAAGGGAATATATTACGGTTATTATAATAAGGTTGAATATTTTAAAAAATATATAAGGAACTAATCATTCAATTTAGTACGTTATATATTGGAAATTTCGTATATTTTTAACTATTTTTGAAATAGGACTGGCTTTGATTTAATTATTATTTAGTTAGTATTCCTATCCGTTTCAAAATCCGCCTATGACCTATGACACCCACTGTGCCTCCTGCAATGGTTCCAATGTCGGAGCATAATTTATGATTTCATTAAAACAGCAAATTTAATCGAACTAAGTTCGGAAATCAAAACGATCTCGTCAGCTCTGCTTCCCAGGCCCCCGGCTCCGGCCCAGCCCATCCTCAGAGCTCCGAGCTATCATCATGGCGAGACCCGAAAACCAATCCAAAGCCGATGCTGGCCAATTTATCGCCTATCGTCTATCGACTGACCGCCTAAGTGGCACAATCGTGAGCACTGTGGACGCCTTTCCATTGAGCAATGCGAGGGTATCGGATAGGAATCGAACGCGGTGTAAAGCCTATGTTCTATGATTATAAAAACTGGGAGAGCGTTTCCAGTTTGCCATAAAATAAGTAAGTAAATCGCCGCCCAACTCACGTTCCATTCGGGAAAAATAAAATGAAATTGAAAAGCCCAAAAGAAACATCCACCGGGGATGTGGATGTGGATGTGGCCGGGTTGGAATGAGATGGGATGGGGCTTGGGGGCTATGTATTGCAGAAATCGACTCACGGATTTTGTGTTACACTTTTGTTGTTAGCAAGTAGCGAATGAGACTCGACTCCGAGGAGATAGAGCTGGGCTTCGTGCGGATAGAGTCAAATATTTTAGCTGCTTGACGACGGAAATGCACTAGAAAAAATGGGATAAATGGTAAACTTTAAGCAAAATAGGCTAGTTATATATCTAGCATACATTTTGATAATTTCTAGATTTCAAGCATCCCAAAAAAATATCAAATTGCAGTCAAATGATTCTAAGAAATATTAATCAAGTATATTAAAAAATATTTGGACACTAAGACCATTTTATAGACTTTTATATAATTTCTTTCAATGTGTAGCAGCAACATTGGCGATGATGGCGTCCATGTTGGAGCTGGCCCCGGCCTGGCCTGGCTTCGGTTTGGCTTTGGCCTGGCTGGGGCTCACTCCCTACCTACCACAAAGTGGCCAAGGGGCTAACAACAATCAATAGACAAACGTTTGGCTTGTTTTGTGTTTTTGTGTTGCATTGTAAATCAAACGGAACTGAGCAAAACAAGCAAAACGGTATTGTTTTCCAATTGGCAGGCACGCCAGGGAGGAGTTCAGCCCCCGAGAAGAAGCCCCCGCATCCGAACTCGGGAAAACCAACCTCACTTTTTACTTCTCCCCAAAAATCCCGATCGAGGAGATGGCCCCGAGTCTTTGGTTCAAGTTGCCACCGAAGACGCTGACAAGGCGGCCGAAAGGCTCTCGCAGCCTGAACTCTACAGTCATCTGTGGCTATAGGTGAATCGAGGGAATACAGTACTACGATAAGACATTGAAATAATATATGATAATATTGGACTTTTCGAAGGCATAGGGCTTTTACCTAGTGGGTTTCCTAGCTATTTTTTTGACCGCGGCTGTGGTTACTTGGTGGATATAAGCCTATATCTCTGACTATAACCCTGGTGACCCCCTTATGTTGGCTCAAATCAAATCGGTCCCTCAACCTGGGCGATGCTCGCATCACGCCCGTCGTCGTCCACTGATGTTTCCTCAATTAACCTTTTTATTTTGCTGACTCGGTTACGTTTCTGCTTCTTGTATAGTTTTCTTTTTTTCTTTTTTTCTGTCTGGGGCGTATGCGAATTGTCGCCATTACATGCCGTGCTTCGTGTTGTTTTTGTTAGCAACTGGGGAAATTGTTAGGAAAAAGTTCCGATGAACAATTTTAAAGAGGGCTACGAAAGGTAAGATGTGTTGTTACCCCCTCGGAGAAGCTGTGGAATTTGTGTAGCTATTTCTATTTTAGAAAGTAATTCAAAATATAAAGTATACGCCGGGGAGGCAGTGAAAAAATCGATTTACACTGGAAAAATCTTTTTGGAGAATAAAATGTTTACAGGCACTGAATCTAATTAGAAACTAACTTTAAAAAGTTGCTAACCCCTTGTGCTTACAAAGTAAATTGATGTTTAATTATATTAATTGAATTGAAGTCCCATCTTAACCCACTGTGTCGATGTCGCAGGAGACTGGAAAAAGGTACTCCCATGGGGCATCTAATTAAAGCCGCCTGCACCGTAGCTTCACCTTAGGGGGAGTCTGGCCACACACCACGGGCTGCGGGCTGCTACTGGTATTATTTTTTGGCCAACAAAAAGGCGTTGCAAGCCGGGTCAAGTGAGGTTGTGTTATTTGTCAATTTGTCTGGCCTTAAACAGCGAATGTTGTTGGCTAATGTTACTGCCTCAGCGGCTGCTGTCCCACTAAAAAGCAACAAGGTTATTAGGGTTAAGCCAAAAGTTTCCGCGACTCACACACCGCAAACTCCCAGTGAAAATATTTAGCCATAATTTTCAATCAAAAAAAAAATCACAAATTCAAGTCGGAAATCCCTAAGACCAGGTCCATAATCGATTCGAAATCCAAATCAAAATCGAAACGAGCGAAAAAACATGTAGCACTTGTCAGCGCAGCCGACAGACAATAAAGATCCCCGACAAGCGACAATTTTTTGGAAACTGTAATAAACATCAATAAGAAATCGTCGTCGTTGTCGCTGTCAAGATATCTGCCGATGATATCTTCGACGGTTAGATCTCTCGCCTTTTGTTTGCATTCGCTCGGGCTCTCTTTTCGCCCCAAAAATTTTATTAATTTAACAATAAAATGTTTATGCAAATCTTATACCCATTGACTCTACATTTTTGCTCGCATAATAATCAAAAGGCAATTATAATAAATACAAGGGGAATAAGTTATGGCACTGGCCAAGATCGGACAAGCGGCTAATGAAATTATAAAACAAATGTCTCTCATTATTAAACACTAAACGCCATTAGGAATTCAAATTTTCACAAGCCAAAATCCGCCATTCAAGCTATTTAATTGATATTTGGTCGGTTATTGGGCGGTTAGTGGTCGGTTTCCTTTGGTCGAGGGGTCAAATTTATGTGACAGTTAAAATTTGAAAACAAGCCGCAAATGTCAGTAAATGGCGTTGGCCAAATGGGTCGTGAATTAAGCCAAACAAGTTGGGAAGACCGATGGGACATGCTCTTATCATTAAACTGGACAGCAGAAAAGGCTTTCTGAAATTATATCTTTAGGATACTATAATAGCATATTAAATGCTTATAAACATAACTAAATAAGCTTAAATTTTGCCTCTCTAAAAAAAAGTATATAGCTAATTTTTAGGATATATTTTTACCAATTTAAATATATTTATCATGAATCTATTTATACTTGAGCAACAATAGAGCATTCATATTTTGTATATTTATTTTCTTAGCAATTAATTCTTTTAGCAAATCAATGTTGGCATACACTTAGACTCCTTCCAGACATAACTTAAGAAATTAAGTATTATCTCTTATTATTTTCGATTTTCTTAGTTCAGCTTATTAATTTTTTGTCATCATTACATACATCAAACTTTAAATATTTATTTAAAAGCTTTGAAATCATTTTCATGTCGAACTCATACTCTTTTTCAAAGTTTTCGAGTTTTGTTTCCCAGTTTTAATCTTTATATATCTTAAGATGGGCCCAACCTTTTGGGCCCAATAAACTCTCCTACTTAACGGCAGTTTGATGGCCAAGACTACGACAAGCTGTCAAAATGCCCAGCGGGCAGGCAGCTCGGTCTATATATATTTGCATAAATGTATTTTAATTTGAATATATTGGCCATCTAAGCCGATCCGATCCGATGCGATACGTTTGCTCAGCCGGCCTCCGATAATTCACACCTCATTTCGACGTGTTGCCCCAGCGGGAGGTGGTGGGCGGTGGCCTGCTACGCCTCCTAGCATCCTACCGGCTGAGGGAATTTCTCACGGTGATGCCGACGCCAAGTCGAAATTTTCAATGCAAAATAAATTCAGTCAACGACAAAACAAGAAAGGCAACTTATTGGTAACAAATAATTTTTGGCGCTTTCTTTATGGCAAATTAGCCGCGGCAATAAAATGCCAAAAACATGTGTCTGTGTACGGCCGTACCATATAGCGTGTGTGTGTAATAAATAAAAATCCAGAGTGCCATGCAAATGGCACAAACAGGCGTAGTATGAGGACTGCCTGCCGCCCCCTTTTAGTCCCTCCCTGTCTGCATTTTTTACACATGCAAAAATATAAAATTTTCAATATTTAACGATTATATTTGAAAAAAACTTACAGACCTTAATTGCAAGTTCAACTTGCTTATTTTATTAGACCTCTGGGCTTCGTTTAGAATATTAAAGAGTCTCAAAAGAAAATTATTCTTTTTAAATATACAAAATCCGTACTGGTTGCACGAGAATTCTCACCTAGTTTCTATTCATTTTATTTAAATTTAATGTCATTATATTAACGTTTAAATACTTCCACTGCTTCTTCTATTTTTACAAGATCCAAATCCTTGCTTAAGTGATTTATTTCTGTGTACCGATTCTTCCTCGTATCTGCCTCGTTGAGGCCGGCCAAACTGGCTAGATAGACTGGAAAATCGTTGTTATTATTTATTGCCGCCGATATTTTTATGTTTTGCCAAAGTCGTGACTCGACCAGGTCGCCATCCGCCGACGGCGGCCGGCTCTTGGCAGCCGACAGAAGGTGTGTTTGCTGGCCACTGGACAGCAGTTGTGGCCCGAGGAGGCCGGAGGTAATGCCCCAGGGGAGGCAGGAGCAGGAGGGGCAGATGGGGAGCCACTGATGGACGTCGAGAAGAGTGGCGTTCTTGGAACGTTTTTCGAAGCGTTATGAATCAAAGCATTTGCATCGATCGATTGGTCAACACCACTCACTCACACTCACTTCCAGTGCCCCGACGACCGGAAGTGGACCTTTCAGCTGCGGCAAGGAGCTTCTCCGCGCTCCGAGGTTTTGGATTTACCCGTACCAGGGCTTCGGGGTTTAGTGTTTCATGCGTTGACTAATCCACCAATATGTCGCCTACACACCGTCCCGGTACGAACATCAAAGCTCATCAACATGCACGGACACACTTCATGGCTTGTTGGTCTCGAGTTAGGGGTTTGCAGCCATAAAAGCTGAATTACGCGTTCGATTTAATCAGCCAGAAGAAAGGGTATATCGAATAATTGATACTCCAAATATTAATAAGTATGACTTAGCTGTAAATTACAAACTTTAGGATTTATTTAAAATATATTTAATTAAATACTTTTTGAAATAAAGACATATAAAAAAACAGCTTTATAACCTTCATATAGTACATATATAGGACCCTCAAATCCTTCAAATTAATCGCTATGCCCCAAAAAGTGTCGTTCAACTGTATGAAGATAACAACACACATTTGGAGTTCGGATTTGAGCATCCAAAGGCAACGAAGACAACCTCAGATACTCGAACCGCGTTCGATGACTTCGATTTGCTGGACACGATCGCGACAAAGTCGCTTACTTTCGCTTGGTCATGAATATTAAAGACATTAAGTAGGAACAATAAGAGCTGCGGCCGGAGTGGCCGCAGGGATACAAGCGACAGAACTCAGAACTGGGAATCTCGAAATCGGGATGGGAACCCATGCACTTGATGCGCCTGGGTCTTTATGGGAGTCTTTTCCAAGACCCTCCCCCTGTTGTTGTTTTTTCTTTAGATTTTTGTGAAAATGTCTGATCATGTCAAAAGCGTCAACAATGCACAAGGGGGAATGGGTTCAGAGGAGGCAAAAGGATTTCGTGTCGTTTTGTCATCGCATGTGCGCTCCCTGCTCCTGCCTGCTCTCCGGCAAATGAAAACGTGAGTTTGGTCTCTGCCTGGCCTGGCTGCTTATAAATATGCATTTCTCGATATTTTTTATACGGCTGCCATATAATTTAGCCAAAGCGAAATCCAATAAACAATGGACCCCGGTGCGGCATCCGTCGATTGCCAAGTGGAGGCAACTGAAGTTGCAATTTTGCTGTCAACGGAACGGCGGCCGAAGACGCGCCAGATGCCATCGAATACCTCAGTCCGGCGTTACATCAGGCCATCATCGATGCTCATCCGCTGATGGAGTCGCGTTTGCGATGATTTTGATTTGAACTTTCATCGCCCCGCTGGCCGGCCACTCAAGCAAGCGCGTCAAGTGCGCCTGAGATCTCTGGGGAGTGGGCATCGTCCCATGGGTTGGATTCTGCAGAGTGAGAAAAGCTGCGGAATTGGAGAAATTTAAACACAAAATGCAGTATCTATTCTCCTCATCAGCAGTAGGGCTGTAACTCCACAAGAAGTGAAGTGAAGTGAAGTTTATTATATGTATCGTTAATCAAATAATCAAAAGAAAATAAATTCCAAAAGTGTTCTCTGTCGTTTTATTACAATATCGAGTGT
Organism: Drosophila seguyi; assembly: GCA_008042675.1. Classification (NCBI taxonomy): domain Eukaryota; kingdom Metazoa; phylum Arthropoda; class Insecta; order Diptera; family Drosophilidae; genus Drosophila; species Drosophila seguyi. The sequence continues at coordinate 30,390 of VNJU01002891.1, read as the reverse complement.
ATTTTATTCCCAGACAGTAGGTTGCTATTAACATAAAGAATAAAGTAAGCCAACTTCGGGAAGCCGAATACTGTGAAACTTTTCCCTCAGTGCAGCATTACCTATGGGCTGGGCCACAATCTTCTTCGGGCTTTCATTTCTTGTTCATTTGTCCATAAGTCCGTGGCGATGCTACATTTAAATCGTCATAATTCAAAATGCTGTTGGCGTTTTACATAAGTACTCGTCTCGCATCCAACGATCCCGATCATTAGGCCGAAGAAGCGCTTTGATTCCGCCTGATTATTAATGATTTCCGTTCGATTTATCACACGATCGATGGTCGTATAGTGCAAGGTCATCGGAGGAACGTGTTGATTACCAGCGCCCCGTAATAACAACAATAAATTAATGGGCAAAGGGATCGGCGATAGACGTCCCGCGGCTACCCCGAGGAACCCATTTCTTTGTGATGGATTGCGACGAGGCCCAGAGTTGGACCCAGAGAGTACAACAAATCGGTTTCCCAGGTAACAATGAGATTTGTTTGCTAACAATGTGCGCCAGCCGGCCAGAAATGAGGCATTTCGTTTATTCACCAGGCGTTAAATCGAATTTGTGATGATTCATTGCGATTTAATTTCCAATTTAAATGCTTTAAATGAACTTATAATTCAGTCCGGGCCGCAACGAGCTCTAATACCGCCCATTTATCCGGCTCGGCTTACCGCTGTCTGCGCTGCCGCCGAATTTGTCCATAATTTATATGTTCCAATTTGGCCACAATGCTCCTAGAGCAGATCGGGCCACAAATATGTAATCCAACACTAATTGGGAGCTCATGAGGGGATCTTCTAATGGCGAATGCTGCAAATGCCGGCAGACAATGCCAATGAATGCTGGCTAAAAATGAAACTCGTTAAATATTTATGAGGAGCACGAGCATCGCATCGGATCGCAGAGCCCAGATGTGTAGGCCATAATTGTGCGCAGATTTTGATTTGGTAGCCAGGCATCCAACTCGGACTCGGAATCGGACGCGGACGCGGAGTCGAGCCTGGCCAAGGCCCAGCCCCAGGTGCTGCTACCAACTTATTCTTGCAGTTTCCAGTTGCAGTTTCTGCTGCATTTTCAGTTGCCTTGCCCATGGCCATATATACAGTTCGGGCCCGGCTCGCACATAGCTGTAAATAAAAAACTGGCGAGAGAGTCTAAAGGGGGGAATAGCGACTAGGGTATACCCACTACTGGATAGTATCTGAAACTGGGAGCTTAAAACATGATTTCTTAGATGGTCTTCGAGTTATTAGAACATGTTCTTCCTTTTTTCCAGACTTTCTCTAAAGTTTAAGATTTCTAACGATTAAGTCTCTGTAAGGGTTCCTTACAAATCAAGCATGCCCCTCAACCCCAAAGCTACCCTGTAATTTATCCAAAGCCAATGTTGCGGTGGCCCATAGCTTTCGGCCATGCACGAAGGCGCAACACTTCAGCAACAGCAGCAGCATCGGCATCAGCATCAGCTTAAGACTTAGCCAGAGGTTGCAGGACCGCGGACCGTGGTGGACCCACAACCTGTTTCGTGGGAACATTACCTAGTCTGGCACCGATTCTGGGCGACCCAGCGAGCAGCGTTGCAGCAGCCGCTGACCACTGGGTCTCTGCGAGTCCGAGTAGAACTCGGAAATCGGAATATCGGAGGCTGATGCTGAAGCTCGAGATGCCTGCCTGCCTGGCCTGGCCCGGTGTTGACCGCTCATAAATGAAACCTGTTAAATGAATGAAATAAAGTGTTATTTGCTCGACTCACAAATGTTTCTTTGGAGCCCCTTTTGGGTTCTTTGGATTATGCGCATCGCCGGAGCTCCGAAGCGAGATGACAGCGTGAGGAGGGAGACTGAGAGGGCCCTGGGAGAGCTCAGAGGTATTATAAATGCATATATTGAAGGCTAAAACAAGGCCTTTGACTATTTAGCATAAGTTTTACATATACTCATTTACATAAATTTAAAAAAAGCAATAATTAAGTTAAAAGTTGAAGGATCCAAAAATGTCGAGTAATCTATCTGTAAAAGATTAAAATAATAATTTTGGTATACTTTGTTCATGAAGGATTTTTTGGGTATATTTCACAGGTTCTTCTGTGTTTAACTCACGAAACCATCTCCAAACGCAGCTCCGGCCACGACTTTATAGCTCCGCATGTGTGTGTGCCTTGGGATTTCTGTGTTTACTATGCTCTGGTTCTTGGACTTTGGGAGCTTTACACACATATGTGTATGTCTATACATATTTTCCCGAAGAAGACCCCGAACGGATCCGTATGAAGTTTAATTTGAGTTTTTATACTCCTTCCAGGCCCTCCTCTGCCCCACCAGATACTTGCTCTGCAGCCCTGCCCCGTATTTATAGGTCCATGTCCGAGTGCTGTCCAAGGGTCCGTGGGTCCGAGAGTATGAGTGACTTGTAAATTTTTTCGGGTTTCTTGTTGTTATTGTTTGTGTTTACCTACAGTAGTTGCGGCCTGCATGTTTTTCTTCGTTACCTTTCAAGTTCGCTCTTCAAGTCGGGTTTATTTTTAACTTAATTTCTGGCCGGCCGACGCTCCGTCATATTTCACTGTACACACGAGCCTGGCCAAAAACTTGCGGCCCAGCCATATAATTTGTGGCCAAAACAACGGCAGCAACAACAATGAGAGGAGCAAATTGTGCCCATGTTGATCGCATTATATGTACATTTAGGCAACGTCCAATGTGCGGGCTTTACATCATTTAGAGTCGCTCCACCAGACGTTTATTATTCGCCGGGATTTACATTTTATTGTATATGTTTTAATTTAAATTTATAACTCGTTGCTGCTCGCGGCTGGCCGGTAAATGTAGCCTTAATTCGACAATTTAATTTGGGTTTATGCCGCCCTAATAAAGGTGTAGCCGTAATCTGGTGCCCAATCCCGAGAGCTGTTTGACTTATGTGAAATGAGGAAGCCTCGGCTTTAAGGGGGCGTGGCTGGTCGCCGGCTTTATCTTCGCAATTTTCGGTAGATTTTTCCTGGCATTCGGGTTTCTGTTCGCCCTTGTTTTGGAAGAGCATTTGCATTTGATTGGAACTTAATTCCGGTTTTAAGACCACAAAATTCGGGTCAGAGATATTTCACTTTGGATTAAAAAAACCTTGTTTCTTTGGAGAGTAACAACGTTGTCCCCCATTAATGCAGTTGACGTATTATTAAAAAATTCAGTTTTATGGGCAGTATATTTTGGGACTTTGAGCAAGAATACATTGAAACACTTTAAAGAAAGTAGGAAGGGATTAATTAATAATTACTTAATGAAATTCATGCTAATTTATAGAGAGAGTTCTCATAAGAGAGATTATTTGTCTTTCATTATACATATATATTAATATTATTTAAAATAAATGTTTATGCCCAATATGTCTTATGGTTTTGCATAGAAAATAACTGAATCGGCTTAAATATTGTTATTTATTAATTTATTAAGAGTAATATTAAAGAGAATCGATAATTGCAATTGGAACATAAAAAATATTAAAAAAAAAAAAACAAATTAAATAACAAATATTTCCTTGAAGACCCCTTCTCCCCGACCAACCTAGTCCACCGATCGTGTAATTTAACGATTTTCACGCCATCTTGATTAAGCGAACAACATTTTATTCCAGATCCATAATTAATATATAAATTTAGTGAACCTTTTGGGGGTAAAAAAGGGTCGTCGCTTCCATTTGGTTAGAGAGACAAAGAGTTTAAAGGGCGCCAACCACGTTAGTTCCACGCTTGGAAGCCCAAAACCCGACTACCTTCGGTAGTTCCATCGGATGAGTAATGCCGACTGCTTACATTTCGTTCCCATGAAGAAAAATATTTAATTTGATTGCGGTTTTTATGTCTTCATTAGCAAAATGCTAGCCAGGCAATAAATTAGAGATTTCGGCGGCCAGAGACCACAGACAAGAGAGACTGGAGGCCGGAGAGAAGTCTGTTTTTAGTTATATTTCGGACGCAGATCTCCCATTATTTGTGCTGTTTTTGGCTTCGGCTTGTAATGCGGTACATGCATGAAGATTAACACTTGATTAATGAACTCGATTATTCATAATTTGTTGTTGCCATCGGCAGACATCGGCTGCTAACAAATAATTGAAACATTTTGCGACTGCGCAGAGCACATTCAATGCTAATGCAGCCTCGATCAAGATCATTAAGCGCTACATGGACATGAACATGCGCTTCCTTTGGCTGCCATTATTGATGATGGAAGCGGGCTAAGAAATAAATCCAGTCGAGCTGGAGAGCTAGAGAGCGATGCTCCCTCCTCGAGGGGCACGCACCTGTGTGCGTGTTAGCTGCACATTTGAGGTACGCAACTCGTCAATCAGTTGACCATGTTGCAACCGGTTTCTGCTCTACTTCCAGTTGACTCCTCTGCCGATTGAGTCCACTAATGCCCTCTCATCGGAGGGTTGGATCAACTCTCGGGCACAGCTTGTCCTGTTCTGTGGAAATATGCGAGATATCTGATCTACAAGAGGGAGAAATAGGTGCTGGACCCACTTATTATCATATGATCAGACGCAAGAGATTCAGGGAAGCCTTATCTAGCCGTTATTTGTCCAAAACTTGACGGCACTTGTATCAACTAAATCAATTATAGTTCAGAAATACCATTTATATATATTAAAAGTAGTAAAATCTTACCTTAAATATTATTTAAAGTTATTCAGGTATCTCTTGATTTTTAAAACCCAAAGTGAAGTGTTCCAGCTAAGAACATTTCAATTTCTGCGAATTCCTGAAAGCACATTCAATCTTCGTTGGCTGCCAATTAGCCGCTATGTCGTGTGTACTTTTTCTTTCAAGTCCGATTTATATATTTTTTTACTTTTTTTATTACCTAAGCATGTGTTGATTTTTCCCGGGGCACAGCAGCAGGCCCAGCGCTTTTCCAACTGTCAACGGCGCACAGCCGTCGCGTCGAATGATTTGCAGATTCTGTTTGACAGTTGGTCCGGTTTTTCATTAATGAACATGAGCGCTGGCAATGGATTGGATATGGAAGTCCATGTGGCTGTGGATGGCCAGGAGGGGCCAGTGCCTCGGAGAGGAACACACGCACTGCACCGGCGTAGATGCGTTTGTTTTGATTTATTACCGGGGAATGGGGCATACCGAAGGGGTTCCCGGAGGTCGGCGGAGCTGAAGGGTTGCTACGAATATTTTGTCAGCCTCTTTGGAGATCGGCTCTGTTTCGTTTCGATTCGGTTCGGTTTCGAGGCGGTATCCCAGCGATCGAAGCTCCCCCAGCAACCCTAATGAAGATAATTTATTATGCGATGCCGTTTAATTAAAATCAGATAACCCAGCCGAACCGACCAGGACCAGCGATCGCTGTCCATTCGCATCGCCTCAAACTCAGCTCACGGACTGGACTGGACTCCTTCAAACGGAGGAGTCAGAGTCTCAACATTCCCAGACTTGGAAGTGGAAGTGGAAGCCTTTGCCGAAAACTTAATGGGCTGCTGTTTAGGATATTTCGTCCGGTGTTCGGTATTCATAAACAGTAGAGCTTCCCTGGGTCGAATTTTTGAATATATGAATATAAATATATCACATAAACCGCATTGCCTTACCTTTTGCTATAAAACAGCTGGCTTAGCTGCTAGATCTTCCTCAAAGGATGCTAATGATGTAATGCTTTCTGCTTTTTATTAATATTAACAACTATTTAATCTTGTTCACACCTATAGAGTCGTACCTGTAGGTAATTTCCCAGACGGTACGATTTCGCGTTAAGTTCAACAACTCGCTAGCTGGCAACAAAGTTGTTGCGGCCAACGTTGTTGTCGTCGAGACGTCGAGCAGTCGAAATCTTTGGAAATCGGAATCTTCGGACGTCGCGTCGCCGGTGGCAGCTGCCGGGATCTCCGTTTCCCGCTCCCGTTCCCGTTCCCCCTCATGATTGGTATTGGTTCTTTATCAGGATCTTGTTTAGGCCATCTCGGTGCTTTGTTGATTTTGACTTTGACTTTTAATGCGCCATTACTTGTGTGCCGGCGGCGGCCTTCCTCCACCCAGATCAGGCCGAGATTCACTTTTCCCCTCTCAGACTCCCATAGCGGAATCCTCCCTGGGTCTGCTCTTAGTCATCCAGGTGGCTGTGGTTGTCGGAGTGCTTGTTGTATTGTTTGATATGCAAATGAATTTTAATTGTGTGCTCGATCCTTTCTCGGGAGCTGGTTAAACCCTTGATTAAGTGGAGGAATTTAAAATGGGGCTTTTAGTTAAATTACTTTTTTATATATGTAAATATAGGTACCATTCATAAAATAGTTCAAGATGGGTATTAGTATTAGATGGGTTCACGGGTATTGTAATTAATTAAATAAGTATAAAAACATAATGTAAAGATTAAAGAGTCTTATTTACAATCATACAATAAATATCCTTATAAAATCGTTGTAAAGGTAAAATAAATATAAATTAAATCGTTAGCGCATTTTTACTTTACATATTTATATATATTTATTTTTAAATCAACCCAAAAGCTCAAACTGCTATTTAAAAACAAGGTGTTAAATTGTAGAACAAGATAGTACCACCGAGCTAAATACTTAACTGCATATAGCAGCGGTCTTGATAATTAGCTGCCCCTTCTGGCCCTCACAGGGGGCTGTACATGAATCACCTCCCCCAACAGACAGACAAACAGTTCATGTTGAGGTATTAATTAAAGCAAACCACAGCCAGGGGCGAAACTAAATTCACATCGCCCCATTTTGGCACTTTCATTGTGGACTTTTTGCGATGCTCTGTGGTTAGTGTTTTTTTTTTTTTTTGCTTTTTTGGGCCTCTCCACATCCGCTTAAATGGGGCGGAGCACACATCTAACTGGGCTCTAACGAGTTCCTAAGAGAGTGCCGAGTCGGCAGAGAAGAGAAAACCCAGGTAAGAGCAGGTAAGTAAGAGAAATAATACAAAGAGATATGGCCCGTAATTAGAGCCGCAAAACCGCCAAACTAATCAGCAGAGCAGGTGCTGCAGTTTGGCAGACACTGGAGACAGGTTTCCTTCCACGGAGGCGCCTGGTGTTGTTGCTTCGCTGTGCACTTGTCCCTCGCTATGTTGGGCTGTCATAAATCAAGGCAAAGAGTGTGAAATTTTTTCGCCATTTGGCCCCAACTTGGCTCTAGGCTTCATTAATATTTGCCAGCCATGTCGTCGTCGGTAGGCTGCCCGACATTTTTAAGCCATTTATGACTTAATTTCAATTATACGCATTTGGCCAAAAATATTTGTTAACACTTTGCACGGCAATTAAAATGGCAACACGTCCAGGCTGCCAACTACAGTGTTTACAAGTCCATCGATCGCTTTGGATGCTGGGAAATAGTTCACAGTTAAAGGTCGTCGTCCGCACAAGGTTATTTATAGATTTGTTTATATATCTCTTTACTCGCTATAAGAAATTAAATTAAATTAAATTAAATGTATTATTTGTATGTATCAATGGATTTTAATAATAAAATATGCTTTTATCTTCTTATCCACACACAAAGATATAAAGAGTAGGATATGTAGCGCACAACTCACAAATTTGTTATTAAAAATTCCTACGGTGTTGATGTAACGCATCTTTTTTTTGTAAGCCATAGTCCCTCGTCACATCTCTTAAATCGAAACACTTCAAACAAGAACCTACTAACCCAACAAAACCTCATTAATTATGAACTCTAAACTAAATCAATCCATAATAACCATACCTGTGTTGCTGTGTCCAGGCACTGGGGGCGGTCACTAGACACACATTTATTGGCATTCTTGTGCCAAATCTGTCGGATTTCGCCGCACCTTGCGGAGTATATCTCGCAGATCGCGAATCGGAGAGCAAGGTGCAGGAACAACGCCCCAAAGAAGCAGCCCTCGACCTGGCGCATTCAGTTTTAGAAAGTCCAACAACCGGGCATTACAACGGTATAGCCAGGCGAAACCTTTTCCTTTTTGGCCACCACAGGAAAATCCGCAATCCGAAGCCCATATATAACTCGATGGCAGAGGCAGCCGCATAAATTTCATTGCAGACATTTGGCCTTTTATTAATTGTTTGACGGCGCCCGTGCCCATGAAGCGGGACATGCCCTCCTCCTCCTCCTCCTGCTCCGCCTGGCTACCCAACCTGACGGCCGCCACCTGAAAAGAACCCCAGGTGAACAGCAGCAGCATTTTCCTCTCTTTCTCTCTCCGGCCGCGCTCCGGGTCTCTGGGCGTGATGAGAAATTTAATATTGGCAAACGGATAAAACCGCCAGATAATTATACATTTTGAGTGGACTTGGACTGCAGCTCGCTTTTGGCTTTGGCTTCAGCTCGAGCTTAGCTTCGGCTTCAGCTTTAGTTCGGGCTTTGCCGTTCATTCGCCTCATGATAGTATAAGATTTCATTTCATTAAAGTGCATCACGACGGACGACCGCCGACGGACGGCAGGCGGAATCAATGAGCGGCGGCGGCTGCGGCTGCTGGATAGCTGCTGCTGCCCCCTACCAGCGCCACTGCATCCCCTCCTCTCGGGCCCCGGGCCCCCCAATAGCCAGCGCAATAGCCATTCCCTGATAGGCAGCATCCAGCCAGGAAACACTGCGAAAAAAGGCTAAAGAGCTTATTAGTTACCTATTTTAGGCACTTCTGAGGAGCTGGCACCGTATTCCCAAAATCTTTAAACGATATTTATGGATATTTTTATGTGATTCATGTTTAAAAAATCATAACAACGTCAAAATCCCTGACTTTAAATTGAAATAATTTGGTGATCAAATCTTCAAATTTTCAGTTTAAATAAATAAAATTTGTATATTTTTACAAATTTTGTATGATGTAAAATAAAAAAAAAAATATAGTGCAGTTATTTTGCAATATATTTTTAATAAATTATTAGGATTTAAATGACGAATCGAAATATGTATGACTCTTGACAATCAATTGCTGTGCAGCCATGAGTTAATTGAAGACTGAGTATGTTTCCTAAACTTAAGAATAATTAAATTAATTTTTTTTTGATTATTTTCCTTTTATTTATCAAATCCATTCTTATTTTTTCAGTGCTGTCTTACCTTGCTTACTTTTCTTCTTATTGGCAGATTACGACGCGGCGCGGGGTGGCCGCGTCGTGGACCTGGGCAACTTATAATCAAATCCGATAAAAAATTTCATTATTGCTCCACAGCAGCAGCAGTAACAGCAACAACAACAGGAAAAACCCATAACTGTTTTACAGGTAATTTTTAGTTGTTGTTGTTATGATTGTTGTTGGACTGCACTTAATTTTCGCATGGAAACCGAGCTGCACAGCACAGCTCATGATCGCGATTTCTTGATCTTACGTCTTCCCATCCCAGAATATCATCCATCCACCTCCCAATCCCATCCCCATCTCCTCCTCTAACTCCCCGCGTTCAACTTTTTGCTCCCGTTCGTGTGCGGACGCCATTTTGAGATTGGGTTCTCAGCTCTGCGGACGCAGTCCGGAGCACTGGAGGTCAGTTGGGTTGGCGCAGGAATAGAAAGAGGCTTTGATTCGAAATGGCAATCGCTGCCGCTGCCGCTGCTGCTCCGGCAGCACATAAATTGGGACGTGATTATGAAATAATTGCAATTCTGTACTTTGGACGTTTGCGCAACTATCAAAAGCCAAAAGGTAAATTTACTGAGGAACACTGAAAATTATTTTTTTACGGTATGATCATATCCATAGGATATTGAGGGAATCTCTCCAACTCTCTCTTACACACTTTGCCTGCCATGTGTAATCACGGCGTCAACTACCACTTATAAGTTCTGTTCAGTAGCGAACGAGAGAACTCATGGTTTTCTTTTCAAATTTTGCATTTACCTTTCTGTTCACAAGAAAAACAAACTCCTTTTAAGCAAAATAAAACTAAAATATATTGTTCTATGTGCAAGGGTAAAAAAAGCCATCACTCGCTCCACTAGCTTCGATTTGCACCTTGGGGAGCTCAAAGCAAGCACTTCAAACGGGAGCAGGTGACAGGCGACAGATGAGCTCTCAGTGGGATGAGGTGGAAGCTGGAACTGCAATGGCATCCTTGGAACTGTCGCCAGACAAATCAAAAGAAATCACACTGGGATAGGCAGCCACTGATGGTAAATTAACAGCAAAGGAAAACCGCTTTCATTCATTAGTTTTGATATGTGCAACTGTCCAATGCAATAACTATTTACTTTGTTTTTTTACGAGGTCAAATTAAAATAATTTCCAGCCTAAAAATAAAAAAAAAAATAATCTAATAAGAAAAGCAAAAAGGGGAAAACCTTAAGAGGTTTTTAAAAGAGAGACGATCACAAAAGTATAAGTAAAAAACCACTTGGTAATTATTGTCAAATATCCTCATACGAATTACTAATTAATTAATAAATTTAATATAAGCTTTTAATATTAATAATATTATTAATATTAATATTGATTTGTTTCTTTTAGATAATCTCTTACGTCTTGGCAGTCACCCTCCTCTTGGACTCTCGTGACAAATCCTTCTTGTCGACAGTACTCCTGAAGCTGCAACTCCCCCAACTGATTTGTTTCTCAAATCCCTCGCAGGAGAACTACCTGCGACTACTGGCCGTCTGCCAACATATATGCAAATTAAATATAATTTCAACACTCGCATTTTTGTTGACTCGGCTGCTCCTGCCTCCGCCGCGGGTCCATAATTTACATGAGGTTAACACGCAAGAGAACAGCAGACAAACACTGGGAACTGGCATTGATTATCAGCGGCGAATCGAATTCACGCACATGCAAAGGGGATTCTCGGGGCAGGAGCTCCCGAGACAGGGGATCTGGGACAGGGGCCAGGGGCCGGCCGCCGAAAAGGAAGTCAAGTTTGAAAAGGCTGAAAGAAATTCTATTACAATGTTGAAATATTGCCAAATTATGGCTTTGAGGTAAATAAATTTCCACGCCACCACCACCACTCTCCATGACCGCTGAACCTGAGATGGATGGAAGCTGATGCTGAGGCTGGAGGAAAAATAGATGCAGGTACACGGCAAATAAAACCGTGGTTGAATTACATACAAGAACTAAAGAGGTAAAGAAACGTCTTTGTGGACTCTGTTTAAAATATACAGAGTGAGAGTTCATGTACATACAAAACTTGGTGTGATAAAAAAATTATTTAACGAAAATGCAATGAAAAATTAATAATATTCAATTTCTTTCGCTGTAGCCAGGAGGACCAGGAGCAGGCATTGGAAGCTAAAGTCCCTGGCGGTGTATAAATAAGTAACCTGATCCCAGCAACACGCTGCCTGACAGCGGAGGCCCAAAAACGGCACACAGCTTCGGTTTGGATGGAATGGGTATGGGCATGAGGATGTGGTGCGATGGGATCACATCGGATGCGATCGGAACCCGTTTGGAGCTTCTGCAGCAGCCGTAGCAGCCGCGGCAACCGCAGCGACTTGCGGCATTTTGATTTATAGACGATTTATGCACTTGGCTGCCGAGGTGGGAGTCGTCGACTTGACCGAATTCATGAGCGGGCAGCTGGCCGGGGTTTATTACACATATAAGTTGAGCCTCTTGGGGCGCGGAATTTTATTTAGTTTCGGGATAGACTCATGCGCTGGGCGCACTCACAATGTTCGCTGTTTTGGAAAGCATTTAAATACGTGTGTTTAGCTAGTTTGAGTTAGTAAGGCAACACTGCGGATGCTACTCCTCCTCTTATCATCTTATCACGGCCGCCCCTAATCTGGGTAAGTGTCAACAACAGCGATGAGGCGTCGTCTAGGCACGGGCACTGGGAGCTCGGTTGGCAAAAAACCACATCAGGCCCATCAGGCAGCTGGGCGGGCTGTTGTTTACGGCTCCCTTTTGGATCATGCGCTGGGCCTCCGGCAGAGTTAGCTCCACCACCTCGATAATCTCGTCGTCGACACCACCGCCTGTGGTGGCCTTGTCGGCATCGGTCACCTCGCAGTAGTACATGGTCTGCTTGGCCCCAGAGGAGCCCACGCCAGATCTGTAAGAGACTCGCAAGGATTAGTGCTCTCGAAAATACATGTATTCATTGCAGAGATTAAAATAATTATAATTATCTGAAATTTAATTATAATGGAACCAATCCAGAGCCCAAATAAATAACCCTAGAAAATTTACTTTATTTCAGTAACTGCATGTGTTTCCATATTATACAAGGCAAGAGGAAGAATATTATTTTATTTTGTGAATCTTAACTATTAAAATAATTCATAAAATTTATGTCAAAATTTGCTACAAACGAACGAACTTCATTTAGAAGTACAAGGCTGTAAAGATTGGAACTATTTCTTTGTGGAAATTTCCATCATTAACTTGAACTTCAATCTCTAAGATAATGCCAGGTATCTGTATTAATTATACCTTGGCTATATGTAATCATTATAGGAGTTACAGAATTACAAAATTTGTCAGGTTACCTATCTATTACATATGTGTATCCATATTTATATTTTTCAGTAAGTGAAAATATAACAACAGCACTCACCGGTAGACCATAACCTCCTCGATGCGCTCTACGGGAACATCGTATCCGCATTCCTCCAAGACCTCCTCGCGTGCAATCTCCGCCCAGCTCTTCTCCTTGTCCACAATCCCGGCGCAGAGCTCCAGGGTGACCCCAATGGAGGGCGGATACTTGGTAAGGTCCACTTCGTTGAAGGTGCCCCCGGCGCTGGTTAAAACGCCGTGGTAGACGGCGGGCCGAAACTGCCGCACTAGCACCAGCTTCTGGCGCGTGGTGTTGTACAGGATGATGGCCACGCTGTCGTGGACCTTGAGCAGGTCCCAGTTCTTCTCCTTGCCATTCTGGACGTAGTACAACCGGAAGGGCTTCACGTACGGCGAGTCCGCGGGCAGGGGCCCCAGCCAAATCTTGGTCACGTTCTCCATGGTGCTGCGAATGTTTATTGACGAATATTTATTTATCTTGGGGAAACAGCTGACTGCGGAAGCTCCAGCCGGTGATAGAGCACAAACAAATGGTTTACTCTTTGGGCAAGCTTTTCTGGCATTTAGGGCCAGGCCGTACATGGTAACACTCTATTTTTGGTTTGAAAAGTTCATTAGGTTTTTTATTTATTTACTATATTAAGAGCTTAAAGAAAATGTATTCGTATTTAAAATCGGTTATAATTTTATTGTGTTTAAACTTATCTTTTTTTATTTCAAATAGATGCCCTGTTGAGGAAGAACCAAAGTAATCCCATTATACAGGAGGGTCCTCCATTCGTCTTGGCCCCCGTTTGGACCAGTTTTTTGGCCTCTTCCAAGGACAACTCCACCACTTGGATGACCTCGCTATCCACACCGCCACCCGCTGCCAACTGCTGATCATCGGAAACCTCGCAGTAGAACAAGGTCATCGCCCCGCTGGAGGCTCCGACACCCGATCTGTAATCAAAAATATACTGCAAGGATTCCGTGGCCACCTCATAACCGCATTCCTCCAGCACCTCTTCCTGGGCGATTTCCAACAAACTTTTGTTCTTGTCCACGGCGCCGCCGCAAAGTTCCAAGGTGACTCCCATTTCCGGCGGAAACTGCTCTAGATCCACTTCCCCCTGCGACAGTACAAGATTTCTACCGGTACAGATTCCGTGGTATACTGATCCCCGGAATTGGCGCACAAAAATTAGCTTCTCTCGAGTTTTGTTAAACAGAACCACCACCACACCATCCACAATTTTTACTATGTCTGACGTTTTCTTTTCGTTATTTTCAATGTAGGTGACCCGTCCCGGCTTGATCCACTTGGAGTCTGTGGGTAGGGGTCCAAACCAAATCCGTGATATGCAGCCTGGTGGCTTTCCCAAAACCGACGAGCTCCAGGAGCTATGCAGTTTACTAAGAAGTTTAAACATCTTCAAGGAGTAGATACATTTTTTGAAGAAAATATCAAAGCCAGAACTGATTATAGAGCTTTGGACTTTATTGGGTTTATTTAAAATTGAATAGTACTTTATGATATTGTTAAAAATATTTCAATAACAAAATAAAATTTCTACGAAATATTAAAAATTACCAACTGGTGCATAGTAGGACCAGCTGCAAAATTCCTGAAATACTATTACATTATTCTTGGACCAGCTGCGTTTAGTATTTTAGGCTTAGTGTATTTGGGCATGGTCACACTGCTTGCATTTCCACAGCAAAATTTCGGGACGGAAGTCGGTCCGTATACGTTTCCACACATTTTTCAGTTAGATAACAATTTTAAAACTCAAATTACACACCTGTAGCCGGACAACGATATCAATAGCCTCACAAGAAAGCGAACCACACGGCGAACATGCTCCGATCCCGACTGGTACAGGCGGCGTGTTCCGCCCATCGCGCCTTCTCCACAAGCCAGAAGGCCCTCGCCGCCAAGCAGATGACCGTGCGAGATGCCCTCAACAGCGCCCTGGACGACGAGCTGGCCCGGGATGACCGTGTCTTCCTGATCGGCGAGGAGGTGGCACAGTACGACGGTGCCTACAAGGTGAGACCACTGCCTTTTTTCTCCGCTCCGTCCTATGATTACGTAAACATCAGGCAGTAGTGGAAGGCTACCGCAGCAGCGGTGACAGCTGATGCAGGTGTATGGAGAAGGGGCGCGCAGGCCGAGGGGTGATATGTGCGTGCTGTATGTAACTGCTGATAATGAGTCCAAATCCGAATCTGAATGCGTGATCGAAATTCGCAAGGTCACGCAGAATGTGTGTGCCTGTCTGCTGATAATAGATGATTGCTCCATAAAACGCGATTTGTTTATAAACAGAAGCGGTTACAAAAGCTCTGGGGACCGGCTTTTTATTAGCAAACAGTAGTGACCAATATGGAATTATTGTTATATTTTGAATACCTGACAGGGGAACTTCGATTTGTCATTAGTTTGCCAATACATTGGTAATTGATTCATATCCGCGATGGATTTCTATTTAACCTGAAAATATTAATTATGTTCTCATTCCCATTGTTCATTTCCTGCAGGTCTCCCGTGGTCTGTGGAAGAAGTATGGTGACAAGCGCATCATTGACACGCCAATCACAGAGATGGGCTTTGCGGGAATCGCCACTGGAGCGGCCATGGCCGGTTTACGTCCCGTCTGCGAATTCATGACCTTTAACTTTGCCATGCAGGCCATCGACCACGTGAGTTGCAGTCTCCTCCCACTCTACACCCCTCCAGCAGTAGCCCAACTACTCATATTATCTCATTGCCAAAAAAGAAAGAGACACGAAAATCCAATTCAAACGCCCCACAACTCCACTTAGCTAGCTAATAGACCAATTCAAGTGCAAGGTCGGCCCGCGGCGCTGAATGGGATAATATGGGTGGTGCAGCTCTCCTGCTGCTCCAGGCAAAGAACCGGACCTCACTAATCCCCCCACCCATATTATCCGATTACGTGCAGGCAAAGATACTCGGTTGCGTTAGGCCGCCAATTGGGGACCACCAGCTGCCCCTTAGCCGAATAATCGAGAGTCCTCGCTCCACCTGGATAGCCGAAATCAACGACATTCTGAACAGAGATCGAGTGGGCGGCGGCGAGGTGATTTCTCCGCCCAAGGACAAGAGCAAACCGGACAAAATGCAAGCGGAACGCCTCATCGTCATCCGACGTCGGAAGATGAAGAAGCACAAGCTGAAGAAGCTGCGCCGCAAGATGAAGTTCGAATGGGCGAAAGTTCGCCAACGTCGGGAGATGCGCAAGGAAAAGGCGTTCCAGGCCAAGCTCATGGCCCAGATCAAGCAGGCAGAGGCCTTCAGTGCGGAACAGCACGTGGCTGAGATACTGCGGCAGGCAAACGAAACGCCACTGCCTCGCTTCTGGAAGGGACGCCGTCTGCCCGCATTTATCATTAAGCAGAAACTAGGCATTAAGTGAAGCAGCGGATGAGAGAAGGAATAAAATGCGACTTGTATTAACTTGGACTTAAATTGGTGTATTGGCCAGACTGAGGGGATATGGTTTTACATTATCCTGACAAATCCATCGAAACGCTTACGTTGTTCCCTGATTATTTCTTCTCAAACTAGATCATCAACTCTGCCGCGAAGACCTTTTACATGTCCGCCGGCGCTGTCAACGTACCCATTGTGTTCCGTGGCCCCAATGGCGCTGCCCAGGGTGTGGCCGCCCAGCACTCGCAGTGCTTCGCTGCCTGGTACGCCCACTGTCCCGGCCTGAAGGTCGTCTCGCCGTACGACTCGGAGGACGCTCGTGGCCTGCTGAAGGCCGCTATTCGGGATCCCGATCCCGTTGTGGTGTTGGAAAACGAACTGATGTACGGCACAGCGTTCCCCATCGGCGACAATGTCACCGACAAGGATTTCGTGGTGCCCATCGGCAAGGCGAAGATCATGCGGCCGGGCAAGGACATCACCATAGTGGCGCATTCCAAGGCGGTGGAGACTTCACTGTTGGCAGCCGCCGAGCTAGCCAAGAAGGGTGAGACTCGGTAAACTTTCTTGCAATCACAGTTAACATATATTTTTCGTCATTGTAGGCATCGAGGCTGAGGTCATCAACCTGCGCTCAATTCGTCCGCTAGATGCTGCGACCATCTTTGCTTCTGTTCGAAAGACCCATCATCTGATCACCGTGGAGAACGGCTGGCCACAGCACGGTAAGTTTAATGGGTGGATTAATTCACTTAATTCATTAACCTAATGATTATACTGAAACCATTTGCAGGCGTGGGTGCCGAGATTTGTGCCCGCATCATGGAGGACCAGACCTTCTTCGAGCTGGACGCCCCCGTCTGGCGCTGCGCCGGCGTCGATGTTCCCATGCCCTATGCCAAGACACTGGAGGCTCACGCCCTGCCACGCGTCCAGGATCTCGTTGAAGCAGCGCTCAAGGTGCTGGGCGGAAAGGCGGGCAAGGCCGTTGCTGCCGCCAAGTAGGGCTCCGATCACTAACCCCATGCTAACTAAATTTAATGTCCTCATCGAGAAATACTGCCTCTGGTCTAACCGAGCTCTGTTCCCGCACACAAATTAGAAAGCACCGAACTGGAAAGCACCGAAAAAAGGGAGAACCGATCGTGTTGAAAGTTTTTAAAAATCCTAGTTGAACTATTCGGCCATAGAAATCTCTTTTGAAAATAAACGAAAACATTTAATTGTCATAAAAAACTCGAACTGCATTTAAATTAAACAAAAGTAAACTAAGGTTTATACAACTTAAATCTACTTTGGAAGCCTCCAGAGTAGACTCCAGAGTATGTATGTACATATAAACGTAACCTCCTGAACCACTGATTACTGTGAATTCAATCTTTAATTTCCAGCTTATTCCACGAATTGATAAAAAGTTTATTGAATCGTGTTCTCGGAAAGTTAAATGAAAGAAAAGCAATAATGTTGTATTTTTATTGCGTTTATGAAGAACTAACCTTGGCTTAACATCTTCGGTTAGTCGCGTAGCAGCTCAATGAAATAGCTTATAATTAACAATTGCGGGAAAATATAACTTACACTTTTTTCTCAGAAAGGCATGAATTGGAACTAGGTGATGTGCAAATGGATTTAAAATTCAAAAAAATATTTCCATAATATTCTTATTGGTCTTTTTGTTAAATTTCCTTTATTTTTAATTTTCGTATAATAATAATTAAAAAAAAAAAAGAAAGCTATGAAATTAAATATGGGGACCGCATTTAAAATTGATCATAACTGAGCAAAACATTAAGTTAAGGATTTTTTAGCTTCAAATAATTACTTTTGGAATTTGATTAATTTTGAAAATTAAATGCTTAAATATTTAATGCTAAACACATAAGTACGTATACGTAATATTAACATCGACTAACATGAAATAAAAAATTAGTTTGGCATTGAATTAAGACACAAAATTGTAAATAATAAATAATTGTAAACTTTTATCATACTTTAAAGATATCCATATTCTTGGTCCTTTATTCCCAGTTCATTAAATTACAATTCTATACCTTTAAAACAAGAAATCATGAAAATCGATCATTACTATCCCAAATTAAATTGAATTCGAAAAGCTTAAATTTTAAATTAAAATAAATTTATAAATATTTTTGTCATTTTTGAAATTTTTGCCTGATGATTTTATTCATATTGAACTATTTGGTAAAAAGACAAAAGTCTGCATATGGTGTTAAGCAAATTCATCCAACTCGTCAGTGGACAGGTTGTTTATCTGCAAGCGGATAAAAAAAGTATGTAGGCATATTATTGATTTTTATTATTACTAATATTAGCGGAATTACCTCTTCGACTCGACAACAGATTTGGTTTTTGGGGCACTGGATCCTGCGAAACTGTACTTTGCTCTGGGACTGGCAGAGTTGTGGATCTACACATTGGCTTCTCTGATCATCGCCGCAAAAGCTAACGGAAGTCGCATGTCCGGTTCCCAGAAAGGCCGAAAGGACAATCAGGATAGCGAAAACCCAGCTTGGTGCCATTGTGTGAATTGAAATAAAAATGAAGACTAAAACGAAGAGCGGCTGGGAGTCGTATTTAAACCCAGCCTTATCAGCTATAATGCCATAGGGTCAGTTAGTATAAAGAAAAAGCTATGAAACAGAGCTGATGAATCACAAACATAGCTAGATAAAAGGCTCGTCACTTCGATCTTTTTCTTTGTTTGAGTGTCTAGAGTTAAACTTACAAATACTGAGCTATAACAACTTGCTGAGGGCACTTACATAAATCACATTGAAAGCTAACAATGTAAACTAGATGTAGATATTCCTCTTTATCTAATGGTTGTTAATATACATAACATAAGGGATCGAATTTTGAGTTTCAGTTTAATTGTCGCATAACTATAAAAAATTTATTTTTTGCTTAATTTAATAGTGACAGTATGAATATGACAAAGAATTTATGGAACATTTAACGATGGGAAAGTAATGACGTGAAAAACAGTGGCTAGCACATGCGATAAAGCATCTTTCGTTGCATCCTGTGCTGCAGTTCTCCGCGTCGAATCATGGTGTGGATCACCTTCATTACCGTACGCTCCTCGTACTGCTGTCGCAAGAAGTCCTAAAAGATGAAATTTATAACAAAAATTTGCCAAAACAAAGATATGGGTTGACATTACCTGGAGAATATTCTGCTCAGAGACCTGGGATCCTATGGCAAAGCGACGCTTTAGTTGCTTTTCAATGCGGTTAAGCTTATCCTGGTCCTCCTCCGTGGTGAATCCTTCGGCTCCGGCCAAGCTACCGGTCATGGCAGCGTCCAAGGTCGACACCTGGAAGAGGCGAAGCGCTTCGTTCACGTGCTCATCGGTAGCAAAAGGTTGCAGGCGTATCTTGGCCAGCGACTCGGAGATGCGGATGACGGCCTCCAGCTGGCGTACGGTAATCGGAATGCTCATTCGCTTGTCGGCGCTCTTCTCCTGTTGACCAGCACCACTGCGCATGAGGACATAGCGGCTTTTCAGCTTTTCGCCAGCTGCCTCGCTCAGCCGCGGACCGCAGTGAGTGCGGCAGTAGTGGATGTACTTCTTGAACGTGGACAGCGAAATCTCTCCCTCGGTCAGCTCTGGGGGCGCCGACTTGTTGGAGCTTAAATGCACGTTGATGATGTGCTTGGCCAGTACGATGTCCCGCGTCTCATCGTGCACGTCCTTGACAATGAAGATCATGTCGAATCGGGACAGGATCGTGGGCATAAAGTCGATATTTTCCTCCCCCTTGGTTTCGTCCCATCGGCCAAAGATGGAGTTGGCCGCCGCTAAGACCGAGCAGCGCGAGTTCAAAGTGGTCGTGATGCCGGCCTTGGCAATCGATATGGTCTGCTGTTCCATCGCCTCGTGGATGGCCACACGATCGTCCTCGCGCATCTTGTCGAACTCATCGATGCAGACGACGCCGCCGTCGGCCAAAACCATGGCACCACCCTCCATCACAAAGTTTCGCGTCTGGGGATCCTTCATGACGGAAGCCGTTAGACCGGCGGCACTTGAACCCTTGCCCGAGGTGTACACAGCTATGGGCGCCACCTTCTCTACAAACTTGAGAAGCTGTGACTTGGCCGTGCCGGGATCTCCCAGCAGCAGGACGTTGATATCGCCACGACGGCACAATCCGTCGGGCAGGCGCTTCCGGGAGCCCCCGAAAAGCATGCATGTGATGGCCTTCTTGATGTCTCGCGATCCAAAGATGCTGGGCGCCAGCGACTGCGACAGACGCTCGTAGATGTCATTGGAGGCGGCGAGGCGTCGAAAGTGCTCCTCCTCATCGCTAGTGATGTTGCTGTAGCGGGAAATGGCGCCGGCACCCTCAGAGTCCACGGATATGCCCACCACGCGCATGTAGGGTGCGCGTACACCCACGACGGCTTTCTCGCGACCATCGCGGCGCGAGGGTTTGCCCACCTTGCGGATAGAGTAAATACCCTGGATGAGCACCCGGTTACCGGGCACGACGCGTTCGCAGAGAGAGCGATCGCAGAAGAGCTGCAAGTGACGGGGAATCTCGCCTTGCGGCACAAAGTCGGGCAGCTCCTGCAGCTTCAGAGTCTGGAAGTCAACGCACTTGCACTTGTCTGGCATGATGAAGAAGGGATCGAGCGGGCACTTGGGCCTACCCGCCTGCTCCGTGCTGCACTTGCGAGGCAGAGCGTAGCCCTCCAAGCCGGGGTTCACCTTCAGGTTGGGAATCACTGTGCTGCACGACTGACACATGATGGACATGCGCGTAGCCTTGGCACTGATCCCCGAGGCTGCCGTTATTATGCCGGCTATCTTGACCAGCTTGGAGACGCAGTCGGACTTCAGCTCGCGAATATTGGTAGGATTCGCATTGGAGCTAAGCAGGATCTGGATGTCCTGCATCTGCTCCTCGTGTTCCGGCCGCGGTGCTGTAATCTCGTCGGCCACCTCCCGGGCGGCCTCCTCGAAGATCTGCAAGTGCTCTGTTGGCTGCTTATTCAGCTTGTCCGCAAGAGCCTCGTCGAAGCCCACCAGATCCTCCATCTCGATCTCCAGGAAATAGCGGCCATTGAGGTAGTTTCTCTTTAGTGTGTCGCTGCAAGAATATCTTTTTTTACAGGAGAACTAGGGCGGAAAAATAAGTGACGCTCACTCACCGGTATTTATAGAAAAAGTTCTCCTCGTTGAAAGTGCGAATAAACTCTTTATACTTCTTCTTCACCGCCTGGAGATTGATCTGCGCATCCGGCTGATTGTCGTTGCCGAAATTGTCAGAGAAGAACACACCCGCATCGTCGAAGCCCTCCATTTCAGTAGGTTAATAACGTTTAACTTATATAGTTTTGGTAGATAAGTGCAACTTTCTGCTTCGCTTTCTTCGGTTTGATGCTTCGGTGTGCAATTTTTTGCCGCCAAAACTGCAGTGTGCCTGCTTATCGATCGCAAAAACATACCCAATAATACCAGAAAATGTGATTTGTATTCACAGGAACAAAATATTCCGGAAATATATAAGTTAATACTTCTAGAAAATGTAAGAATGGTAACGCTAAAATAAAATATGTAATTTATAATTATAACTAATTGGCTTTGAAAAGAAGCCAAGAAAATTTTGAATACATTTCCATAGAAGAAGAGTGACAGTATATGGAAATAGTAATAATATGCAATAATTATTGCGAACTCTACAGACAGCAGGGTGCGAATTTCGAAAATACCTGAATTCATTTTAAACACTTAATACCACTTAATAACACTAAAAAAGTTATAATAACTAAAAATAGTTGGTGCTATGTGACAACCAAATATAGAAAAATTTGTAACCAAAATTCGAAAAACAATCTACATTTTCAGTTAAAAATTGTTGGTTGGCTTTTGCGCATAAAAATTCGCCACCAATCGCAACACTGTTGAGAGCAGTGTTGAAAAGCTACTTTTCAAACTAGCGTGCTGTGGGAATATTCCATTTTTTAGTCGCTACCTTTTTCGACGTGAAAAACCAAAGAAACGCCGGAAAAATCAAAAATGGTAAGTTTCACTCACGCTTTCCCCGATTTTGGGCGCCGACATGCTGACGGAGCACTTTTCACAGGCCAGCACAGACATCCCGATGGAGGCAGCCGTGCAAACGGCGACCGGCCTCACGCCCAATTCAAACGTGAACTCAAACAATGTGCTGAAAAAGCTACCCGCCAGCGCCGGACCTGGAACAGGCGAGGAGGCGTCTGCCGCCAACGCCAATGCCAACGCCGACGAGATGACGTCCCGCGACTACTATTTCGACTCGTACGCCCACTTCGGCATCCACGAGGAGATGCTAAAGGACGAGGTGCGGACCGTCACATACCGCAACGCCATGTACCACAACAAGCATCTGTTCCAGGGCAAGGTGAGATAGGCGTCGCTGTTCTCTGGGGTGTCTTATGATCGGGGAACGTTTATGTTTCAGACCGTCCTGGACGTGGGCTGCGGCACCGGTATTCTGTCCATGTTTGCTGCCAAGGCCGGCGCAGCCCAGGTTATTGCCGTCGACTGTTCCAATATCATTGAGTTTGCCCGCCAAGTGGTCATAGACAACAATTTGCAGGATGTGATCAAGGTCGTCAAGGGCAAGATTGAGGAGATAGAATTACCCAATGGTATTGAGGGCGTGGACATTATCATATCCGAGTGGATGGGGTAGGTTTCAGTGAGTCCGTGGCACAACATCGCGAGTCTAATATTCTAGATTAACCCTCCAGATACTGCCTCTTTTACGAGTCCATGCTGGACACAGTGCTGTACGCTCGTGACAAGTGGCTCAAGCCGAACGGAATGATGTTCCCGGATAGGGGCACACTCTACATCACCGCCATCGAGGACCGGCAGTACAAGGATGAAAAGATCAACTGGTGGGACGATGTTTATGGCTTCGACATGAGCTGCATCCGTAAGGTGGCCGTGACCGAGCCGCTGGTAGATGTGGTAGACCCCAAGCAAGTGGTGTCCACGTCCTGCATGGTCAAGGAGGTGGACCTTTATACTGTGCAGAAGGCGGATCTCAACTTCTCGTCCAAGTTCAGCCTGATCATCAAGCGCAACGACTTTGTGCAGGCACTAGTCACCTACTTTAACATCGAGTTTACCAAGTGCCACAAGCGTCTTGGGTTTAGCACGTCGCCCGACTCTACGTATACGCACTGGAAGCAAACTGTGTTCTACTTGGACGATCACATGACGGCCAAGAAGAACGAGGAGATCACCGGCACGTTTCAAATGAAACCTAACGAGCGGAATAACCGCGACCTGGACTTTGTCATCGACATCAACTTTAAGGGCGAGCTGTCCGAGATCCAGGAGTCGAACACATACCGCATGCGCTAGGGTCATAATAACGCCAAAGGTGCGTCGTGGACTGGGGCTCAGAGTCCTCCTCCTCCGAAAAGAATATAAACAATGACTAGACGTAAGGTTTATTCCAGTGCGAAAATGTGCAACGCCAACGAATTTGTGTTGCTGCGTCTTCTCTCTCTAAGATTAAAGTGTGTACCTTTGTTAGTATACCTAATATTTTTACAACTGTGCGCCTATTTAAATTATTATTCGAACATACTTCTAAGAAAAGTTGTACAGTAGCATGTCAATTCTCACCACAAATAAACTGTGCTACACAGCACTTCCCTTTTTTGCCGGAAAAGAATCGCCTTTCCGTACTGAGAACCCTTCTCCGCTCTGTTTGTGGGTCTTTATTTCGTAGAAAATAAAAAAAGAGGAAATTTGAAGCATGCGTCGAAAGTTTTTATATTATCATCTGATGTCTAATTACTTACATCGCAATCGAAGGAATTCAATAGCCCCAGCAGCAAATGGCTCAGATTGCGAAATGGGTTTAGTGGTATCCTTTTTGGAATATGTTTGTGTTTGTTTTTATTTTTATGTAAATTTAATGGCGGTCGCGAGAGTCCGAGCGACTTCTGCGATCGCGCGAGAAGCTGCGGCTCCGGGGCGAACGGGAGCGACGTGGCGAGCGGGATCTGCAATTGACAGGTGGGTGGAAAGAGATTAAGATATTTTACTTGCAAATCAAATACAACAGTAAAATAAGCGAGCTAGGACTACTCCTGGATTATCAAGTACAAGAGCTGAAAAACATCCAACCAAATGATTCTACTTCTCTTAGCTAGCTCTTTGTTAGAGGTTCCGATGACATCAAATTGTTTTTTTATGGAAACTTAAATTGGATTAAGTAAATTCGATTTTAAATAATAGATACCTAATTAGTTTTTGGTTAAAGGGATAGCTTAGTTTTAATAGCTTTCTGCTGTATCAAACTTAGGTTAACAGGATTTAAAAAGGACTTGTTGGACGGACAACGTTTGAGTCCCTATGATATACTGTCTAAATCTGGTGTAAAATGCCTTATAAAATCATTATAAGTCACTTTGAGAATCAGTCAAAAGAATAAAATTAAGAATTGATAGCAAATATGTCACGGCGGATACGCAGGATAACTTCATTAGTAGAACTCTATCGTCGACTGCAATGCTTCTTCTACGATGGTATTCATTTTTGGTTTCCTAATATCTGTGAGGCTGAGGCTGTGCCGCCGCTGAACATGGTTAATTTAGAGTTGAAAGTCGAAGGAGGTGGCTGGCTGTGGGCTGTGAAGATGGTTGCTGTTGTAGATTGTTGATGTTGTAGAAGGAAGAAGTAGCAGTAGTGGAAGTAGTTCTAGCCGTAGGAGTTATCCTGAAAAAGTGTCGATAACTCGAGTTTAACAACCGCCAAAGGCTTCAAAACATTATTAGAGATAATATATGTATACATTTTGTCAGGGTTTTTACTTTAAGTGGTATTTACGTATATCCAAGGAAGGGTTGGGATCGGTTTGAATCCATCATTTGATATTTGCAATTTTCAATTAAACAAATCACGTGCCAGCCGAAGTCTAAAGGTCAGGAGTTAGCACTGGACAAAACAAGCCAGGAAAAACACACTTTGCAAAAACATGATCTGCGGAATGAAAATTTCCCATCAAATCTTGTCTTATTCAGGCCAACAACACCGACCTCACGACAGATAAAAAAAGGCGGGAAAAGTTAATAAATTGGGAGTGAGGGCTTCGCCATCAACAAATTGTATACGATTGGAGTCCGAAAAGTTTCTGCAGAGTCCGAGTCCAACTCTGGAGTCAAGAGTTGCGCGGACAGCTGTGGTGGACGTGGAAAGGATTTTGGATTAGGAATTACCTGTAGCGCCCGGATCCAGAGCGTCCGCCACCAACACCGCCACTGCTGCCACCTTCCCCGCGTCGGCGGTCGCGCGAACGCCCCGATGACATCTCCACGCGGATCCTAGTGCCGCAGCAGCGGGTTCCGTCCAGCGCCCGGGTCGCATCTTCGGCGTCCCGCCTATCCTCAAACTCCACAAAAGCAAAGCCCGGGGGATTGCGCGCAACCCACACATTTCGCAGTGGACCGTATTTAGCGAAGGCGCCCTCAATCTCATACTTTGAAGCCGAGGAACCCAGGTTGCCTACATAGACCTTGCAGGCTAGGTCCCACTCCCTATAGCGCGGCATGCTGTCGGAAATTTTTGCAACGTGAGTTGCTAAAAAATAGACAGCGTATTACTAAGGGTGCGACGCAGTAAAATGTCGCCGTTTTTTGTGCATGCAACCAGCTTACCTATTAAAATTAAAAAATTGTTCTGCAATTTAACGCCAAACGTTCCGGACAGGGCAACCAGTGTGGCAGCTGACTGATTAATAAACCATACCGTCCGGCACAAAATCTGTCATACAATTACTGTGGAAATCTACAAAATTAAAATTATAAACTTTTAACTATTACTATTATATATATTTTATCATATTTTTATTAATTTAATATAATTAATTTGATTTAATTTAATTTAATATAGCTTGTTTGAAAAAATAAAAATAAATAAATAGAATGGAGTAATAGCGATATGCTGCTATATTTGGTATTTTTCAGTGGACAGTTATTGGTCAGTCATTTTCATTTTGTTTAAGTTTTAAGTTTTTGTATAATTTGAATCGAAACTTGCAGACAAAGGCAAATTTACAAAACTAACAGACATAAGAAAAAATTTCCTACGAAACTTTCAGCATTTCAGGGGGCTCCAAATTGCACGTAAATATGCCTAAAACACTGATTAAAGAAGTGCTGACGCTACAAATATTTTAGAGTAATGTTCAGAAAGTCGAAGCCCAAAATTGAACCTCCTCCAACGGCACCCAGCGTGGAGGAGCTGCTTGAGGATATGAAAAGCTTTGAAATCAATCAACCAACTATTTCCAACGCCACTGACAATTCCGATTTGGAGGAGGCCCTTCTCACGGAATCTTCCGAAACTCTTACACTTCCAATCTGGTGGAAGGTTTTCGACGAATATGAACGAAAAGTGAAGAAACTGGCGGCCTCTGAGGAAGATCTGGAACACTATAGGACTCAACTTCAAGATTGCCGTGACAAACTGGAGAAAAATGCTAACACTTTAAGGGAGGGCATAAAAAAACAACAGGCTATGGCCAAAGAAGCTTTAAATGTTGCATAGGACACTACAAAATACAACTTAAGAATGCAAACATCCAGACACCTAGGAACTGTTTTTATATATGTATTTATATATTTCAGTCTTGTCGCTCAGGTTGTAATTTTTGGACAGCACACAATACAAGTTTGCTGTATTATTTTTTTTGTGACTTCCTAAACAAAAAAAAGGGGTGACTGCTGGCTAGTTTTTTGTCCCACAGATTTTCTTTGTACTTAAGTTTCAACAAAGTTATAATGATAATAAAGCAATTATGAAAGGGAGCGCTTGGATTTTTTAGGTTAAAATTTTAACTTTTTGAGATTTTTTAGGGGGAAAGCCATATTTTCATCTGGCAGCACTGTCCACCTCTATCAAAGCAAGTCACGTCGCGGATGTAAACAATCCAATTACAACCGAGGCCGGCACTTTCATTATCAAACGAAGCATTTCCTTAAACGTCAATAAAGGTTTGTTGTTGGCCAGGCGAGTTTTATCAGCTTTAGTTACCGTCCATACGATTCGTTGCAGGATGGATAAGCGTGTCACAGTCCTGCTACCCAATGCCCGGCGGCAGAATGTGAACGTTACCGCGAACATGACGTTGCTGGAGATCCTGGAGACGGCCTGCGCCAAGCACGGCTACGACAGCGAGGAGCACTGCCTTAAGTTCCACAACAAGGTAGTTAGCCTGACACAGCAGTTCCGCTTCAGCGGGCTGCCCAACAACTGTGTCCTAGAGATGGAGCCCACAGAGAAGCGACGCGTGCTGAGCAGTGTCGTTGTCTGTGTTCAACTGACCGACGGGTCCCGGGAGCAGGGCGACTTCTCGCCCAATGACAGCGTATGGCAGGTGGTCGAGAAGCTGTGCGAGTCGCAGGTGCTGGTATATAAGAGTCCCATCATTGTCTACATGCGCAGTGAGGTCATTGGGCAGGAGAAGATGCGGCAAACTACGCTGAAGTCACTGGGAATCCTTGAGGGGCGCGCCATGATGCGCTTAATTGATAAAAAGCCGGAGGAGTTGAAGACGCAGGCCAACGTATACAAACCGCCGGAGGTAAAGGCCAAGTCTAGGGTGGATGACGATGACCAGCCCCGCACCTCGCGCTCTGCCATGGCGCCTGGTGGCAGCGGAGGCGGTGGTTTTGCCATCACCAGCAACATGATCAAAAACCTCAAGCGCACCGCACCCGATGATCTTGCTGTCGCCGCGAACGACACTGCCAAGTCTTCCGGTGAAAACGAGACGGAGAAGGAACCGCAGTCAGAGGCAGCTACCAAATACGACTGGGGCAGTGGCTCTGGCTACTCTCTTGCCCAGCGACAACAGCATCAAAATCAGCCTGCAAGCTCCGAGCACGAGGAGAATCCCGGTCGAGCACCGCCAGCAGTCAATGTGATTGGACCCCGTCAGGCGGTGCTTTTCTCTCTGAACGAGACCAAGAAACAAGCGGACGACCTGCCGGACTCATTCTTTGACCTGACCGTAAATGACTTGAAGATGGTGCTCCGTGACCTGAAGCGAACATCCAGCGGGGACGACGACGCCCCCTTGCTGACAGCTAAGCTTAGGGAGCTGGAGCGCCAGAAGACAATGTTAGCGAAGCTAAATCAGTACAAGGACTGCGTGCTGCGCATCCAGTTCCCCGACCGCTTCGTCCTCCAAGGAATCTTTAAGCCGCACGAGCAGATGACCAAAGTGGAGGAGTTTGTGCGCCAGTTCCTGGCCCAACCCGGCGAGCAGTTTCACCTCTTCACCATCCCGCCGAAGAAGGTGCTGCCGTCCAGTGAAACGCTCCTCGAGTTGAACTTTGTTCCCAATGCCATTGTGCACTTCGGCTTCCTCAAGGACGGCCTAAACGCCGTAGGCAATCGCTTTGTACAGGAGCAGTACGTGGAGCAACTGACCTCGGAGGAGGGGGCGCACTACGCGGTGCAGAAATATCGCCTGACTCGGGCGGCATCCCCGGAGACTAATAGATAATAAGGAGATAAATGGCTTTAAGCTAACAGTTTGCGTGATATTAAATATGAATCCGCTTTTTCTTTTAATTTGTATAACTTTGTGATAACTTTGCACATACAATTATCAAATGAAATGGTTAACTGGAAACTTAAGAATAATATAATTTTTAGTTTTTAACAAAACTGGCGCTCAACCGAATCGATCTGTTAGTCGCTAGTGAGGGGAACTTAGAAATGAAACAAGCACAAAGAGATCATTCTTTTACGAATTGTATTTAACAAAAAACAAAAAACTTTTTTCAGTTAAGCCCGGTTGTCCTTTTCTGCTTCAACAACAGTGCTCCCCAGGAACTGTGCACCTTAGAGCTGCTAAAGTTATACAGTTGCTCCGCCAGTTTCCCCTCTTTCTGGGTTTTGATTTTGGCCAATGAAGCATTGAACCAGGCCTCTGCCCGATCGTCCTTCTGATCTGCAACGCAAAACTCGGCCAAAGCATAGCAGTCTTGAGCGGAGAGCGCTGTTCTGAAAGAGTAATTAAATTCATTTCTGCATCATTTTGCATTCTACATTTTGTGGATATAACTTACTCCGGCTTGGAGTTCCCTCTCAAATTACCAGCTGCCAGATCTGCTAGCTTGCAATCGTAGACGTGTACCAAGTCTTCGAGGCCTTGGTAGGCCTTCTTCAAATCACGAGCGGAGGGCAGGAGCTTTCGCATCCAATGAGCTTTCTCAATGTTCTCTTGGAAAAGAGTTTCAATAATTGCAATTAATTTATGTAATCCTCATTAATGTAAAAAGGCAAGTAAATTAACTTTATATTTTTTTTATGAATTACCTAATTCCTCTTTGTTGGGATTTGATGCATAATAAACCCATTTGCTCCAATCCCTGTGTAGGCGTTGCATCAGACTAATGCTGTTAATGGGATTTCCCAGATAGTTTTCATAATCCTCTACTATATGTTTGTTAGTCGCTTCCATAGTTTTTAGGGAACTGTGAAAACTCTAGGATATTCGAGGTTAAAGAAAAGGCAGCATATTCACCCTTACTTCTCCACCAATAGTAATTTATTTGTTAGTTTTACAACGAAACCATTTAGGTTCTCGAGGAGCTTATCCTCAACTCTGAGAAGTTCCAACAAATGCACTGTGGACGCCGAGTAGGTCTTTTGAGGAATTGCGATTGCAAATTCAAAGCCTATTATAAACGTTAATAGATATTTCGAGGTATCCATATTACTTGGGAATAACCGAGCAAATGCGAAATATTTACCTTGATATCTGCGAATATTTTAAATAATTTGTTATGGTCTAATTTAATTCGTTTAGCTAAGTACAGGAAAGGGAACCATATTGATTTATGGGAGAAATTTAAGATAAATATATATTAATATTCATAAAACATTTACTAAAATAATAAGTCTATAAAAGAGTAGGTTTTAGTAACACGTTGTTATGAGGTCTACAAACATACAGCCACCAAAGAAAAAAAACAACCATTCAGTTATATATTTTTTCAGTTATCAGCAGGGCCAAGTACATGGAGAGAGACAACAGAAGAGAGCGGCTTGCCCCACGCTTATTGCCTGAGAGTTTCTTCGGCTAACCGCGATAGCTATTTCGAATTCGACTCAAGTCGGTTTCAGTCGTTAGCCGCGCGCCCGAGCAGCAAGTTAAGTTTCGCACCTGGCCAGGTGTTCGCGATCGACGTCGCACGTTGTAGTAAGTCTCCCGTTAATACTTGGCTTGGCAATGCAGGTCTTCTAGACTCTAGATACTCCGTATCGCTTCGGAGCCACTCGAGCCAAGGCAACATACATCGATGAATCGGGTTGTGTTCCGAAATTAAATTAAATCGAGTGCTTAATTCGCTTAATTTGGTTAACATTGATTTGAACAGTGCTAAGTGTGTGTGTGT